>JADAZS010000065.1:0-228690 GCA_014872975.1 Diaporthe citriasiana
TAAATTAGAGGAGGAAATATCTAGGTAAGCTATATATATAAGGGGGATTATAGTTATATTTAGATATTAATTAACTTAATTTAGTTTTAATATAATTATTACTATCTATATAGTAGTACTAGGTGGCTAGTAGCTAGGTAGTATCTAGTATATCTAGCTATAGCTGGTAAAATAAGGTACTATAATTACCTTATAAATATAGCTAATAAGACTATAGATATCTGGCTGGAAGATCTTAACCAATTAGCGGCTATACTTGCTAAATATCTAATATTTTGTAGATATTTGATATTAAGTTAACCAGTAAAGTTATTTTAATATCAGATGTTTGGCCAAATATCTGATATTTCCCCCCTCCTATTCCTAGTGCTGCTACTTATAGGCGTTGTCTGACGAGGTGTTGCAAGTGTATGGTCTGTACAAAACCTATAGCTAGTGCTGTCAGAACCAAGAACAGTCCGCAGATCACCAATACACACACGACAAGCCTCGTGTTCAAGGTCCGTTTATACCAATTTCTAATGGGAATTGCAACAAGACCTACACTAGACTTTTTGTATATCATAAATCTAATGCTTCGCCACAACACCCGACGCATCAGCCTGAGCCGCAATCTTCGAAATCAAAGACTTCCCATTGACACTCCTAGCGTCTTTTACATGTTCAGAGATACCAAACTGTGCATCGAGTCTGGCCATAAGCACTTTTGGGATGTCAATACTGCTCAGGTTCTCAGCGTCGAGAAAGTGGAAATTGCTAGACAGCGACAGTCAAGGGGTGATTACTTCAAGCTAGCTAATTTCTTTGATCCTGCTCCGATTGTTCGACGGGTATGCTTGGCACACCTAGATACCTTTCTGGTCTCCGTTGAAAATTCCGCATCACCTGAATTGGAACAAGCAGGAAGTCGCGTGAGGGATATGACCGCGTTGTACCTTCTAGATGTGGAAGTAAACAGAGGATCCTTAACAACATCTCATGGTGGCGTCCCCCCTGAATTTTCTGTACTCAACACACACCAGCCAGCCAGCCAGCTGTAGATATCACACTTCCCCTATCACGGATCCCCGTCTTTCCTGTTTTGGAGTGTTCTAGAATGCAATACTGTAAGACCCATAGCAGGACTAACTTCATGCTTAGAGCAGATAGTCAATCAGTCCGTCAATCAGCCAGCCAGCCAGCCAGCCAGCCCGTGTCCAGTCATGGTCCCTCCCATCGCCTCACCCTCAAATCCGCCCGGGATCGGATTTGCTGCCGGCAACCGCATCAGGCCCGCCAAGCTAGCCCGTGTCGCTGCTCGCGAACTCAAAAGTTCAGGATATACAGTCTGAGGGTCCGGCTCTTCTACCGATGGCGAGACATCGCGAGGAAATTAGCTGGGTTAGGCGCTCACACCCTGCGCAGCCAGGACTTCAGATGATCCCCGATAATGCGGCACAGCCCCCGGTTCTCAGGGCTGCCAAGGTGGTCAAAGACCTCCTCCAGCTTGACGGCAGTTACCCAGAGCTCAATCCGTTGTGCCCGCGTAAGCATCCCCCTATCCCGCATGCGTCTGGTGGCCGGGCCCTACTCACAAGCTCAAACAGTTCGCACCTCCTCAGACTATGACCTTGCGACCCGGGGGACTGGGGCCTCCAATTCTAGCCTGCGAGTATATACATTTTCTTTGAGCACAGCAAAGCACAGCTCAGCACAGCACAGCACCGATATCACTATCGGCAGCGAAATCGGACTCTCAAGCCTCCTAGTGGCGACCGCCTGGATAGCACCAGCCGCAAAGCCGCGGAGAGAGACGCACCTTAGCATTTTAGTTGCATACTACCTGGAATACGATTCAAAATTAGCGTAGATTCTGTATATAGAGGGAACAGACGTGTTTCACGTGTTTCGCTCTCTGTCATTGCTCTGCTGTGTGACCTTGGCGATGACAAGCTTCACTCGGGTATCCGCTACGCGGCCACAGCATCTACCTAGGTACCTAGGTATAGTAGACCATCTAGGTGGAGCTCACTATCAAACCTCCTATAGGATAGATCTCATATAGAAGAGATGCCTATAGAATAACCTCCTAGGGAATAACCTTCTGTAGAATAACTTCTTAAGGAATAACATGCTTTGGAATTATCTTCTATGTAGTAGGCTCTGGGAAAACCTGTGGGATAACCAGATAGAATGTGACTAAGCTATGTGGGCTCTGTAATGACGTTCTTGTACTTTTTTGTCATGTGGCTGTGTTATGGAAACATTGTGCGTGATGGGACGTGTGATGCGTCTTGTACGACAGGGCCTTCTTCAGGAAGCGCACATGAACGATAGGCTCAGACTGACACATCAAGTGCTTTGGGAAGACATAAATATCGTGGCTAACTACAAATGTAGTCAATATGAAACAGTATGATAGTTCTCTAGTCACGACGATGGGTGCATGGCATATGTAAACCTCGGGACTGGATACACCATTGCTGATATCAACATAAGCACATGTCACAAGCATCATGACCACAGCACTGTTGACATCAACTTCTGATGACATTGAAACAGGACCTATTCTAAACCCTATGATAGACCTAATGCTTCGCCACAACACCCGACGCATCAGCCTGCGCTGTAATCTTCTTCTTGTAGTCCTGCACAGTCCCATCAAACTGCTCAACAGTACCGCCATCACAGACCCAAAGGCTGGTACAGACGGTCTGCAGCATGGTGACGTCGTGCGAGACCATGAGGACACCGCCCTGGAAGTTCCGGAGCGCGTCGGAGAGGGCGTCCATGGCCTCGATGTCGAGGTGGTTCGACGGCTCGTCGAGCACGAGGATGTGCGGGTTCGTGAGCGCCAGGCACGCGAAGGCGACACGGGACTTCTGACCCCCGGAGAGCACCTCCATCTTCTGCAGGCCCGTGGTGCCCGTGATGCCGAAGGCGCCCAGCTGCCGGCGGTACTCCTCGTCCGTGCGGCCCGGGTACTCGCGGGCCATGAAGGAGACGGCCGAGAGGGTGAGGTCGAGGGCGTCGACGTGGTGCTGGGCGAAGAAGCCGACGCGGAGCCTCGGGTTCTGCTGGATGATGCCCGACGAGGCGCTCAGCTTGCCGATGAGCAGCTTGAGCACCGTCGTCTTTCCGGCGCCGTTGGGCCCCACGATGCCGATCCGCGAGTCGAGCTGGACGTCCAGGTCGACGTTGCGCAGCAGGATCTTGTCGGGCGAGTAGCCAAATGTCACCTCGGACATCTGGATGATGGGCGGCGACATCTTCTCCACGTCCGGGAACTTGAAGTGCACGCTGTACTCGGCCTCGGGCGCCTCGAGCACCGGCATCTTCTCGAGCTTCTTGATGCGCGACTGCGCCTCGGACGACTTGGCCGCGTTGTACCTGAACTTGTCGATGAAGGCCTGCAGGTGAGCCCGCTCCGCCATCTGCTTCTCATACTCGCGCTTGGCCGTCTTCTTGCGCTCCTCCTTGGTCGCGTAGAAGGAGGCGAAGTTGGCGCCCCTGTAGTAGTCGAGGCGCTCCGAGTGCTGGTGGATGATGTCCGTGGCGACCTCGTCGAGGAACGCCCTGTCGTGGGAGACGACCAGGACGGTGCTTGGGTAGCCCTGAAGGTAATTGGAGAGGAAGGTGATGGAGGGGACGTCCAACATGTTTGACGGTTCGTCGAGCAAGAGAAGATCCGGCTCGCAGAACAGCGCTCTCGCCAGGGCGAGACGCATCCGCCAACCTCCAGAGAAGGTCTTGGTGGCAAACTGCTGGCGCTCGGCAGAGAAACCGAGACCGGCAAGGATACTTGCTGCCCTGGACTCGGCCTTGTCTGACTCCATCTCGGCGAGCTTGGCCTGGACGTCGGTGAGCTTCTGGTCCTGGGCCTCACGCTCGCGGTCCAGCCTGGCCGCGTCGGCTGAGGTGTCGGCCAGCGAGGCTCTCTGGCTCTCAATCTCGGCGAGCTTCTCGGTGATCTGAGCCTCATCCTTCAGGAGAACCTTCCGCCAGACGTCGGCATCAAGCACTGCCTGTAATGCTGGGGTATCATCTCCACTGATCTGTGTAGACGGTCAGCTCCGGCACCTCAGTAGACAAGACCAAGGAACAGCCACACATACCTCTTGCTCGACGTGCAGAATGGAGATGTGAGTGGGGATGGGGACTTCACGGCGAGACAGAGCCCGCAGCAACGTAGATTTACCAATACCGTTGTTACCAACCAGACCATAGCGACGACCATATGCCAGCGTCAGGGTGGTCTCTGTGAGGATCCTCAGGCCACCGATAGCGACATCGATGTTGTCCATCTTGATGTCCTTTGACTTGCCACCGCTGCCGGGGGCCTGCAGGGGGTTGACGGCCATGTAGAACTCCTCGTAGGACTGGGTGGACTCGGGCTGGTTGAGCAGCCGCGATGCCTCATACTCGACGGTCTTGAAGGTCTTCTTCTGCTGCTTGGCGGCGATCTTGCGCTCTGCCTTCTCGAGCTTCTTGCGGTCGACCTTGGACTCGACCTTCCTGACGTTGGCGGCCTCCAGGTCGACGGCGCCGGTGGCGACGGCAAGGGTGGAGGACATGTTGTTCTGGGCGCCGACCTGGAAGGACTGGTCCAGCCTCCGGACGGTGGGGCCCTGGCGCTGGGAGGAGCCGTTCGCCTCGTCGTACTTGGTGACCCATTTCTGGACGAGCTGGCGGATCTTGTCCTGCTTGGCGGCATCCGGGTCGCCGGCGGCGGAGAGCAGCAGCTCGATGACGACGGAGGCGGCCTCGGCCAGCGGGGACGGGCCGGCCTGGTCCTCACCTCCGGCCCAGGTGGTGGATGCATGGGTCAGGTAGCCGGCCGAGTACTCGGAGACGACCGGGTCGATGTTGGGCAGCACGGTCCTGATCTCGGACTCCATGGTGGCAGTGGTAGAGAGGGAGAGAGATTGAGGGATTGACCAGTGAAGTGCCGAGAGGCGGACAAATCGAGGTGGCTAGGGTCTGTTCGGTACTCAAAGCGAAACCGCCACAGACAAGGGCGGGCTGGGTGGTGTCACTGTTACCGTGCGGGTGTGTATGTGTACACGCAGATCACACGCAGACACGCAGACACGCAGACACAGGGCAGCTCAGCACAGACCGATTGGGAGACGATATTGAGCTGCAGGAGGCTGAGGCCGGTCACGCTGGTGAGGTGTGGTTGGCGAGGTAAAAGTGGGTTTGATACGACCAAAGGGGATAAGACTTGATGAACCCTCGATCACATTGGCCTGTCTCAGAGAAACGGATTCGTTCCGCTATTTTTTGTTGGTTTTTGATATTCCCTTGCAAGCCACGAAGCGGCAGGGCGGTCCAACAGCGCTTCAGAGCTCAAGGATGTGTGATCCAGAGGGGACCTCGTATCGCAAGTGCCGCCTTCTCCAAGAGCAAGGAGCAGTCTGGTTTCCAAGGATTTGGTCGGTGGTCTGTGATGGTCCGAGACAGTTCTGGTGGATGGTGGATGGTGCGGTGGACGGCGTTGGGCTAGGTGGGATCGCGCACATGGAACCAAAAACGTGTTCTGCTGTGCTGTGCTGTGCTGTGTAGTGCTTGTGCTTGTGCTCGGGAGCAATTCCCAGTCGCAGTCGCAGTCGCAGTAGCAGTGGCATTCAGCCTAGTGTAGAGCCTGTTTTGAGATGGCGAGGTTTGAGGCTTGAAGCTCGACCGAGCTCTTTTGCCCCACCTTCCAATCCAGAGCTTTCTGTTGCTCGGCTGCCGGTGCCCGACATCCCACTGCGCACGTACACTACACACACATCGAGTCCAGTACAGGGGACATGCACACAGACACACACTGATCGGTCGGAGCAAGATAGATCTCTGATCTCTCTCCGCTCGAATGTGTACGCTAATAAAAAAACAAGAGACAAGAACAAGACACATGCATGCTGCACATTACGTACATACTGTAAATGGCATGGGGCTAGCATGGGCTTGGTTACCATGCAGCAGCAGAACATGTCTTTGTATGTACGGCACAGACTCGGTTACTTTTTTTGCAGAGACACGAACGACACCAGCCGCAACAAAAAGCATGAGAGTCTCACTGTCCTCGTCACATTCTTATATTAACATCTTAATTGCACAGCCCTCACAAATCCCCCGGACAATCAAGATTCATTCTAGAAACATAACCGAAGCCGTACTGGTTCCTCGACACGGCATCCTCCGTGTCCCGTCGCATGGTCGCACGCTACACGCGCAACCCTGGGTGGGAATATCTTCCCCGGCCCCCCGCGCTCCCCCCGTCCTGCTCCCGTCCCGTCCAACACCATCCAAATCCAATCCAATCTCTCCCATCCCGCACCTCCCAGGAACCATGCAAAATGAACAATAGTCAATAGCAAGAGTATGATAATGGTCTAATCTCCACGTGCAGCTGAGCAACCATGGGAGAGCGGCATTCAAAAAGATGACGACTATTCCGCACACTATTGAGCGCCAAAATCTTGTTCCTGGCGCCCGTATCACTGCTAAGGGGTCGAACCCGAATATACCTACCTACTGAGAGGGCCTAAGAGAAACTCCTCCCCCGAAGAAGAAGAAAACGGCCCCCAGCTCCATGGAATTGGCCGAACAACCCTGCGAGGAGCTGGACCCAGGCGCCAGGAAAACCAGGTAAACCAACACACCAGAGCCGAACCAGACAAACACTGACAAGCCAACACGCGACCAGAGACGGAGCAAGGGCCACCCCGCGGGTCGCGTGTCCTCTGTGGGGGGATTTTGGGGGGGGGGGACAGCGGATTTTTATCAGCAGGATTTCCCAAGCAGCCGCGTCGATCAGGGACATCGCGTCTTGCAGCCGGCCAATGGTTCACCAGTCAGTCACATTTTAATAATACCCCAACAGCACGGACTCACCACAAGGGAACAACAGCAACAAAAAAGAAGAGCCGACGCTGGATCGACGGCTTATTAGCTGGACCCCGGTCTACTGCACGCAATCCTGAACCATCTACACTGCTCACTACTGTGACTGTTAGTCGAGGGCCAACAAGCCTCCGCTCGCATATACGGACGGGCCAATCTGCTTCTTGAGGTCCGCCTGTCTTATTAGCCGACATGACGCAAGGAGGAGGAGGAGTCGGGAGGGACATCTTCCAGATGTCGAGCCGGACCCGGGATCTTGTTCCTTGGACCTGCGTTGCAGCCCACAAAAGTTTCCCAAGAAAGTGGCTGTCTATCCAGTTTTTTTGGTTTTGATGCCGTTCAACTCGCGTGCTATTTTCATCCTCGCTTGCCATCGTGCCGGGATATCGACGTGTGGGCCCTCCTGTGCCTCTTTCCCCTCTTCCCAATTGATCCATTCGCTTCACGCGCAGGATCACAATCCCCATGGGACCAAGGTTCCATGCCTCTGCAACCTGCACCTGGGGCTGATGCTGTGCTCCTTCTCTGTGTACCATACCGTGCGGTACAGTACCGCCAGACTTGCATATTTTGCAGGAGCATTGCAGCTGTGGGGACCTGCAGCCTCATGCTGCTGCTGGCGCAACGCAGAGGACAGACGTTTTGTTTTTCGAGATGAGAAGTGGTATCCCGATCTGGCCCGGTGTGATGGGAGCTGCAGGACCTCCTGCCCTCTCTCTATTCCTTTCCTCCTCCCCCTCTCGCCTGAGAGCTGCGGCAGCAGGCTCGGAAGATGAGGTCAGGGGGGGGGGGGGCAAAGGGCCTAGACCTAAACCTCACGTCGCCGGCCCGCGCGCATACTTTGTGATGCTTACCAACCGGCTGACTGGCCAGGCCCGTCCGCACACGAGCTGCTGGCTGCTATTTACACGCCGCCCGGCTCGCGATTGTTGATCCTGATCGCCAGTCAAAGTAAAAGCACCACTACTGTCTCGTCTCAGCTCGGCCGGAGCTTGGTGTGATACCTGCTCACCTGGGGGACAGCTTGACATCGAGCCCTCTAATGGGATGGTCCTTCTTCCCCTCCTGCTCGATGCCCGCCCGTCCAGGCTCCTCCCGGTCAATGGGGCCCCGATGTGGTAACTCGATCGCGAACCAGCTCACGTCATCCGCCGACCGGTTCGCCTCCTCCCCGCGCTGCCTTCCTTCCTCTCCGCACCTTGATTGAAACGGGCACACCCTGTCCAAATTCGTGTCTGCTGCCGGGGCCTTCTTTCTCCCAGCCCAGGGCATGCGCAGCCAATGCCATTGCTCAATTGCTTACCTCCCCGCGGCCAACAAGACGACCCCTCCCGCCACCAGCCTCACGGGCGGCGTCTGCCCAGAGCTGACGGCAACTGTCGGCTGTGGTCGCCGGCAATGCGGCTCGATTGGAGAGGCGAATGGACAATTTATTGCCCCTTTGTCTTGTTTTCTTTTTATCCTGCTAGTCAGATAGCTCGCTGCTCCTACACGCGCAGCCCGTTGCCGGGGCCGCAGTTGGTTGGCATCTCGTGACATGATCCTCTTTCGTCCCCGCGATGTAACGACGGGAGGGCCTGAGGAGGAAAGGGAGAGCGCCCATGAAGCTCCGGCCCACGAGACCGGAGGGATTGATGGATAGGTACCGGCTTGTGTGACACGAGCAGCAAGGGTTTCTTCATGCTGTTTCTCTTTCTCTGACCGTGACAAACATCCGCAACAACATGTAACCAACGTTTGTCGGCGAGGCGTGCCGGAAGGTTTCTGAGACTCCCCCCAGCTGTGGCTGGTGTAAGTGACCGCACGCCCGAGCGGAATGCGAGCTCCCCGGCGCGCGCCCTTCTCCTCTTTCCGTCTGATGTTCGTCCCTGCCTGCTACGTCTTGGAATCCTGCTACGCGCGTCGTCGACGGAGTCCCACGCTCTGGTCGGCACGATGCCCCAACTTTGCTAGTGGAAGCTCTACTCCGGGTGGGTCGGGTCGGTCCTGTCCCCGGCTAGCCTGTTTCCTGCTTCGGGCAGCCTAAGCAGTAAAAGCTCAGGAATATAGTACGCTTGCTTCTGTTATTCGCCTGTGGGGCTGCGACCCTATGTGATTGTTCCTGCGATGGCTGATCTCCCACGCGGGAGTGGCATCATCACAGATGGGGTGTAATTACCGGGAGGATCCTCCGACTAGTGTTGCGAGAGGCGGGGGCTTCTGCTGCGGGAGGATGGCGGGTCGTCGATTTTTGCCCACCAGATATATTGACCCCGATCCATCTCCACACGGAAAGAAAGGCAGGTAGTCTCCATGTTCTAAGTTTGGCATCTGAATGCCTAGCTGCCTAGAAGTGGGGGCAAGGAAGGAGGGCTATACCAGTATCGCACCAGACGACTATCACCCCACAGCATCACACCTTGATATGTCAGATCACCATGAGGCTCAAAGGAACCAGTCTGTTTGGTCCCAGCAAGCGGTCCCTGCGTCCAAACTTTCGGGACTACCAGTGTTACCCTGACCAATCACCGAGCTGCTGGCTGCGATGGGAAGAGGAGGTTGGGAGGGCGGCCGGAATAGGCCGTTTCCTGTTATTGACATTCATGGCAATATCCCGCCACATGCGCTCATTAGCCAGTGAAAGAGCTGGGTCCCGTGGAAAAGGGCTGAAACTGAAACTGACCGCCCTTTCGAGCAGGGCATGTTGGAAGGCTGTTTGTCACATTCGTGAAGCTTCTTTTGTGTCCCTCCCGCTCGCTTATGGGCCGCGACCTGGTTGTTGGGTGGACAATCCAGGCCATGGCTAGGCCAGCCCGGCGAGCTCGCAAACTCAATTCGCGCACAGACTACCACCAGCCCCAGGGCCTGCAACAGCTTCCGTTGGGGGTTTGGCTTGTTGATTGTAATCTCTCTGTGCGTGTGGCAACATCCATGGAATTGAACGTTTGTTGGTCAATTGCCGCCCCGTTGCGGGACCCGGGACAGAGGTATTGTCTGGGCTTTGGCCACTGGTTCATACGTTTGGCGTGGCGGGTGGGCTTTGCTCGCAGAGGGATCCCAGACTTTCACATCGCCGTTTCGCGATGCGATCATCTCCTCCGTCTTGCTGTGTACATTCCTGGCATCGTCAACAACGGCAGAACGGCACAACGGCAAGAAACCTCGAGGGGATCAAACAAAAACGAGGCCCATGAGCCTTGGCGCTGGGGATATAGCCCAGCATAAGTGGGTGTTGTCATGGTGATGTTTTCCCCTCGGGTGTGGGGCGTCACGACCGTAGCCGCCGAGCTGCATGCAGGCTGCAGGATGTCATTCCAACTGAGTAAGGGACCTGGGAAGCTTCTTTAACAGTGAATGTACCTTCGTACAGGCTGTCCGATTTGCTTCGGGAAGGGTCATGGCGGTGGCTGTTGTCTGAGCACGGAGTACACGCAGTAAACCCCCAGGGTACTCAACAAATATCTCAAAAGAGACAGGTACCGGGCCAAGTTGTGGTAGCCGGAGGGAACATATGCGGAGAGGGGTGTAAGGCGACGCCAATCTCACCAGCCACAGTACTTCCACCCCTGGTGAAGTTTTGGAAATTATCCTGGGAGCGGGAGCTTCAGCTTGTCAGATTCAGGAAGCTATCCCAGACATCTCCGCTTTACGACCCCGGCGTCATGTCAAAGCGCCCGGTGGGGGTAGCCAGATCCACACCGGCAGCAACCTCATTCAACCTCAGACCAAGACACCATCGATCGGCAACGAGAAGTACGGAGACAGACCCACGATAAACGAGAATATCGGAGACATGACTATCCTGCCAGTCCGGCGCAGGGGAAGACATCACGTCGCGCAAATAATTCCCGCGCAGACTGGGTGGTTAGTCAAGCCGGCAGATGTGGCAGAGCGCAGCCCATCCATTTCGGAGCTCGGTGGGCCGCCGGATTGTCAGGCGGAGCGGGCCTGGGAGCTTGCGCTGGGCACCTTCCTCTCCTTGATTCGTCTAGCCTGTGCCCTTCTCGATTCCAAGGATCGCTCTGCGAGTGCGACTGTAGAGAAATAAGGACAGAGTAATTTCAAAACTGGTCCATCGAGGCCGACATCCCGCATTCGGGTAATTATTCGCACGACGGCCTGCGTCAGAGTATTATGTACCTGCACGTCACATGCGAGCCAATGCCACAGCGGGTCTTGCCTGCGGCTGCACAAGCATAACATGTCGAGTTTGAATGCAGGCTCTGCCGATCTGGGTCCGTGAGGGAGTGGCTGGGCCTGGCTGTGCTACAGGTCTTGCTGTTCCCACGTGAGATCGATCGCAGCGAAGGGCAAGAGATGAGGCGAAACCTTGCAGAGATAATGGCTATTGTGTTGACACAAAATCGGACGGATCTCGTGTGCTGTGCCGCTCGCGCTCGGGCATGCGTGAGGCAAAAGCAATTCTGACTTCTTGTTGGCTTGACTTTCGTTGCCGGCCGGCCCGGAGACGTCACGGTAGTAGTGATGGCGTCGGCGGCATGCTAGAGCGGGCACATTCAGCACTTGAATACTGCTGACCAACTGCTGGCATCTGCTGCAAGCCTTCCGCTTGCTATTCCCTACGCAATTCGCCGCCTCCGTGGCCCTTCCTATGACGACAGTCTGTTGAGCACGCAAATAGGGACTGCGAGTAGCCGCCGGGAGAGGGAAACGGGGGCAAGGGAAGCTCATTGTTGTGCAACTTTGTCACACGATCGAGGCGCACCACAGGCAAAACACTGAGAACCTGGCTTTCCCGGGTTGCCAGCTTGTTGTGCGCCACGAAGTCTTGCCGTCTACTGCGTGGTGGCGTCCATTGTTTGTCGGTTTTTGTCGTGCCTCGTTGCAGCGGCGGCGGCGGGGCGCGCACACACATGTCGGGACCGATGCGTGGACCCACGAGTGCCGGGATTGTGATGACCATACTGCCTCCCCCAGTGCTGGGCTGAGCTGGACTGGGCTAGTGATCAGACGGGGGCCTCGGAGAAGAGGCATGCGCCGGTGACAGCCATTGGGGAAAGAGGCGTATGCAGTAGGCGCCCTTGGGGGCACGGGCTGTTGGACGTCGGGAGTTGCATCGTGGCGAGCCTCTTGATGTTGCTTTCGTATGTATCAGGCTGAAATATAAAGTGGAGTCTGGAGAGAGAGAGAGCCGTCTGGGGTCCGCGGTACATTGTGTGCGCGAGCGCACGGAAGCTGTCAACAATGTCACAACGGCCTGGCGCATGTGCTCTACTGGGTTACGTGATTAATATGTTTGTGGCGACGGGGTCGGGTGTGTCTCTGATGAGGATGGTGAGTGGCTATGCAGGGCTGGTCCGTCCCGTCTTTTTCTTGTCATCCCATGTCATCACTGTATCTTGGTGATACTGGCTGCTGTGACAGTCTGTTCATGCCAGATGGTTAGGTGACGAGCACGACTTCTTCCTTTTTTCGAGAGGCGAGCCTGTAACCCTGGCTGCTCTGGTTCTGCTTGATGGTGTGATGTGACGTTTTGCTGCATTAGGTATGTATCAGGAATCGAGAGGCTTGTCTTGGATGCGTACACCTCCACAGGCATGATAAACGTTAAATTTTCAGTGTTGCATCTACCAAAATTTTGACGTTTATTATCCCTGTGGAGGTGTACTTTGTTTACCCTGCCATTAGCATGCGAGAAGAGGAACCGGCGTGGAGCCTTCGCCTCGGGATGATTTTACAGTTTGTCGAGCCGATAAACGGGTCCAACTCCCGGTCGATTACAACCCTAAGCTCTTACGTGCTGCTGTATTTGGTAAGCAACGTCTGTACTTGGGGACATGCCCGAGATGACAGGAGCGAAGTGGCTCCTGCTGATAAAGTCTCAGTTTGTTGAATATCACAGAGAGAGGAGCGGGCGGGCCGCTGGTGCGAAGACAGGCCCTGGCGGGCTGCGTGCGACCTTGCAACAACGGCGGCGACGTTGGGCAGGCCGAGAGAACAAACGTGTGCGCTAATTAGACACAGAGGCCGGAAGACGTGCGGACCGAGGCATGCTTGCCACCAGGGCGAATGCTCTTCTGACGGACGAGGCAGCAGAGACGAGAGCTGGGTGACGCGAGATCAACTCAGGGGCCCCGTCCTGGGAGACGCACGCAGGTCTGGCCAGCCCTAAGCTGCACAAGGGTCACAAGTGCCAAGGTGGTCGAAACCTTGTCTGGGCCAATCGAGAGCGGACGTTTGAGGTGCCGCGGGTCTGTCAAAAACCTTCCCCCGCGCCGCGAGGATGGATGGATGGATGGATAGATAGATAGATAGAAAGATGGACAGAAGATGGACGTAGTGGACAGTAGGCTTTCTCTTGCCAGCGCATGATGCGTCGGGCGATTAGCAGATTAGCAGATTAGGTGGACGAACTGGTCGAGGTGCCGGGACGGACCTTGCTGGAGGGTTTTGTACTGGGCAGGCTGGCGCTGTGTTTCCGAGCCTGGGGCAAGGGCGTCCCCGGGCCTGGCTGGGGACGGCGCAGAGGGGATTGATTAGCTGCAGGCGTGCAGATTGTCGAATGCAGGGCGTTGATCAGTATTCGATGATTCTGCAAATTGATAGGTCTCAGCCAGCGCGGCGCTATTGTTGTTTCGATGCAAGTCAGATCGTGTCAGTCTCCCTTTTCGTGATTGCTGGACTTTGGCCTCTCGACTCTCGGACTTGCGGCTCCTGGCGACTCGGCTGGTGAGCGAGGTCCACACAATGACGCGATGGTGAGCGACGCATTACTTGATACTGCCGGGCCAGCAGCTGCAAGAGTTCGCAGGGTGGGTTAGTGGCTCCAGAGGCAGTGTACGGTGTAGACCAGAGAGGGGCCAGGAGGCCAGCAAGGCCAGGTCGGCTACCGGAATGTCTCTTGTTGGAGCCAACAGTCTTGTGTGCTTGGCTTGGCTTGCTTTGCAGTCGTGCGTGGGTCCTGATACCGAGAGCAGTGGCTGTTGGCATCTGGGCTCTGGGCTCTGTCTCGTCACTCGTGGATGCCCTGGGCCGTAGACGCAGCTTGAGATTATCCCATATGAGACGCCAGCTATACTTGCTTAGCCTCGGAAATACCGGCCAACTGGCGCCATGCATGTGGTCTGGGATCAGTTGCCCAGAACCACCAGCCATTGATGCAGGCTGGCGATGGTGATGGCTGAGGTGGTTGGATAGATTGTGCGAAGTGCTTCTTCATTCAGGCCGGGGTGGATGATGATGACGCTGAGTCCATAGTCGATGCTGCACCGAAAAATGGCCGTACCATACCTACTGTACCGCTCCGCCGTTTTCTGGCCCCAGCTTCAAGCTGGAAAACCAAGGCAAGACAGGGCAGTTGTCCCCAGGCGAAACAGCAAGGCAGGCAAGGCACCATGCAAGGTAGGTATGGCAAATGCAAATCCGGGGGGATCTGGAATAGCAGGCAGCTCCCTGCCCCTCTGGGGATGGTGCTGTTTCCAAGGTTGTTGACTTGTTCCGACAATTGTACTGTATACTGCGGGTCCTGGACGTGCGCGCTCTCTTGCTTCGGCTTCTTGCTGGCCCTGGCATGGCACGCTCTTTCTGGTCCTTGCTGCCGGGTCTTGCAACTTGGCCAGGTCCAGTGCTCCTGACCCAGTGTATCTATGCATGTACTGCAGTACCTTGTACGTCTCCTTTTCCTTTTCCTCTTCTTTGGGCGAGCTGGGCGACTCGCTCTGTGATATTTATTTAAACTCTCTCGACACGGTAGGGTACCTCGGTGCTGGCTCCTGCCTCGTGGTGCAGCCAGGTCACTGCTTGTATTCAGCGACATGGTCCTACCCCGGCCACTCCTTGCTTCGCTGTTATTGTGTAATAGCACCCGTACAGACGCTCCACTCCGGCCACCTTCAAGATGCGGACCGACAGAAAACACACAGACCATGGGTGAGATTTGAAAAGAAGGGGCGAGAGGAGAAGAGAGGGGGAGAAGATGAGAGTAGAATGTAGTGTAGTCCCAACCTCCTGGGGAAAGACTCCAGGGAGACCTGGAAAAAGCATTGGCAAGCATCGCGTCCGCATTGTGGCCCCGGTTCCCTGTCGCAATAATAATTACTGCTTCTGCTTTATAGTTGTACATGTGGTGTTGCTTGCCTTGCTGCTCCTGGTTCTTGAATCCATTGGCGCCCATGGCCTGCGTATCTGGGCACTTTCTAAGTCGGGCTAGCCTGTATGATGGGCTGCAGCTGAGAGGATCCATTGCTGGCAGCCGCTTTGCCCACTGTCCCCATTGATTGACCAAGGAACGCGGGAAAGTCGATCGATTCAAACCGAAAAAAATAATGTGCACACAACCAGCGCATCCAGCTGTCCAGTCCTGTCAAACTGGCTGCATCTTCTTCTGACCAGCTAGCCAGACCTCACCTTCGAATGGGACTCGACTGGCTGGACTCGGCTCAAACTCAACTCCTCGAATTGACTCGACTCGGCTCGACAAGGCCAACGACTAACTCCTCCAGTAGCTGCCGCCCTACCGTCACGACATTCGCCCTCGGCCGCTCCCTCTCCGTCTCTTTATCTCTCTGTCTTTCAACACACGCCCGGGCATACACACGCACACACACACACACACAGAACAATAACAACAAACAACAACAACAACAGGTGGGACCAATCCCGTGTACGTCAACTACAACCTCAAGAAGTCGAAACAGCACAGCACCACAACAACAAAATACACAGCGAAGACCAAAAATTCGAAGCAGCAGGACCACACTCGCATCTGGGCTGACTGTCTGACCCATTCCCATCTCGTCAACATCATTCATCTCACTCACCTCCATCGGGCGGTTTCTCTCAGCTAGGAGCAAGTAGGATCTGGATCTGGCCCACTCTTGCCGGTGACCTCTCTCGATACCCTGGCATTCCCTGTGCTTGCCCTGTGCCGCGCCGTATTTACACCACTCTTCTCTCGGCCTCGCTGTACATAGACCACCGAGTACATAGCCCAGGTACTACCTCCGCCCCAGGTGTACGTCTCTTTTCCACACGTACCTCTGTACCTCACTCTACCTCCACCTCTACCTCTACCTGTCCCCGGTACGGGGTACCCAGGTCTCTCTTATCCCAGGCTGGTGGTTCCTTACCCTCATCATCCCTCCCCGCTGCTGTCCGCCTACTCCTCCTTCCTCACGTTGGGTCTGCTTCTGTCTTGTCTCACGACATCACCCTCCCCTCACTTTCGCCTTCTCTCGACCACACTCACTCTTTTTTTGTTTCTCATTCTCGTGTGTCTCTTTTGTATTTCTTTCCCAATCCGGGCCCATTCGCAGCTGTCAGTAACTTGTCAGAGCGTGCCCCCATGCCGGTCCACCTCCCTTCTTGTCACTCCTGACACTGCGCATAAACTCACCAACTACACATTACCCACGTCCACAGCCCCCGCCAGCCAGTAAGGTGCCTTTCCCACATGGGCTTCCCAATGCCAGCTGCTGTTTTCCCCATCATCGTACATTACACTGCATTGCTTGCATTGTTTTCTCGTCCCGCCCTCGTCCTCCTGTGGATCGACTGCAGCCGCTGACACACAGCCAATCTTTAGACGGCCTGCCATTTGGGACATCAGCATTAATTCACCGCAGACCACCTTTCTGCCCCAACTCTGCACCACTTGTCACCACCACCCCCTCGCCTTTTGAGCTCGTCTTGGACCTGCACTTCGACTCTTGATCCGACCACTGCCTGGGCCTCGCAACGGATTCCTTCGATCCCGACCAGATAATGCAATGACGATGCGAATCGCGACCAAATCGAGCCCCCGATCCCCTTCGTCCCCACCCCTTTCTTACGGCTGCGGCTCGTTCAGATAATTCTCCGCGGCCACTATGCAGACAGTCCCAAGTGTAAGTGCCTATTGAAAGTGCTTGGATGTGTGTGTTTGTGTGCGGGGCTCGGCCATTTGCCCAAACGGCAGACGTGGGGATTTTACTCGGACATCAACGACAGCCGGGCCAAATGCGGATCGCCCCAGATGCAAAAATCTTACAACATTTCCGCCTGAAATCTTGTCTAAGCCGCTATGTCGTGGTATTCAGGCTTTCACAGGCCAACTCGAAGAACTATGAATGGTTGCTGACCGGTCGGCTTTTATTGTAACAGCTTGTTGGGACCGGCACCGTTGCTGCCGCTGCCGCTGCCGGCCTTGCCTTCGGCCAGCCTACCGAGTCGCCCACACCCTCGTCCCCGCGACCATCCTCCCCTCTGAAGAGGAAGTTGTTTTCCGACTTCAATTTCGACAACCCGCGATCAACACCCACCCCACCGCTCTCGCCACCGGGGCCCAGCTCCGCCCCTTTCCCCCAACTCGTCGAGGATGACCAGACCGACCCGCAGCAGCATCCTTCACCACTTACATCCAATCCCGTCAACATCGGCCCAACCGCTGGCTCGCAGACCACTCCTCCAAAGTCCAGCATCCGCCGGCTTTCAACCATACGTGCGACCGAGGTGGCAGCTGCTATCGACACCGGCCGAGAGTCGATCTCGTCGCACGGTTCGTGGATGAGAAGATTGTCTCTGCGGCCTCAGTCACAACACGGCAGTGTGCGTTCCAACGCCGAGCCAGACTCGGCTGTTTCCTACTCGCAAGGGTCAGGACCGTCCATATTGTCCCCAACAGGCTCTGTGGCCCCCCAACTACCAGCCCCCAACAAGTTGGTAAAACGACCAGGAGCAGAAAGCATCTTTGCCAGGCGCGGCTCCCGTATGCAAGTCCCGAGCCTGCGACGACCCGCAACAAGTCACCAACGGTCTGCCACCATTCAACAAGTCCCTTTCTCCCCAGCGCCCGCAACCGCGAGAGATGACGTTTCGTCTGGCCAGCCATTGCGTCCGAGAGCCTCGACCACCGGTCGATCAAACAATGTTCCATGGAGATTGCAAGAGGCTTCTGGCTGGACCTCATACTTTCACGCGAGGAGGGTGAGGACTTCGAGACGGAAAACCGTGGTTACACCCATCACACCCAGCGTCGAGGGCAGCAGCCCAGTCGAGTCGCAATTACCAGGCACGCGGATCCGCTTGCGGCATGGCAGCTTGTTACCTGCGCCCTATCTTGTGAGTCCTGCGGTGATTAATGGTGACCCATACATGATGGCACCAGTGGAACGTGAGCTGGAGTCGGCTCTGCCTGCGGAAGCTGCAACTCTACTACGGCAGAGCCCGCAAGATTCGAAAGAGTCCGCCAATCAACTAGACAGAACGCCAACTAAATCAAGTCGACGATCTCTTTCTTCGCAATTTGGCGCGTCAGGGGGTTGGATTGCAAGGGCGGGCAGCCTGCGCCGGCCGAAGAGGAATTCTTTCGACCACGCTGGAGGCAGGCGTTATGCCTCGGATCCGACTTCTACTTCACCCAAGACTACTCGATCAAATGGTGCGAAGGCGGATATGGAGGCGCTTTTCACGCCCCCGTTGTCCGGGTACAAGGAGGAAACTCAAAATACGGCTAAATCGGCGTCGCAGGAGCCGAGGCGCGATGTCTTGGCGTCTATACCTCCCCTATCGCGCCTGTCAAGCTTTCATCTCGACTTATCCAAGATGGGACCGTCTCCTCCACACTCTGCAGGACTCCAGGCACCGAGCCCCATTCAGATCAGCCCCACGACTGCGCCACAGGGCGCCCCCTTCTCATCTCATAGCAGAGCGGTCTCAAAGGAAGGAGCATCCACGCTCGCCGGATCTGAGATGTCGGTGCCTGGCTTGGCCTCGGGTGACGACGATGACACAGATTATAAGAGTGACGCGGTCTTCGACTCCTTCAGAACTAATGATTCAGACCGCGTAAGAGTGGTCGAGACGCCTCTGGACTCGATGTTTGACGAGTCTCCTTTTGGCACATTGGGTAACGTCAAGGCGAAGAGACTTTCGATACAGGAAATTCTAGGAAACAACTGGGACGGAGATACCAGGATCATGGAGGAGGATGAAGGGTCCTCAACTCCAATCCGTGGGATCCACGGCCCACACATCGCTGATGATACCGACGGTGCCGATGATCGAGCGACGGAGATTGCCAAGTTCCAGATCTCAATCGGCAACAACGCCCGGAACTTTGGCAGGCTCTCACTGGATACTACTGATGATGACTATGACTGGGCCAGGGACGAGGATGACGTTCTGAGCAACCCGCTCTCCCCGCCGACGAGCTCCGTCAATTCGCGAAGAGGGGCGAGCCCTCAATTACGGACAGCATTGGCTAACATCAGCGGCAATGCCACCCCTGATTCCTACACGACTGGAGTTACGACCGAGCGTCCGCGAAGCAATGTTTTCGATTGGAGCGAATCATCTCATGAGAAGGCCGACGACAGCTTCACTCGCCCAAGAACTGTCCATGGCAAGCGTGAGCTGGATCTGCGGGGCGGACGAACGGCGGTTCGGCCTAACGCCCATGTCCGCAGCCAGAGTGTGCCTGTCGTTGAACCGGTGGACATAGCCAAGGGTGCACCAAAATTTGGTACGTGGGGGCTAAGTGCGAAGAATGCCAGCGAAGACTGGGATGACGACTTCGATTTCGACGAGGGTAGCACCAGCGGCTCGGGCCCGAAGAACACAGTCCAGACCTTGTCCATGAGTGTGCCCCCTTCGATCCAAACCGCGCAGGCGACCGTGAAGGCGCACTCGGGCCACATTCGAGAGTTGTCGTTGCTTGTCGACAGTCTCAAGCGTATCTGTCGGCAAGGTCGAGAGTTGAATCTGCTGAATGGCCAGAGTGCTTTGCTGTGGAAGGAAGCAGAGAACATCATCGCTCTAGCATCGCCAGATGAAGACGATCTAGATGACAACGAGGCGGATCGAGACTCCTCCGATTCTCAGCCCTCTCCCCTCGACGAACGTTTCTTGGATGCAGGGTTTGATGCTGCCTCCCTGGACCGGGTCGATGCCTCTGATGAGCCCGACATTCCCAAGAACTCTGTGATACGGGAGAGGCAGGTCGTGCGTCGTCGCTCCGTGTTTTCTCCAGACGATGACATCTTCGGCAACACTTGGTCACTGGAGAAGGAGAGCACCAGGCCACACACACCCAGGACCCCAGACCGTGTAAGGGAATTCCACACTCCAGATGGGGCTGTCGTATCGTCCGTGATCGCAGCCATGGAGCAGCAGCGGAGCCTGCCTGGTCGTCGTCAAGAGTCACCTTTGAAGCCGTCCAAGGCAAAGCTCTTTTTCGACACGAACAGTCTTCATGAGCTCGTCAGGCGCGCAAGCAGCGTTTTCCACACCTTGTCCGACATCGTCCGCAAAGAAGAACTCCTCTCGATGAGCCCCCAAGCTACACCCACGAAGCTTGATCGCGCTCGGCCCGGCCACGGCGGGAGCCCGGCCTTCACGCGTGTCTTCACGGATCCTGAAACGAGCCCGCCACGACATCCGGTCAGGAGCCAGAAGAGCCACTCACCACTTCCCCGCAGCTCCCTGGATTCCGGTCTGAATCAGCGTATGCAGATGATGACAGTCAGCTAGACGAGTACACCGCCACCAAACCACGCCGCCGCACTTATATAATGTTTGATAACACGCCCGCGCGAACGACAGCCCCTCGTCCGCACCCCATCACCGGTGTCGGTAACGGCGACCGCACCGATTGTAAATGTACGAATACTTAAAAGCTAAATCATTTCCGCCTGTGATTTTCTCCTTCGGACCCTGGTTCATTTGCATAGCAGCCCTGGAATCGGAAAAAGCCCTGGCCTGGCGGTCTGGTACACAGCAAAAAGAGCCCTTTGTTTTTCATCATAGCAACTGCAGCAGATCTGCTTTCTCGGGAAGTGCAGCACGCGGTAATACCAACAAGTCAGAGAAGGACGTTCTCACTTTACACCAGTCTACAAGAAATGTTTTCTCACATCGGTAGCCTCTCACCTAGGCAGGCCGGCCTAGCATCAGGGATCTGGACGGCACTGGCTGTCACTGGATGCGGGAGGTTGATGGCGGGGAGGGACAGATATGGAAGGGGCCAACACGGCATGGTACCTACAGAGTGAGAAATGGATCGGATTTTGTTTGAGGGAAAGGGAATAGGAAAGGGATTGGTCAGGTCGGATTAGGCAAGGTGTTTTGGTTTTCCCCGTCAGCAATCGGAAGCATCATGGCCGATGTATGCATGGAGCTCTCTCATGGCTTTTGTATTCCCAAGGTTGACTTGTGTCATTTGTCTTTAACCCTTTTTTTTTTCTTTTCGTGGTCAGTGTTCATAGTCACGGGCTCTCCTCGCTCAGTTGAGCTGGTGGATGCAGCCAGCCCTAATCTCTACGGGGCGTGTATGGAAATAGACAAGACTATTGATGGCTGCGCGAGACACTCTTGTTCCTGAACTACATTGCTTCTTTCGGCACTTTGAATGTGGCTGTCATGATTTTGAAAACCGATTGGCCGATGATGGGATACCAATATCGATGGTCTGACTCTTCACCGGCGGAGAACTCGGGGCTGGATGCTAAAATGCCTGCAAAAGTAGGGAGGCATATGGTGTGGCGCAGAGGAAGGGTTGGAGGCGGCGCCGTGTGTGTCGGTGAGATCGATGCTGGCCCACAAGGCTGCTCAGAATGAGCGCCACTGCGTTGCCTAGGGTTTCATTCTGTTGTGCACAGCTGATTCACTGCCTACACGTAGAGCAGCGCTTGATTGCTACGCGTCTTTTTGAGCTTGGCCTCGTCTGTTTTCTCTGGGCGGCTGTCTGTCTTGCTCAATGGTTGTTGGGTGGGTGGGATTCGTCCGTGGGTGCTGCTGCCCACGGACGTTTTTTGTTTACATGGCTGCCGCGCGCTTACAACTCCTGTGCTGCGTACTGGGCGGGCCCGCGCTGAATGAGGTTGAGTCTGTCTGTCTATGGCCGCGTCTGCGGCTGCATTATTACGGGGTCTGCAATTATCTGAGCCCGCATTCGCGCCTGTCTCGGGTTTCTCCTGGCAGATGGACGGATTGAGCCCTTGGCCGATTTTTAGTGGTCTTTTGAGCGGGTGGGAGGTTTGTTGTTATGCGGCGATGTATCGACGGACAGACAGATACATGCGGTGGTGCGCGGCTGTTGAAACGGTACTTTGGGGGGATGTACTCTATGCAAGGGAAGAGTGGATGTCTTGCTGCTGGGATGAGAAGATAGGCTTAAGCTCACTGCCGTCGACTGCATTCACTTGGAGAGGTCATGAGAAAGGGGGATGCGATGCATATGTGCTGCTGTTATGGAATGTTGGTTTCAGAGGGGTAGGGGAGAAGAGGGGAGATAGGCCTAGGTGCGGCATATCGTGTTGGACGGCTTTGGTGATCCGGAAATTTGGTACACTAGGGCACGTTGAGATTTGCCAGTGCGACCAAATCAGGCCTCACATGATGAATTAAATTCCGAAGTGACTATGAGGCACGAGAGGCAGGCAGTTCAGTTCAGTTGATGAAAAGTCATTAAAGATGGAATTTGGGGGAGATCGCCTACCGATCTGTTCATCTCGTCTCATCTCTCACGGGTACGAACCGAGTCGAGCTGTCAGGCTGTCAGAAAGCGAGATGATGGGAGCTCAATCCACCCCCTGGCCGGTGCGTTGCCTTCCCAGGACCACCGTACCTATACCACGCGACATCAAGACTGCCAGACTGCAGAGCAACTCCCAGTAACAAAACTGCCGGTACTGAACTGAACTGCCTGGACTGCTAGCTGGCAACAGGCAGAAAGATAACCAGTGCAGGCAGCTGCGAAGTACTGTGTATGTCACACACGCACCCAGTTACCAATTGGTCCAAGTGCACCTGCCAACTGGTAAACAGTGGGGTATCCAAGGGCAGGAGCGTCCCCAGCTCGCGGCGTCCGTGGCCAATAGGCATCGGCCAATGGGCGGTGAGGTCCAACGGAGAGTGGCCCGTGCACGCAATCAAAAATCAACAAACCGTGCCCACTCCTGAGGGGTGCTGGGTTGCTTGGTGCTTGGTGCTTGGTGCTTTGCTTTGGGTGGTGGACCCCTTCCACCCCCCCTTGGCTCCTTGCACCTGGCACCTGGCACAACACGGCGAGAGGGAAAGGGAAGGGCCTCCACTCCACTCTTTTCTCCCAGAACCCCGACTGGCCCTGCTGCCAGACAATCCTAATCCCAACACCACCACCGTCGTCGCCGCCGATACCCAAACCTCACCTTCTCAATCTCGCTCCGAGCTACCGGCCCTCCGTCTTGGACCTCGCTGCTCTCGTTGTCAACTGCCCTTCTTCTCTGTCTCGACCCGTCTCGACAACAAAGTCGTCCAACCTTCAAAATGCGTGAGATTGTGAGTTGTCCTCGCCCCCAAAAAACCACCAACGAGACGCGTCGTCGGCCCATGCTGCTTTCGCACCCTCTCTGCCCCTGAGCCTCAGGCTACCCCACCATCGCGACCACACCCACAGTCAGGCCTCAAAAACACCATCGACACCCTGGGAAGAGCACCCAGATGCCCTTGGAAGACGCGTCAGATTGCTAACATGAGCTTTTTCTCGCCCACAGGTTCACCTTCAGACCGGCCAATGCGTAAGTTGCTTCCTGTCAAGACCACCGGACCTTATCGCCACCTGTAGCTGACACGTTTGCCAGGGTAACCAAATCGGTGCTGCTTTCTGGTGCGTCCCAGCTCCAGCTCCAAGCCTACCACCGCGACTCTTGACGCGCGACAACACTAGCTCGCAACATCGTTACTGACCTCGGTTCTTTAGGCAAACCATCTCTGGCGAGCACGGTCTCGACAGCAATGGCGTGTATGCACCTCCTATTCCCTGCCCACTGATCTCGTCGTCTCCTCCGGCCTCGCACTGACAATTGCACAGTTACAACGGCACTTCCGAGCTCCAGCTCGAGCGCATGAACGTCTACTTCAACGAGGTAAGTCAACAGCCACGTCGTCAATACGATTTTGTCCATCTACGGCACGGCCTCCTGCCGCCGCTAAGGTCTTGCTAACGCGTCATCGCCCAGGCCTCCGGCAACAAGTATGTGCCTCGCGCCGTCCTCGTCGATCTCGAGCCCGGTACCATGGACGCCGTCCGTGCCGGTCCCTTCGGCCAGCTGTTCCGCCCCGACAACTTCGTCTTCGGCCAGTCCGGTGCTGGAAACAACTGGGCCAAGGGTCACTACACTGAGGGTGCTGAGCTGGTCGACCAGGTCCTCGATGTCGTTCGTCGCGAGGCTGAGGGCTGCGACTGCCTCCAGGGTTTCCAGATCACTCATTCCCTGGGTGGCGGTACTGGTGCCGGTATGGGCACGCTGCTCATCTCCAAGATCCGCGAAGAGTTCCCCGACCGCATGATGGCCACGTTCTCCGTCGTGCCCTCCCCCAAGGTCTCTGACACCGTCGTCGAGCCCTACAACGCCACCCTGTCCGTCCACCAGCTGGTCGAGAACTCGGACGAGACCTTCTGTATCGACAACGAGGCCCTGTACGACATCTGCATGCGCACACTCAAGCTGTCCAACCCCTCCTACGGCGACCTCAACTACCTGGTGTCGGCTGTCATGTCCGGCGTCACTGTCTCGCTGCGTTTCCCCGGTCAGCTGAACTCTGACCTGCGCAAGCTGGCCGTCAACATGGTGCCCTTCCCTCGTCTGCACTTCTTCATGGTCGGCTTTGCTCCCCTGACCAGCCGTGGCGCTCACTCTTTCCGCGCCGTCACCGTTCCCGAGCTCACCCAGCAGATGTTCGACCCTAAGAACATGATGGCTGCCTCGGACTTCCGTAACGGTCGCTACCTGACGTGCTCTGCCATCTTGTAAGTCCTCTGGGCACCCCCACACGACCAAAGCATGCATGCGCTGACATTACCTTCTAGCCGTGGAAAGGTCTCCATGAAGGAGGTCGAGGACCAGATGCGCAACGTCCAAAGCAAGAACTCATCCTACTTCGTCGAGTGGATTCCCAACAACGTCCAGACCGCCCTTTGCTCGATCCCTCCCAAGGGTCTCAAGATGTCCTCTACCTTCGTTGGTAATTCGACTGCTATCCAAGAGCTGTTCAAGCGTGTCGGCGAGCAGTTCACTGCCATGTTCCGGCGCAAGGCTTTCTTGCATTGGTACACTGGTGAGGGTATGGACGAGATGGAGTTCACCGAGGCTGAGTCCAACATGAACGATCTGGTCTCTGAATACCAGCAGTACCAGGATGCCTCCATCGACGAGGAGGAGGAGGAGTATGAGGAGGAGGTGCCCCTTGAGGGCGAGGAGTGAATAATGGTCTGATGAGATGTGCTGTCTGGATTGGTTCAATGATCTAGGACCTTTTTTACCGTCCTTAATCCGTCATCATTGTACCCACGACACCTCTCACACCCGTTCTCTTGTGTGCGTGTGCACGCGTGTGCGTATGTGTGGGACGCTTGAAGCTTGTGTGGATAGCTATTCGATTCATGGTTCGAGAGGAGCGGGGGTGTTCTGGTAATTTTTGAAATGACAGACCCGACCGATCGTCCGAAGAAGAGAACAGAGAAAAAAAAAGGGGCAACATTGATTTTAAAAATATACCTCTTTGTAGTTGGACCTTTCCCCACATCCGGCCTCCCAGATTTCCAGCCTCCCAGCCTCCCATCACATGATACCCAAGTTCCCACATGAAACCAAGCTTGTATGTCAATAATTGTCTAGTAAAGCGCCATGCTTTTTTCCTGTCTACGCTTTTCGTGAATGGGTTCTGTACCGGTCCTACATGCGAGCGCCGACAGCGAGATTAAACTGCTGAAGCCACGCAGGCTATGACGACTGACATTGGACATGCATGGCGCTTTTGAGGCCGTAATGAAAGACCACACGTAAGGTGGTCAGCCCCGTCGGCTGACCACGCGAATGGGGTAGATTGCTCGGGCTGGGTCTACATCAGATCCAACGCCCAATAGCGTGGCTATCTATCTGTCTGCTTCTAGAACGAGGCTAGATGTCTATCCTGTCTTAGACATGTTGTAGTAAGGCTACATGGGCTGCCACCAGAGTGCTGGAGTGCTGGCTAGCTGGAAGCCTAGGGCGACCGCCAGAAATGGGTGATCTCGGATAACCGAGTGTAGAAACGGTTTGGTCTCACCGCGCACAAGAGGGAAGTTTCTGCGGCTACGCTTGGTAGATATACAAACCCGAACGGTTTCTGTAGCTTTCACTAGCCTACCTTCATTTCTCCGACAGACTCGGAGCCTACCAAACAGATGAATCAAGTAAGTCTTTCTTCAATACATTGAGATTTTTGGCTCCATGGCCACAGCATCTAATTTGTGAGCCACCTGGGCAATACTCATTCCCCAACCTCTTGTGGAATAACCAAGGGGGTGAAATCTACCACCTACATTCTCCTTTTCATAGAACAAACTCCTAGAGGACTACCTCCTATAGAACAGCCTTGTATGGGATAGCCAACTACATCCTACGGGATGACCAGGTGGAAGGCAACGTTTAAGTGAGCTACAGGCTGCACACTGACATTTTCGCATTTGCGAAGTCTGGCTGTGTTCCCGTGAAAATGTGTGAGGTGCTAGGGGCGATCGAGAGCCCTGGGAAAGGTACCCATCTGAATGAAGAATGCCACTGACAAAAAAAGACGGCCTGCTGTTAGGTGAGATTTGGGTGGGTGACTGCACAACGAGGAGGGTCCCTGCAGGTGTGAAGGTTGCAGAGTGACAGTCCAGTGATTGATTCGTCTGCAAAGTCATCAGGCAAGCTATGGTTACCTATTAGGTATTGCAGCGTCAGCGTTCTGGTTGAGGTCACATCGCTTTCAAAAGTCACAACCGTATGCGCTTTGCTATTTCCTTTTAGTGCTTCAGTGTGCTTACGCCCATCAGGTTTCCAAAAACGAGACACTTCAGTAAGTTTGACGGTTGTCTCCTGATATCGTGGTCTCTTTCCATTTTGATCCAGTCATGATGACATGGGCCAGCGTTGACTCGTCGCGCTCAGCGGCTGCTAGCAACCCGCGCGTACTGGTAGGCATCGGGAAAAAGCGGAGGGAGCTTCCCTTGTGGATATTATTCAGGAAAAGAAAGAAGAATAGTATGGGAAGGCTCGGGGGAAGACCTAGGCAATGGCTGCTGGATGCCTCCCAGGACATCAACGGGTCCGTGCCTGTGCCGTATAGTGATCCAAGTCGTCATTTGATATACGGTGAGGCTTCTTGAAATGAACGGTTTGGAAACCTAGATGAGAAGTAGTCTAAGCTTTAGCGTCTATTTACATAGGTAGGCACACATTGTAGGACATCAGACGTTATAGCGTTCAAGGATGATCAGGTCCACCTGGAGGCAACCCACTGCATTTTTTCGAGGAGCCAAGCAAATATCACGGTTGAATACCTACAGTGGCATCTTCCTACATTTCCTGGCTGTCCCCTTCAGAAAAGTTCCTCCTTCAGAGGGACTATTGGTGCCGCTCCAGCCCCTGCTGGCTCCCATATATTTTCATCCTTTTGAAGAATCATCATGCTCCTAGATTCTATTTTACCACCGGCAAATATGTAAGCGAGGCTTCTTTGCTTTTAGCTACTGACTTGGCGCAAGGCTTTTCAGAAGGTCGAGCGTCGATTTCAACTTCAGCCTTAGAGCTATATCACTTTGGTCGGGACTATTTATAAAGAAGTAGGAGAAGCAGTTTGACGTGATCAAATGCTTTTCAATTATTTCCAATGGCCTGAACCGCTGTCGAACCAGAAATAAGTTGGTTCTAGTGGGATCCACTAAGGAAGTGGCGCAAATTGTCCAGTGCTCTTGGACTGGCTTCGATTGGCGTGGAAAGGCAGATCGTCGAGGCTTTTATTCGGACGGTTCGAACACTCGAGACTATTTTTCTACATATTTTCTTTGGCGCCTCGAAGGCTTTAGTTTGGGGCAGATCAGAGTGCCTAGATAGACATCCTCGATGCATTACGAAGTCTCTAGATGTCACTAGCGCGGTGCCCAAGTGCTGATGTGTGTATATTCAGGCAGACCTCGTCGACCAAACACGAGTGGCTTATTTGGAATGCTGTAAGCTGATAAGCTCTGTAAATACGAAGGGAGCAAGTAGATGATGGGTATCTGGCCCCTCGGCGCGATGTGGCTTAGGCAGCGACCTGGTGGTGGTTGTCAGTCTGGTGGTTTTGGAACATTGACATCAGCCTTCGGTCTACTTTCTTGGTCGGGGTAGAGTCCTAGTCGGCTTCGGCCCCGTTCCGGAGCAGGATGGTCCCCAGTATGCTCGGAAGGGCCTGCCGAGGCGGACTCGAAGGCCGGCTGTACCGTATCATGATTTGCTTGTATGACGGATATCAGGTAGCGATGGTGGCTGGGTCCCTGGCTGAGGGCTATGGTTTGCTAAGGGAGCCCCACAGATGGTTACCGTAGTCGCAGTCTCTCCCTCTCCACTTGATTGTTGCCGAAGGTAAAGAGGGTAGATATGAAAAGCCAAGACCTGGGATGCGAAAATTGCAACCCCAGAGTGTGTGGCAATAGTCGTGATATTCCCAGTTTTTAGCGCTTGTCTAGCGCCTGGAATTTGATTCGAGAGCAAAGTGTAAAAAAGACGATCCACGGATGCAGCCCGCGCGGTGTCTATTGCGGGACTGACAGTGACATTTACGGCGGGTCTCCGGGGGACCCATGATCCACGGTTGCATAAGCGGCTCTCTCGGTACTGGTGTGGGTCCCGGGTCAGGGCCGGAAGCAGAGCAGGAATAGAGGGAAGAGGTGAGACATGGTTGGTGTGGTGTTTTAGGCTGGGATATCGCGGGCTGTTGGTTGCTGGCGGTTGGCTGGATAGTCGAAGGATTGCCCACCCGGGCGGCTGATATGCATGTAGAGATATGCCTGTGCAGGGAGCAAAAAGAAGAATACAACTTGCTGATGCAAAAGATATAGTTTGGAACTTCATGGCCAAGGGCTGGTGATGTTGGTTCTCTTGGAAAAAGATGGGTCTGCGCGTGTCGCTGGGGTCATATTGGGCCGGTGGAGACGGTGATGACGGCTCGTCGAACGAGAAGAGCACATGGGTGCAGGCTATCCTACCTACTGCGGTACTTACTTTACTGTGTGCAAGTGGGCTCGCCATGCCTTGCAAAATGGATGGTATGCTTGACAAGATAGAGATAGCATGTCCGTACAGTCAGAAATTCGTGTTGTGACACAGCCCGAGGTGATACTGAAAGTTCATCAGCTGAGAAGGTAGTGAGTGGCCTGCAGTCAGAAGAACCATGCAGTCAGTCAGTTTGTCAAAGGGAGGCAGCCGAGCACGTGCTGTGCTTCCTTCCCATCCTGCCAGGTCGATGTTCGAGGAACGCCTGGCCTACGAGATAAGTACGAGGTTAGAGGCTGGTTACGGTAGACAAGACTAATAAGATGCGACAAGACGAGGCGCCTCGTAGTAGATTTAATATGGTCGACAAAAATGAGTGGTCGAGTGGGTTGGTTGAAATGATTGATTGACTGATTGAGCCTCACTCTTGTCATGTCCAGCCGCCATCGGTACCTTGAACCCCTGTCGGCGGATTCGCCTAGGGAGGCCCCAACCAGGCCCCAACCACCCCAGATCTTGTGCCTTGCCAGGTGCTGTGCCCCTGGCCCTTTCCCCCAACTGCCATCCAAATCGAGCCCCACCCACCCACCGTTCCTGGAAAACACCACTCACATCGCTTGCGCAGACACATTCGGGTGGTACATACATAGCAGACGGCCGCCCCTTGGTCCTTCCTGGCCGTGACTGCCTTCACCTGCATCTCAGCTCACCTCGACTTGACCAACTGTCTCCCTCACTTCTGCATCGTGATACCCCGTCGTCTCGATGCTTCAGGAGCTATCAGGATAACAAACCCACCGTCGACTAGACTACCGTCCGGCCTGCCATCGGAACCAAGCAACAGTCTCACTCATCTGACTGTGCTGTTGGCTCGACTTGACACGCTTTCACCGACTTTCCGTGCCCATAAGGACAATCGTGTTTTCACTTACCGTTGGTGAATAAACCTCTTGTGTTTTGGGTTTCACGCAAAGCAACGGCCGGTGCAAACGGACAGCTTCGCCTTTGTGTGCCCCGGCCCCCGCCACGGCCCACCAGTCCGGCTGCCTTTTCAAGCCCACCCGGCCACGACCATTGTGCTCATGGGTATCTTCTGCAGCATAAACCAGCATGGGTCCGAAGTTACAGAGAAGATCCAGGCCGAGAGCCTTCACTGTCAAGTTTCTCAACCTGTGAATCCGATCCTTCCTCGACGACGAACTTCCCGCTCCCCAGCTGACTCCCAGCCCAGCAGCAAGATGGTTAGGAAGGCAACACAGAAGGTAGAGCCTTACGAGTGGGACACTGTGGCGCCTCTTGATCATATCATCGACCACAAATTGGAGACTGCTGGTCTTCCTTCTGTGCGCCAGGGTGACGACTACGAGAAGAGGCGCGCCGAGCTCAAGAGGCGCGAGGCCGCTCTTGGTTTCGAGTGGAAATGCACCAGCCGCGCATCAACCAAAGAGCAGCGTGTAAATCGCATACTCCAAAGTCTCAAGCGCCATGATGAGGAGAACGTCTATGCAAAGGAGCCGCCACGGCAAGGCAGCACCGGGCAACTGCACCCACGCGTCGCTGGTGACCATTTCCTCTCCAATAAGGCACTTATCGACAGGACAAAGGTCTTCCAGCTCGCCAAGCGGACTCCCAAGGGCGCCCATCTACACATTCATTTCAACGCATGTCTGCAGCCCGATGTGTTGCTCAACATCGCGAGTGAGATGGAGCAGATGTACATCACCAGTGACGTGCCCCTGCACACAACAGACGAGGACCATCCCAATCGGTACAGGAGATGTAAGATCCAATTTTCGATCATGGATCTCACGGCAAGCAAGGGGAGCATATTCGAAAAGGACTATAAGGATCGCACGCCAATGAAATTCAAGGAGTTTATAAAAGAATTTCCGCAGCATTACCGAGAGGCAAGCGCTCTGGAGTGGTTGCAAGAGAAGCTGGTCTTTCGTGAGGAGGAGGCACATGACCTGCCACAGACGGTCAGCGGCGCATGGGAGGAGTTCAACGGCCGCACGCAGATGATGAAGGGGCTTTTCAACTACGAGAGGGCCTATCGCGAGTACACTCGCCGGTGCCTAGAGGATTTCGTCACCGACAACATCCAGTACGCCGAGATACGGCCAAACTTTATGGACACGAATCAGGTCTGGACCGATGACGGCACGCGAAAGATCGACAACGTTGGAATCATGGAGATGATCATGCAGGAGGTCGAGCGATTCCAGAAGGAGAAGGCCGGGGGTGAAACCTACTTTGCAGGGCTGAAGATCATCTACTGCTGCCCACGGTCCTATCCCAAGGAGAAGGTTGCCAACGGGCTGGCAGAATGTCTGCGGTTCAAGCAGCGGTGGCCCGCCTGGATAGCCGGATTCGACCTGGTGGGCGAGGAGGGCAAGGGCAAGCCGCTCAGCGCCTTCGTGCCCGAGTTCCTCCAGTTCCAAAAAGACTGCATTGAGGCGGGCGTCGGGGAAATCCCGTTCCTCTTCCACTGCGGGGAGACGCTCGAGTCCGGCTCCGAGACGGACGACAACCTCCTCGACGCGCTGCTGCTCGGGTCGCGCCGCATCGGCCACGGCTTCGCCCTGACGCGCCACCCGTACCTCATGGAGCGCATGAAGAAGGCTGGCGTCTGCGTCGAGCTGTGCCCCATCTCCAATGAGGTGCTGGGCCTAACGCCTAGGATCGGCGGGCATGCCATGTATGGCATGCTGGCTAATAATGTGCACTGCACTGTGAGCAGTGATAACGGAACCTTGTTCAAGTGAGTACATATTCGAACACCTGCTGTACCCTACCATTTCGCAACCCCAGCGGATTTGACCATGACGAATACTGACTTATGATCTACTCTAGTTCGACCCTCTCGCATGACTTCTATCAGGCCATGATCGGCAAGCCGGACATGACCCTGTTCGGCTGGAAGCAGCTCGTCGAGTGGAGCCTCGACCACGCCTGCTTGTCGCCCGCCGAGCACCGGGACGTGCGGGGGGCGTGGGAGGCACGGTGGGAGAAGTTCCTGGATGAGGCGATCGAGGAGTTTGGGGAGTTTGACGGCGATGTCGATGAGAATAAGGTGGATAAGATTTAATAGTAGATCATGGGGAAACCATGGAGCGCGTTTTTACGTAGGAAGAGATTTATACCAAGTCTGTCTATCTGACAAGAGAATACAAATTCATACATATTTTGAAATTAGGATTCAGTTGGCTCGAGCCTTCTGAGTGAAGAGAATGGTCTTCTCCCGGGCATAGACAGCACCACTAGTGAATATAACAGGAACCACCGGCCGTGCTGTGCCTCCTCCTTCTACAGGGCTTTGAGCTCATCTACATACACTTAGCCCACAATCTCTATTCGTACAAGAACCATGCCTTCGAGCTGGCTGTCTAGACCAGTATATTTGTAGGTAAGCTTAGGGTACTATGATAGAGAATAGATTAGCCTAGTTACCTTCTAACAGAGTGTCTTTTGTTTCTGTGGGTGTAAGTCTCCTGTTTCCCCCGGAATAAAATCGAGCCGTGCCAGAATCGATTTCAGACTGACAGACATCAACATCATGATACTTTCAGTTTGGGGCCACCGAAATTACAAAGAAGAATTTGAATGCAACAACACAGCTCCAAGCACCAGCCTCGAGGTTGAACATGGGTCAGACAAACTGGTAACACAGGTCAAAGCCCTGGGTCCAAGGCAGGATCTCTTGTTGTGCATACAGTGGGGCATGCTCGTGTTGTCTGTGCCATCATGTCTACGTAATACAACCCATTGGGGGCATACAAGAAGGGTCGAGGCCTACAGTAAGTGATTGACTGCTTTTCACTTGCTGCCTAAATGGGGTTTGGGGGCTAGGTATCGGAGAGCCTGCAATATCTCCCTGGTCTGGAACTGCCTTGAAAGGCATGAAAACCATCTGCCTCAAACACCTTGGGGGATATTTTCCCCCAAATTGGTAGCCATGTATCTCCTGGTGTTGCCATTGAAGCGTCGTTTAAATGAAGTCTGTGATGTTACCATGAAAGCCCGAGCTGAAAAATTTTGTGACATTCTGCTTCACTACACCACTGCCTTGTATAAGTAACACAAGATACAACTACTAAAAGCTGAGCTCTGTTCCAGACCGCCCAGGTTCTCTGTGAAAATCTGGCCTCACATTTCAGCCTTCTACTCATTTGGAGCATCACGGGTGCTAAGAACTTCTAGTCACAAGACAAGACATCTATAAGGCCACTTGCCAAATGCATGCCATGGCTTTCATTGATCCATTTTCCACCACCAAGTATGTATCCTTGCCATGACCTAATGTAGCGGTCTCTCAAATGTGTCAGTTGTGCTGACTTATAATTGTTTAATTGAGTGAGAGTTTGCTGGTCGAGCGAGGTCCTAGCGAATCTCAAGTGTCTGCCTTGAGCCAGGATGCGGACCTAGACTCTCTCTTGGAGCATCCATTTGATGCAGGAGATACAAGCAATAAAATCTGCCTTCACAATGGTGGGAGTGCATCGGCAGATGATGAGCCCGACTTGAGCAACAGCAGTCATGACCCACTGCCAAACCAACAGATGGAGCTTCAAACAGAGCCAAAGACGACATATTTCTGGAATCCTTTCTGGTCATCGCCGGCATTTCTTTTCGCATTCTCAACCGTCCTTGCCTTGTTGTCTGCTGCAACAGTCGGTCCGTGGCGATTCTCAGTCAGCAACCACGGTTTTCCCCTCTTAACAGTCACCAACTACTCGTGGACGTATGGGCCTACTGCAGTATTGACTGTCATCATGGGCATTTGGAATCAAACAACATACTATTGCAAACTCCTAGAGCCTTGGAAGCAACTCAAACTAGGCCCCTTGGGCCCTGAACAGACCCTCCTACTTGATTACATTTCCCCCATCTTGCCGTTGACTCTTTGGAGAGCAACACGACTCAAGCATGTTCCTGTTCTGGTCACCGTTTGGACTGGTATTGTCCTTAAATTCGTCACAGTGGCATCTACTGGTCTGTTAAGTCCCGTCAATACGCCAATGCCTTTCCAAAATGTCACTTTGGAAGCTTTGTCGACTTTCAACACTGAAAATCTCGACCTTCATGGTTCTTCTTTCTCAACCCTGAGAGAGTCGGTCATCAACTACGAAGCATATGCCCTCATTGCAGATCATCTAGATTTTCCGGATGGTATCCAGCCAGATTTAGCCTTCCAGCGGTTCAGATTGTCGGGAAGTTCGAGAGCCAACAAAACATTGTCCACCGTCCGAGCAACGGTCCAGTCATTTATACCTTCAGTTCAGTGCGAAGATGCAAATGTGGTTTCTGTCAATGCAAGTATCAAGACTTGGGGCGATGAAGCAAGATTATTAGTCTCTGCCAATATTTCGTGGCCATCATGTTGCTCGTCAAAGACGCAACCACGACAACTCGGAGACGGCTTTGATCTCGTGCCCACCAAGCTCCCGCCAAGGCAAATATACGGCGGGGTTCCTACTGCGGATACTGCGGACCGAACATGCCGTGACGCAACGGAGTCATTCTGGAATTTTGTCACCATATATGATGTTCGGTACAATCAAACAGCTATTCCTTCCGCTATCTTCCATGCTGAACCTTCCAATTATTCGGACACCTGGGGAATCCAGATTGTGGAAGCGACTTCGACGGCTTGCAAGATCAGCTACTCCATGGTTCCAGCACAGGTCACATATGATCTCTCACGGAATCCTCTGAAACCCATCATCGAAATTCCACATGACAATAGCACGAGCGGTCCAGGTCCATTAATTGAGGGTTTCCCAGAGAGTGATTTCTCTACAAGAATCTACCACGGTGCCCGGGAATCTCCTTTCATGGTCGGAAGCTACATCACGAACGGCATGGACAAGTTCGCGCCTAACACATTCGTGGACATGATGTCAAGAGCTGGAAACAAAACTCCAGCTGATTTCTTGAGCAATCCCGGCGCAATGTCCTCAGCGGCCTCCACTGTCTTTATGTCACGAATAATGCCACTGCACTATTCGAGCAAAAGCGACGCCGCTATCTGCCATAGGCACATAGCGAATATATTGTGACACTTTACCTACGCCGGTATTCAAGTTGCAAATGCGTTCCTTATATCAGACACGACAGAAGAACTGCAAGGAGAAATTAGTACTCTCACTAAGAGACTGCAAATCTCTCCATTGGCCTCACTGGCAATGGTCAGTGGTTTGTTGATTGCAGCAATCGGCGCAATAGTACTGGTTTCCGTCCGTGCCCAAGATGTTGTTACGCACCGACCCGGGCCTATCGGAAGCATGGCTATGGTTTTAAGAGACAGCCCCAGCTTCAATGTCCTTCTCAGCAGCTGTGGCCAAACGAAATTGGAGCACATCAGCAGGATTCTAAGTGCTTTCACATTTCAAAGCACAACTGGTGGGACTCGGACCGGGCCCACTTCAATCGTTCCACGACCGCAAGACTCAGTCAAGATGACGGAACTCCTTTCCGAAGAAAAGGTAACATGGTGGAGACCGTTGCCCCTGCATCCTTTTGTATTCACATTGATATCGCTATTTCCGTTTACCGTCATCATCACGTTAGAAGTCCTGCAGCAGCTTTCCCAGCGAACAGATGGCATCACAAGCATACTTACCCCAGACTCCTTTCTTGTTACCTTTGGCACACGGTTTGTGCCATCTATACTTTTTCTAGCTATCGCCCTCCTCTACGACTCAATTGAGTTTAACTTAGCGACGCTAGCTGCATTTTCACGACTGAAAGCAGGCAAAGCCAAAGGCAAGCCTGTCATCACTCACGTTCTCCTCGGACGCTTCTCACTCGAATCCCTTGGATTTGCTCTGTGGAACAAGTACTGGGAAACATCTTTCGCGACACTGGCGGCTTTTCTTGGCAGTTTCCTAACGATCGTAGCCTCCAGCCTTTACACGATAGAGACCTTGCCTGGCCGATCCCCTATCACTGCCCGTCGGGTTGACCGGTTCGATCCTACGTGGTCTGACAGTGTAAATGACGATGGTGGCGCAGCAATTTCTCTTACCAATTTTGCACTTCTCAATCTGTCTTTTCCGTCATGGACAAATTCCGAGTTGGCATTGCCGGAATTACAACTATCTCCAGAGGACTTCGCCAACATCAATGCTTCGTCAGAACCATCGTTTACTGTCCAGGTCCCAGCGGTGCGCGGCGAGTTGCAGTGCAACATCACACCCATGGAGGACATGTTCGTTGATAATCCTGTGGTGGGACTTCACGAGGGAACATTGATAGTCAACGGCTCAATGCCCATCCCGCTGCATGTGATGTCGGGACCTCAACAGTCGGCTGGTCGAGCAGACAAGAAATAGCAGATTACCATGAGAACTATTCGCTACTAGGTCAGATGCTTGACTTGCATCCAGGCGATAGAAACTTCAGCTTCGGAGAGTTCACACAACCGCTACAAGCCAACAGCCCACCTGGCTGCCCTTCCCTTGCCTTTACATTCGGAAACTTTTCAACGGAATGGCAAGGTTCCAGGTTAAGAGGCCTAGAAGCGCCGCCCGCCTGGTTCACAACAATGTCATGTAATCAACTTATGGCGGAGATTCAGACGGACGTTACGTTGAGTATACCTGACTTTACTGTCATTTCTGCTCTTCCGGACGAGTCGACAGCCAAGTATCTCGCGAGCGGTCAGAACGGACAGATTGAATTCCCTTGGCGCCCGCAGATCCATTTCGAGCTTGAGGTTATCATCTGGGACGGCAATACAACGTACGGCGGATTTGGTAGTCCGTCAGTGGTACAGGAGTACGTGAACTACAACTATGAGATTGACGGGTTCTTCTCATTATTACTCCACTCCAGTAACAAAATCAACCCAGAGGACCTCTTAGGAATTAATAGACATGAACAGCTACTCAACGCCATTCAGGGTCAATACCGACGCTACATGGCCCAAGTAGCAAACAAGAAGATGAGGTTCCCGGTCGCTATGAATACGCCTCCTGAGATATATATTGGGACCTGGATGAATAAAACCAGGGGAGTACTTCGGCAGGACCGGAGGTCGAAGCTTGCGCTACAAATAATACTCGACGTCATGTTCACCTGCGGAATTGCCTCTTACCTACTCATCGATACTGGGGAGGTCCTGCCGCATGATCCATGTAGCATCGCTGGGCTGGCATCTCTCCTGGCCGGCAGCTCAATCTGTGAGGATCAGGAGCCTATTGACCCCCAAATAAGCGAAGAGCGCAAGATTCACGGCTCTGAATGGGAGATGCAGAAATTTAGTTTGGGTTGGTGGAGGTTATCCACAGGGGCTGAGAGGTTTGGTATTGATATAGGAAGTGCTACATGGAAATGATGTATTCAAGGAGTTGGTACAGATTATTAACTTCCTTAGCTTCTCAAAAATTCATGATCATCTGAGCTGGCCACCCTAGTTTACAGGCGTTGCACTGAGGACTGGCTTTTCCGCCAACTTCCTGCCAACTTCCTGACTGATGGGTGGGAAATCAGGTTGAAAATTGGGATGTCGACTGCGATCTCCTATCATTCACTTTTCATATCAGTGAACTAGTTCTTGTACCTGTCGACATTTGCGGAGACCACGGATGGGAACGGTTGCTGCTGGTTGCCGTATGTAAGTTGGACCTAGGACACTATCCGCTACTTGTGGGAACCATTCCATACACTCGGTGCATGAAGTCGGTTAGCTCGGCAATAGGCCAGTAATAATAATAATCAGCCCCTCGGAGTGCCTAGCAGTGCACAAGAGCCGCATCGCCACAGTCTATCCCTGCGGAGATGGTCCGGCCGCTCACCAATTGCCTGCCTATTTACTAGGCTGCATGCAGTGTCAGCTGTTGGTTGGTCGTATGCACTGCAATATGCTCACACAGAAGTTGGGTAAAAGAGGAGCCCAGCAGCTGACATCATACCATTTAAAGGGCTAGACTTGGACTTCTCGTTCTTGCCTGCAGAGTCTCGGTGGAGATCCCTTCCTACTGCAATATTGAACCTTGATGCCCATCCATCTGACAGCCATATTGCCACCGCACGAGCATTATGGGGAACAATCGCCCTCAGAATTTCACAGAGGAAGTGCGGTTTGGACTGGAAATCCGCCTAGAACGTTATAAGCTCCTCCTACATGATTATCAGACCCCTCTATTCTACAACCGTTTGCTTGATGCTATCAGATTACACGAGGAGGCAGTCCAGGCTCCAACCCCAACACCTGCAGAGCACGAGCGCCTGCTTGACCAGCTTGTGGTGCTTGACAATATGGATGCCAGGATAGATAAACATTGGGATGAGCTCCACAAAAGCATGGACTTTCGGACGACTCTTCTAGCCAACATCACAGAATACCAAAGTAAAATAGGTGCATGGTTGATGCTGGACTACACGGGAAGATGTGCAGCAACTTGCACTTGGGCCTCCTCAATTATTGGATATATTGACAACGTCGGAAGCGACGGTGTGGGCAACATCCATGATGACTACAAGCTATATCGACGAGCCTTTGTTCGTCCTCTGAGAGAGATGATGTTGAATCAGGATCACGTCAAAAAAAGGCTCAGGATTGCGGCATCTGAGACGACCCGTCGTCCAGCCGGCATGATCCACAACCTGATCGACCGATGCGACTGGGGAGCTCTGGCTTACGCCGTCATCAACGACCGCGAGCTTGCCGTGACCCTGTTCGGGGCGAAACAGCTCAACGAGGGCTTCTGGAGCCCTCAGTTCGGCGAGTTGGCCGTGCAAAAGATCGACGACGTAAGGGACAAATATTTCGCTGAGCTCCTGACGCCGGAAGACTACACCCTCAGCAAGAGCGCAAGAAAGCTCTCGGCCGAGAAGGCCGCCCGTGCTGCCCGTAAATCGTCTCCGCCGCCTGTCTCCCCAGCCAGGTCTGTACGTGCAGATGAGGCCTCGAAGTTGGCAGCGGCCAAGAGCATCTACAACAAGGTCATCAGCGGCCTTGGGTTTGAAGGGACGAGCTTGAAACTCAGATCCATCGTCAAGCGTGGTACCTCGACAACGTCGCCTTGGACCAACTTGGATTCGACGACTCAGCTGATAGACCCGAGCGAAAAGGATGGGTGAAAGCCCCTAATTGCATGTAATTCACATTTCTTGTAGTGCATAGAGTATGTGCCCGGCATTCGAATACTTGACTTCAGCTTAACGTGGAGTTTAGGTGTTCAAAGCTGACCAAGACATGCAGGTACACGGCGTATCATAAACTCACCCGTCCTTCGACCAATCAATCCCTTTCGTGGTTCGAATCTTGATATGTTATAGTGCTCAGGGGGGCTCGGGGAACGCGGTACTCTCACTTTTACTAAAACGGGCTTGGCCGTCACAATCAAGGAACAGCTAGTGATTCCGGGTTCCAAACACGACGACGGTGCAGTTAAAGTATTTGTTAGTATTAAGTTTATATTTCGATTACTTAATCTCAAAGTGTTACTGTACGGATCTTACATCCTGCTGGATTAGCCAATCTTGGCCTCTGGGAATTGGGTGTTATAGTCTTATATGGTCTTATGGACGGCACGGATAGCTTCACAGCGGCAGTCAAGGGTTGGTGTAAAATAGCGAAAGAAACGCAAATAAAGTTAGAGTAGTTTGCAATCCATTACATCTGAGAATATCTGCGTTATGCTCTGAGTATAAGCGCTCCTTTTGTCCCAGTCTCTGGGAGCTTCAGGATCTATCTCGAATTTGTTCTCAAATTCGGGTGGCGCCTCTGTTCCACTTGGGGCATCTTCTATAAATTTGGCTCTAGTTCGAGCCATGGACCACCGACATATGCCAACCCTCAAGTAAGAAAACGCAGAACCTAGCTCAGGGTCTGGGCTAATCTTCTTAAGGACCAAACCGTAGTGCTGGAGATGTGCATATTCATGTCTGCCCTCTCCTAAGAAAAGGATACATAAATTCCCTGAGCCAAAATGTCGCATCAGATCGGTTCCATGTCGCACCCACAGATCAGGATCACGCCAGACATCGAGTCGACGAAAGAGCTCATTGTCCATGTCCAATTGTTGTAAAACATGGTGATCAAAGAACAGATCGATATGGGCGACAGATTTTGATGCCAGACTAACATCAAAAAATTCCTGGAACTCGCAAAGATGACCAGCTGCAATCACTGACCCAGAATCGTCCCTGGCTATTGTACATCGGGTTCTTTTCAAGTCAAAACCAGACTGTAACATGAGCGGTAAGACTGATTGCTCGGTGATACACCATGAAAGCCCGGGCCTCGTTCTGGCAGTGTGGACGAACAGCTGGCCCAATAGTGCGGATCGAGAATTTATAGCTAGTCCAAATTCCTCGACAAGATCGTCAAGGCTTGGGCGATCTGTGGGTCGAATCGCTTGTCCTACACGGATGTTGTACATTTGCATAATGCCGTAGACGCGATCTACAGGATACGTCGTTGTGCGGAATTTTGCTATGCCGTACTGAACGTTCGGGTTTTTGCCCGACAAAGCCACGGGGAGTCCAGAGCGGTAGATGCGATCCTCCATGTCGGCGAGCAAGTGTTTGATTTCGGGTATGGAGCCGAACCGGGTTTCAGACAGTCCCTTGCTCGTAATCCGCACAGAGTCCATGAGGTTGGTGAGGAGATTCATCAAGAATTCCATGAACAGTCGCGGCTGATGCCCTTCAAGTATGCGAATGGGTGCAGACTCTTGGGTTAAAATCAGAGCATCACTCCTCATCATGAGTTCCTGCAGTGTCCAAAGGGACGAAAACCATGGATCACCGAGGATACATACGACAGACCAATGGAGCTTTCGCAACATGACGAGTACTTCCTCGGTGCTCGCTTTGGTCAGGAGAACTTGGGATGATCCAAACGCGGCATCTTCGATGGAATGGTACGCTTTTTTCAGGTCGGCATCTGAAATTCGAGAAAGCCAAACGAAGGGCTTGGATGCGTTGTTGAAAATGCTCGCCTGCCTCCCCACCTCATCCATCTTCACTGCGTCGTTCTCTTGGTCGATGCATGCAACATCAACCCATGCCCACTCAATATCGTCAACTCCCATCTGGTTGATTACGGCCTGGAACTGCTCCACGGTGAAATGGCTGTTCTCAACAGTTGGGATTTCCCACGTCGTGTTGCGGACAGGAAGTGGCGTCGCGTTGGATGTTTTTCGGTCTTTGACTTGCCACCGCCCCCAAGTATAGCTGAGAATGCTGTACTTTGGACGGTTGCAGTGGTTGTATGTGGCCGTTCCATCACGGACATGGGAGGTCATCGTTGGTATATGCAATAGCCGTCGCGGCCAGTAGTCCTCAATTCGTGGCCAACTGCTGTATTTTGGTGGCCAATAATCAGCCATGGTGAGAAGCTCCTTAAACTTCCAAATCGTACGATGTATCTGCGGATATGGGCAAGTTGATGCGTGGCTTGTAGTAGACGCTACTGTCAAGACGTTGTGTAACGGTCTTACATGTCCACAAGTCCTAACCCCAACCCTTGATCGACGTTTGCTGAGTGAAGGGTTCCGTAGCGGTTGGCCGTCTGTGCGGGGTTAGACTAGTTGCCATCTTGGCTACTACGACAGGAGCCGCACCTTCTCTCACTTTGCTCTGGCTCTGCAGCCGCCAGTCTTTCAAACCCATACTTCTCGCCCTCGAGTCAAATCAGCCTGCTGGATCGCCTAGAAGAGATGCACTCGCTGCAGCCGCGCGATTGGCTCCATTGCAGATGGGTCTGGCCCGCCCGACTTCAGCCTCAGTTGGCGGGTGTTGGGTGGGACGGGGACGGGGAAAGGCGCCAGGACAGCCGATGGGCGATCGACACGCAGCCATGCATGCAGTGCCACCCAGCCAGGATTCAATTCCTTGTGGATTGCAAACCCACGCTGCGCCCCCAACCTGAGCGCTTCCCAGTGGGACACTGCACTCAAAGTTTTGCGCAGGCCAACAGCACACACACACACACCGCCGCAGTCCAGTGGTGGCTTGTTGGGGTATGGGAGGATTCAGAATGCTGCTCTCTCCTGTCTCATCTTGGGCGCCAGCATGGTCGGCCTTGCTTCCAATAATTGCGCTGCTATAACCGTTACCATCGCCAAGAATCGGTGCCGCAGCTTTCAACTCTTTGACCTCATTGCTGACCGGTGATCCTTCATTGGCCTGTCAAACCAGCCAGCACACACTACGCCGCCAACAGCCGACCAACCAACGAAGCAGCTCGGCTGAGACTTATTAAGGTCGACGGGCCGGCAAGACCTCCCGCATCCTGCCGATTGATATCTATCCGATATCAGCAGCTTCATTGCAGCCAGCATTCGAGAGCGAGAATTGCGCTTCGAGGCTATCTCGCTCTCACTCACATCCCCACCATGGCAGACGGCGAAGGTCCGGTGGCAACATGGTTTCCAGTATCCAAAGAGAGCTGGGGGCTGGATGTGGTCACCCTTCTCGCCGTCATTGGCGAGTCGTCCATGGAAGACCACGCGCAGCCCATCACAGCTTCCGTACTCTGCCTACTTCCACGCATCCTGCCTGCTCCCCAGGCCCTCCTGAAATCCAAGAGGCCCACCAGGCTTCCCACCTACAACGCCCAGATGGTTGGTGTACACAGTGGCGTTTCTCTCGACTCCGTGGGCTTCTTTGCCAACATAATACACCCCCTCGACGACCAGGCGCCTTATTCCTTCAAAGTCCTTGAAATTAAGCACAGGGACGAGGTCTTCTTAGGGACAAAACCCCAAAAAGGCTCCTTGGTCGCCAGGCTTTGTCAACACTTGCTGGGAAAGAGGAAATTGGCCGCTCCGAAGCACTGTTTGGACCGACCACCGTCAGAACATGCTGCCCCTGAAAAGGACAAGCGTGAGGGAGGCAAGGGCGTCAAATTCGACGTCGACATCGAGAAGGGGGATGACCAACCTGAGCCGACGATGGGGATCAAAAGACGCCGCACAGCCAAGGAGAAGGTCACTGACTTTATCGCGAATCCCACTCTGACGCCCACCACTCGACCTGCGGTACCGCCTGCATGGAGTAGCCCTATTCACGTCGCCACAGTTGCCTCCTTCGTCCTGACGATGCTGATTTTTGGCCTGACGGCATACTGGAAGGACGGCAACGCCCTGATAGCCATCTTCATCATCTCGGTACAGGCGTCCCTCGCCGGGTATGCCTCGTGGTGGCGCCCACGCTTGATGGTGCGGCCTCCCCACACAACGAATGTCCCGCCGGGAGATATGATGATCCGTACTCGGGAAGGTGCCTTCCTACTGGTTAAGTGCACAGAGGAGGTGGCCCGTGAGCTCTACACTGGGACCGAGGACTGCGAGTACCATGTTGGCCCTAAGACGTATCGGTTTCTAATGGCCATGGCGACAATGTTGCTTATGGTTGGCGTTGTCCTGCTCGGGAACACACGCCTCGAAGCGCAGGTGCTCATCAGCGGGAGCTACATCGTACTGAACGGCGCGTACTGGCTCCTGGGTATGTTGCCCCGGCGGTACTTCTGGGACCTATCCCGCTACGAGTGGGAAGATGTTACCCCTCCAGATGCCAAAAACTCGGACAAGCCGGTCGGCGCGATGAACAACGGGGTGGAAGGCTACCCCAGCTTCACGAGGACGCTCTGGTACGCCATCCGCGAGACCAAGAGCACCGGGTGGGTCGAACGCAGCGGCGCGGCCCCGAGCACGTCTCAGTGGAAACAGTGGCTGAGGGAGGCGGGTGAGAACGCTCACAAGAACCGCAGCTGGCCCGCCGTGAGCCGCAAGGACGAGATAATGAGACAGGAAATCGACGGGGCCGACTCCTCTCCCGGTGGTCCCGAGGCGGACCATGCAGCACAGCACGCGCCGCTCCGCGAGGTGCAGCCCGATTCGGAGACAGTCAAGACAGGGCAATTGTGATGAGAGGTGTTTTTTGAGGAAGATTTGTTTTCCCGGAGGCTGGTTTGTTTGGTCTCATATTCATGACTCGAATTCAATGAACGAGCAGAGCATAGCGAGGCGTTGAATCATTTACTGGCATCAATAACAACCATCATCTATTAGGACGTCCCATCCCCCCTGTGCAATCTCTGGCGCTGGACCTCGGATCCTCGGCACGCACTCATCAATGGGCCGCTGACTTGCCCACGAGCCTAAGAGAGAGCCCGAGGACACCGGACTGGTGATTGGGACGATTGATTCTCTTTGGACCTCGGGACTCACATGTCAGCGAATTTTTCAAAGAGTCCACAAAGGATCGTCGGAATTTCAGCGCAGGAGAGAAGGGCAGAACCATCTGCTTTTGAAAGCCGTGTCGCAGCGTTCTTGTTCGTCCCTACTCCCCCAGACGCTACCATCGGACCTCGCTATTTACCCCATCACGACGGCAACTGCGTGCTCTTGAAGCATCCGGCATGATCAGCAACTGTCAAAACAATGTCTGCGATAGGCTCCTGAGCGTCCGAGCACGTCGAAGTGGCTAATGACACTGTGGCTTCTGACGATCGGTGGTCGAGTAACACTCGAGACAGAGGAAGTATTTGGGTTTCTTTTATTCTTCTTGCGCTGTCGCAACGCTATTCGTCCCGACTTGGTTGGAGAGCTTTTGTTCTCGCGGCAAAGCGATGTCTGATGAAACCTCTGGCCGAGGGAATTTCGTCGGGGGATCCATGCGACCCTTGATTTGCTCAAGATGGATGGGTCACTGCCTTACCATCCATCGGCGATGAGGCCCGGAATGCGACTGGGGAAAAGCATGACGGAGGACAACTCGCAGGACGCAGGAGCTTTTATTTTGTCTGTGGGCAACTCTCACTTCTTCTAGTAACTGCGAAGAATCGCAGGAATGACTCTCCAAAGGCTGATATGAGGCGGCCACGTTCCATTTCTCCGCCTCCTGTTACCCTCATCTCGAGCTTCAGCCCCCAGGATGACTTGGGATGAAGCCGGTGGCAATTGGCTGGCAGGTGTCAACATGTACCCCAGGCCTAGTCCCGTCATTAGGACGTCGTCCTTCTACACGTCCACCAAGGTAATAAACGTTAAATATTTTGGTGTTGCAAGTGCCAAAAATTTAACGTTTATTACCCTGGTGGAGGTGTAACTAAGGTGCGGCTCAGCCGCGAGGGAAACAAACTCGCCCGGGACTCCCCGGCAAGCGCCCACCACACAGACCAAACCTTAATACGGAGGCCAAGGCGGGTTCCGGGGGCAAGGCATATTCAAGGCATATGACAGCTTCTATTGCCTTTGGCTAGGGTTTTGGAATCCGCCGCATCTCTGCCCTTCCGGACGCCCAAGCCACTCAGGCTCACTCCCACCACACCCCACGCGCACGCGCACTCCTCGGTGTGATGGCCCGAATGTCTCGAAACGCTACGACAACATTCCGATTGGTCTTGCCACCACCTCAAGGTTTACGCTTGCCGGAAGGTTTCCTGATGTGGAAACCCCCCCAAGCTACGGGGCGCACGGGAAGAGCCAGACCAAGGAAAAGAAGTTGGAGGAGTGATATGCGTAAGGCAGAGAGACAAGAGCCTCCAGTGAGCTTGCCATGGCCTCGACACGCCATTGCCATGGCATGCCTTACCTTGCTATTCTACCAAGCGGTTCAGCAGCTTTCCGGTCGTCTCTGCTCAAGCGCGCTCTGCATCATCATCACTCTCATTTCCTGCCGAAGATCCGCTGCCGCACTTCCCGTTTTGGACGTTTCCGCGCGCCTTATGCCGCCCCAGGAGTTCGTCGTGACGCTCGTCCCACCTTGCGGCCAAGCGGCCTTGGGCTGTCCCTTGTCGGGCCTTGATGCTTCAAGTCTACTCCTGCAGTGCCCATCTGTGCCCTACCTGAACGTGCTCGAGTAGTATTTCACCCGCGTCCAAGGTCCCGCTCTAGACGGGCGCCCCCTCCCAAACCTCGACCCATCCGTTCTCTCGACTCGTGCCTGCATCAGACGGAAACTGGAGTTGGTAGACAAAGTTCTTGACTGTTACAAGTTGGACGTCTACCTTGGCACCCCAGAGCAAGCCTCGAACCTTCTGCCTATGCTGCCTCCCCGCGTCGCCCTCGCGGCCTTGAGCTTCGTCCGACCATTTGCCATGGCAGTTCTTACATAGGTCTATCGGTGCCCGCTTGGCGGACGAGATCCCTTACTTGTTTCTGCTACGACATTCCTTTGTACACATATGGACTTTCGACTATTGCCAGTCCCTACTATTCTTGTTTAATCTGCCTCCTTTTCGATCCTTACGGGGACGACCCGATCAATACCATTCTTGTCCTAATTACTGGGTTTGATACCTAAACTTAAAAAAATTCTCTTTCTTTTCTGTATCGATAATATTTGTTCTTTCCAAGGGTGTTGGCGTGATGGGGAGCGACATCTGGTCTTCGACCTCCTCGGATGAGGAGAAATGGGTATGATACTCCTCATCTTCTACCTACCACTTTTGAGAAACACGCATCAGGTTTCAAAAAGCTCCACACTGAGCACTCTGTTTGATGTATTCACAATTTCTATCCACCCTGCCGCACCTGGCTCGTGATGTTTGCTGGGGTGTGAAGCCTGAGGCAGTAGCTAACATATGTGGCTGCTCAGCAACCAATCTTCAACAAGAACGCCTCAGCACCACTCGGCGGCAATGCTGAGGACATTCAAATCCTCCTGCTGGGTCCACCTGGTTCTGGGAAAACCTCACTCCAGACGCGCTACACTCTCCGACAATTTTCTCATGTTGTCTCAGGAGGCATGCATCTCATGGGAGGCCATAAGCATGCACCCCTGCCTGATGGACGTGAAGTCCACCTCATCATCCATGAGTTTCCCACTGGTCAACAGACTAGCAGTATGATGGACCCCTTCAGCCCAGACGATATCTCACGACAGGACACGCTCACCTCCTCATCCTCGGCCTACCAGGCCGAAGTTAAACGCAAGAAGCTGCTGGGGCAGTCTGACGCTGTGATGCTTCTTTTCAACCCCTGGTCAAAGGAATCATTCGAATGGGCCAACGGCAACGTCGTCGAGGACATCATCAACACTGGGCGCAAGAAGAAGCTCACGACCGACATAGTCGGCATCCTTGACGGCCTGGTCGCCGCTATCCCCGGCATGCCCGGCATCCAGCGGTCTAAATCAACCCGTTCAACAAAATTGTCCTTAAAAGAGCTTCCCCGCAGGCCGAACTCTCCAGCAGATAACGGGAGCGGCGTGTCCCTCTTTAGTGGCTTGGACGAGAAGAAGGGGCGGGATAATGACCGGTTCGATTATCAGGGGGAGCTGAAACGGATCAGCATCGTTGTAGAAGGCTCTGCGCTGAAGAGGGCCGAGTTCATGATCCACGAGCGAGACCTGCCCTCCACGCCCGAGCAGAGCCCAGCGCCGAAGCCGCTTGTTATATCAGGCCCGATGTCATTGAGCGAGAGGAAGCTGCCTACCATCAGGGAGGTGGACAGCAACGCAAGCTTGAGACGCGGTGCCGCGATGTGGGGTAATCACAAGACAGCGCCGGCCAACAGACGGCGCGACAGTGCCTTCAGCTTCCGGACGACCTCCAGCGCGTACAGCCAGGCATCTTCAACCGTCATCGAGGACATGCGTGGCCCATCGATGCGCGAATCAAACCCGTTCACCCTGGAGGACCTGGTCGACGCACACATGGATCCGCTTCCCCCAGAGGAACCGCCCGAGCGACCGCCGGAGCGGCGAATCACCTTGCCGCCGCTGCCACCGACGGAGGAACTCGAGATCCCTGTCCTGGTGGTGGCGTCGATGACGGATCGCCTTAAGGACAACGGCGGCAGGCTGCCGCGGATGGTATCTGCGCTGCAGGGCCAGGAGCTGGCGCGCAAGTTCGGCTCCAACTCGGCCTACATTGAGGTCTCTGCCAAGTCCAACGCCAACGTCGACGAGGCGTTCGGGATCCTCGTGGACCAGGTCATGAGCAAGCGGGCATCGCAGCAGCAGGATGAGAAGCCGAGCAACAAGGTCGAAGACATTGTCATAGTCGAGGAAGAGGACGTGCTGGATAAGGATGAGAACGACAGGAGCCTGCCGGTCAGGTCGGTGCGCGCCAAGATGCCGCGGAAAAGGTCGCGGTCTTGCATGCCGGCGTGGTGGGATAAGATCATGGGCTCTGTTTTCTCTTGGGGACCGTCGGACTCGGAGGTGGCTGCGATCACCTTTGAGGACTTCGGGGTCCGTCCACAAGCTGAAGAGACAAGAGAGGATGTGTGGGGCGAGACAGTGGTCGTGAAGAGTCAGAATAAGACCTCGTGGTCTGCCATGCGGAGGTCTCGAGTGGCTGATCCACGTCAATCCGTGTCAACCGTCTCGACAGACACGGGCGATACGCTGCAGGGCTTTTCTATCGTCAAGGGACCCCAGCTCGAGAAGACCAAGGAACCTATTGCGCCCGAGAATCCTTTCATCACCGAGGAAATCAGTCGGTCACCTAAGCTGCAGGCACCCCCTCCAGCGTTTATACCTGACGAGGACGAGAAGCATCCACGGTCGGACGAAGCTCTCATGGACAAGCTCGACCGGAAGCTGTCAAAGAAGAAGCCCAGGCCTGACAGCATGACACTGGGACATGAACCCTCGAAATCTCACCACGCAGACTCGTCTGACGAGGGGAGGCACAAGTCACGACGGAACCAGGCTATCCTGGACAAAGTTTCGCGCAAGATCGGCCTGGACGGTGGGCCGCTCTACCTCGATGAAAAGCCACAGCTACAGCTACCGGTAGCAAAGGGCTTCCGGCCCCTGAGCGTCGACAGCTCGATCGCGCGCTCCCTCGCGCGGGGCAGGTCCACCGAGAAGCAAAAGCCAGACCACAGCCAGGCCGTCTACCTGACCAACTACTACCCGGACAGCACCAGCATGAACAAATCCAAGCCGCTCACGGGCACCAAGACAAAAGTCATCGACCTGGACGACACGTCCTCGTCCATAATCACGACGGCCACCTCGACCGTCCCGCAGCGCCGCCAGCACACGAGCCTGATCAGCGAGCTGCCGCCGTCGATCCCGCCCCTCCGCTTCGACGCGGTCCGCTTCCTCGACGGCGAGCGCCGCTTCACCGTCATGATCCGCCTCGCGGAGCAGGAGCTCGAGCAGCAGCGCGCCCGCGTTTACAAGCTCGTCAGCGACGACGCCGCGGCCGCTGCCCCCGTCACCCGCAGCCACTCCGTTGGCGCCTCCGCCAAGAGGTCGCGGCCCAGGGGCGTGGGGACCAACACCGTCGGCCCGGCCAAGGCGGCGCGCGTCTCTGCTGTTGCGGTGCAGCAGCCTCCTGAGCCCGCGCGCGGGAGGAAGATTGCTGGCGAGGATGTCGTTGTGAAGAAGAAGAAGGATGATGATGGAGCGGAGAAGCAACAGCAGCAAGTCGCCGTCGTGCGCGTGGACCCGGACTCGAGGGCCAAGGTTATGAAGAACAGGCGGGTGTTCCCCAAGACGCAGGCCCACGGCCAGGGCCAGGGCCAGCCTCTGACCAAGTCAGGGACGGCGGGTTCGCCGCCCTCTCCCCGCCGGGCTGCCACCGTGAAGGCTGTGCCGCCGAACAACTCGCCCTCACGCCCTCGGACGAGGCCGAATTCGGAGAGCCGGCCTCCTGGGAGGCCGACGCCTATCTGGATATAGAGCAGGGATTCTTTTTCTTTCTTCTGAGGCAGACTGTAAGGTCGATATTTGTCTTTGCCCTATCTATTTGGGATTTGGGTTGGTTTCTTAATGGAACGTGGGGTTTAACACTCGGGGCGAGTCTGGCTTGCAAGGGCAAGAAGAATGAATTGCGGGTGTTTCTTTTGTTCTGCACTTTGCTGGAGACCCCCTATAATTCCCTTATGTTTTTATGATGCCCCTTCTATTCAATAATTCCTATTTGTATTCTACCACATGTACACATAAGACACTTCACCGTTCTTAGCGTTGCTCACGGCGGTGAACTGTTGGACTCTTCTGACTCCATAAAGATTTTCTCTCACCAGGCTGGAAGCACCAGGAGGATTTCTTCCGAGAATGAAACCAGGCCTTGTGGGTGCCTGATAGTATAGAATGTATTATGACAGACATGAATATACATACCCACGGGCCCATCTACAATGTAATTCATTGTGCAGCGGTGAGCCACCCTGACCCTAGCGATAATAAATCTTGCCATATCGGTGCATTCAGTCCTTGGTTAGAGTTGGTGGATCCCGTCTGCCAATAGTGAGAGATGGTTTCTTATATTTTTTGGCAAAAGTCTCCAACAGGATGTACTCGTTCATGCATAAATTTTCCTCCTCGAAACAAAGCTTCCTTTAACACGCTTGCTACCCTGGTCGCTATTATCTCGTTCTAGCTGTACGACGACTAGTTTCTCTGACCAGGGTCCAAGTGGTTGGCTGGACATCGCACTTATCCTCAACCTCAGGGCCTTTCCTCCAGCTCGGGAATTATAACCAGCCATGTACAGAAAGCAAATTTGTCAGCGCTCAGATCAAGCCTGATGAAAATACTGTTAGAGGTTTGAAAAGATCAAGAAGATGACGAAAGAAATGGAATTTCACTTACGGGTAGGAAGTAGTAGATGCTGTGGCACTGGCCCACGGGTCCGATGTCGAACATGGTATATCCGCTGTCCTTGTAGACGGTGAACGACTTGAATCCGTTCGAGCCGTTCCTTTGAGTCTCTCCGTTAGCAAAGCCAAAAATGGATTAATTATTCGTGCACCTCTGCTTAAATAGTTACGGACTTACCCAACAGCGGTGTAATTTGGCAGGTTCTGAGCATCGGAGCGAATGTTCCATGTGAAGGTCACGCCAGTAGTGAAGGGGACACTACGCGGACCGCCTTCCCACGGGGTGGCTGGGCCGTAGATAGTGTCGAAGTAGGCGACGCTGTCCGGTGCGGGCTGGTGGTTGCAGTTGCTGTCATCAGAGCAGTACACCACTAGCCTTGAGTTCTTGTAATCGGGTGAGCCGCAGTCTAAAAGAAAACGATGTTAACATCCTCTACTATCATCCGGCAGTTCAGAAGTCAAGGTGGAAGAGTCCCAAGTCCACTACTTACAGACAAGATGAACGCTCTCGGTAGCACGCTTGGTGATGGTCTCCTCAGTTGATGTTGAGGAAAGGGGGTGTGCCGTAGCACTGAGAGCAGCCGCAGCCGCCAGAAAGGCTTTAGTGAAGAGCATTCTGTACGGAGGGGATATGTTTTTCGTTGAGGAAATGGTGATTCGCGTCAAGTTATGGAATGAAGCTTGAATGATCTCGTAATGTTGTGCTCTGGAATCTGCCGAAGGGGAGAAGAGATGCCACCTTTTATACTTCGTACCTCTGAAGTGGTTGATGTAAGTATCACACACTCTTCACTCCTTACACATCACTCAGAAAGATGTGTCTTGTAAGTAGCTCACCGATAAGCTGACTGCTTTGAATTGCGCGCGTTTGGCCATGTGACAATCAGACCTGAGGCTATACAGACTTCCATTTCTGTTGCTTGAGATGCTTATAACAGAGCGGTGTGTTAATCAGCGTTGCAATATCACAGTCCAAGCCTCCAGATGTCAGATGTGGCTGATTGTTGTTTCTTGGCCACCTCTCTTTTTACAACGTACAACCAACCTTTTCGCGTTGGCCGTGAATAAGCAACCACTGAAGCGAAATTGTAGCGCCAGTGGATAAATGTCGGGTAAGATTCAGCCACTTAGCAGTCGCAACTATCATACATTATCGTGCAAACATGCGCCTCCTCACGCCCCGATCCTGAATCATCCAGAGGGCTCGAGAGACAAGAAATCTCTTATAAGTCTGCCAAGAGCAGGCATATATTCGGGCTCGCCGTTAGCCGATGTAACAAGATGTGCAGAAGCCTGGTCAACCTGTAGAGGCAGGCCAACAGGGACCCTAACGGAATGTGCACAAGCACCAACACCACTTTCCAAGTACATGATTATCTACCGGGAACCAATAGAAATTGTGTTCCGGGGAGACTGACAATTCTGCCTTTTCTCCGGCAAGAAAACCATTATTTATGAACGCTTGCTAACGTTTTCTGAAAATTGAGCAATTGAATGACAGTCAAGATCTCGAGACGATTCTCTCCGGAACCCGTTGGGGGGGGGGGGGCAGTTCGCTGATTTAACACAAAGCCGGCTCTCGTTCCTTATTACATATGATGAGGCATCTTAGTTCAGCTCAAGTCAGCAACCCCTTGATCTTTTCCAATGACCTCTTCTCCCCTTCGTCCTCAAACCCTCGGGCTCTCATATCCTCCTCGACCTTCTCCACATATCTCCTCGCCGTCCCAACATGCCCGCCCTGGTAGGCCGTCCACGCAGCCTGGAGCAACAGCGGCGTCGCGCTCGTCAACATCGGCTCCACCAGGTTGATCTTCATCGCCCGCTCTAGTATCTGCAGCGCTTTTTGAGACCCTCTGGTATCGTGGTGATCGAGCTGGTGATACTCTTGCGCCAGGTCTGCGAATTTCGCTCTTCGCTCATCTGAGGCCTCTCGTTTCCTTGACCCGGTAGAACAAAGCGAACAGGTACATGCGAAATTCCAGTTCTCTCTGAGCTCATGTTGGCGATGATGCCACCTCCAGTCCGGCCCCATCGGTATGTCTGTAACAAGCCTGTGCATTAGCGGTGTTTCTATTTCAAGGCAAGTAGATGGCTGGCCACATTGGCACTCACAGCTTATTGACAACTCTTCTCCAGGCTGAATGTCTTTCACTGTCCAAATTGTCTGTGACAGAGTCTTTGGAGACCACTTAGCTCGGCAACTTGTGGAGAGAATATTAGCATCAGACACACTTGTCGCGCTGAAACGCTGTGGTTGATGCCGACTCACTTCGGAACACATGCATGGTTTATCCTCTGCAATTCAACGTACAGCCAAGTCAGCCCACCTAACAATTTGCCAAACTAGTGGCCGTGGGGCTACTTACCGACACCCGAGGGAACACCGCGCTGTAAGTGGCGTTACCAAATCCAATCTGGAAACTATTATAGTTCGCAGCGTTCTCCGCCCGCGAGCCTGTGAATCCCTCGTGCTGAGCCAAATCCAGCACCTGGTCCGGGTCAGATAATTGTGTTGCTGCGTGGTCGAAGAGACGGCTTCGCTGATCTTCGGAGAGGATGTGGCTGTTTATTTCTGGCTCCAATTTGAGCATGATGGGATGGTCCACCATGATGATTGAGCCACGCGGGATCTTGCGAGTCGCAAATACTCCTTTGCCCTTGCCCTTGGAGTCTCTGACCTCATAGAGGCGGTCTTTCTCCTTGAGGCCATCTCCATCAGAATTCAGATCTCCCGCCTGCACTGCACAGCTAGTCTCGTCTAGGTCGTGGCTCAAGGTAGCCAGGGCTGCCGCGGCTTCTTGCTCTCCCGAGCGATGCGTGATGATGCTGATGCCCTGACCACACGGCACCAATGCGTTTGTGTGCACGCACCAGGCTCCTTGGCAGTATGGTCGATGAGTCCAAGGTTTCCAGTACTTAGGCTCAGACCATAGCTGGTGGTCAAGGCTATCGAGTTGAGGGCACGAACTCGCAGCGAATAAGCCGAGACCGGACCCGCAGACGTCCCCAGTGCCACCCAGGGCATGCTGCGAGAATGAAGTAATTAGTGACATCAGCGACAAACCTCGAGACTTGGCGATCTGTGGCGGTATTGAAAGGAAGCTTTTGATGCCAACACCAGTGGAAGGAAAAAGAATATTGAGTGAACAGGCCCATACAAAGTTCATATGCCAAGAACAAACTTCAGGCGAGCCATTAAGCTTTGAGAAAAACGTTATACGGGTATTTGATCGAGTTACAGGGTTCGGATGGCGTTTCAGGACCGTGTGACGCGAAACATGGGGAAAGGATAGGTGCGGGAAGCTATGAAACATTCTCGCTTTGACAGCTCACTAGTGGCCGTTCCAATGGTAGCATCCACTAGAAAATCTAGAGCAGTAGCACTTGAGTATGATCCAACAGATATCACACATTTGGTTCTCCTAGTATCAGGTCTATGCCCCCATATTGGAATCTCCTGCAATTGCTTTTGTGAAAAGACCTCCAGGTCTCAACTCTCTTCGGCATTCGGCAGCACAGGCAACGGTTGAGGTCGTTTTCGAGAATGATCTCTGCTCCACTCGATCGCAACGCCCAGATCGCAGCAGCATGAGATGTTTACGGTACCGTGCAGAGCCATGTATGCGGCCGGGAAACCTAGACACGAAGGAATTCGGTGTACGGCACGGGCCCGGGGGGGGGGGGGGGTGGGAGCTGAATGAGGACAAAAAGAATGAGGCCGTCGTTCCGGACCAGCGATAGAGTCCACGCGTTCCTGTGGATAACTCAGTCCCGATAGCTTGTGAGAGTTCACCTGTCGTAGAATTGGTAGGTGCTGTGCCCGTGGAGACATAATACTGCCGAGTACACCGTCACTGAACACCCCGCCCAATCACCTTCATATTGTTGTAATCAATTAGCCTTCTAGTCTCCATTCTCTCTACCTAGTCTCAGATATATCTTCAATATTGTTATGGTGGACACGGGAAATTACACTGATGTATGGTATAAACACACTTTGCGGGTCAACTAGCTGCAGAGCTGCACCCAAACCTTCCTGACAGACGTGTGGGGGCTGTCTGACCACCAACTGTCTCATCGGCAGCCTCGTTTCTTCAACTTGACATGAGAGCATGAAGCTCCGTCTGCCTTGCTGCAGCCCTATTGAACGACAATGGGAAGCAAGGGCTCTGCCGACCCTCCTTTACAGTTTAGTGCCGCAAGGCAACCAGCAGCATCACATGCAACTTCAATGTATTTGGGGCCAGCTGAGAATACCCACTGCTCAAATGAGGCTGGCATTGGAACGACGGTTATTTACTTTACTTGAATCTCAGGCCCATGGTGTGTTCTCCATGGACTTCTCCAGCTCTTCATTATCACCATGAGTGGTATTTCTACAGGCACACACCCTGATAAGACACATGTGCATGGATTGTTGTTTTTCTCGACCCCCTGCCCGAGCACAGGAAGCCAGTCAACTATCCTACCAGGTCCTCGACCGTTCCCGTAGGGAGATACGTCTGCTCGACGTCTTCCCGGGCAGCGGTGAGGATCCGGTCCGAGCAAAGGTCGCCTACGAGTTCCTCGCAGAGGACCAGATCGACCCCTACGAAACCATCTCATATACATGGGGCGACCCCACGCTGCGTGGTCAGGTTGAGACCGATGGGTCTGCCATCGACGTCCCGGCGAGTTCTGCTGCGACCCTCCGCTGCGTGCGGCGGCCCGATCCCTGTCGCAGGGTCTGGATCGACGCCGTCTGTATCAACCAGGCTGACATTCCCGAGCGCAACTCCCAAGTGGCGATGATGGGTGAGATATACCGCCGCTCGAGTCACAACCTCATATATCTGGGCGAGGAAGACGCGAGCACACAGAGCGCGATAGCGTCGTTGGGACGTGCTGTTGAGGAGTTGGATACAAGGCCGGGTACTTTGGAGAAGTTCACGCAGAAAGTCGTCTATGGCGGAACTCGGCTGGAGTGCGAGATCGACCGCGCTGCTCTGGCTGAATTCTTTGAACGGCCGTGGTTCAGGTGAGTCGCGCTGTCCGTGATTTACATATGATTCTCCTTCTAGTTGATTACCATTGTGTATCTTTATTACATGAGGGAAAATTAATCACATCTCTGAAATTTGCGTTACTCTTTAACAACCTTGAAAACGCTGACAGTGCCACGGTACAATGCTGTAGCCGAATGTGGGTTGTCCAAGAAGCAGTCCTTGCGCCTGCCAGCACCTGCTACTGCGGTCCTCAGACTCGTATCGATCTTCTGGATCTCCTCCGGTCGGCGTCGTACATTTACGGATTAGACTGGCGCCAGAACCAAGGAGCCTGGCCCAAGGGGTCAACTTCAATAGGCAAGTGTGCACGTCTGTGGCCACTTGTCGAGCCACAGGGACACCTTTATGTAGAGATGAATGAGGAAGGGTCAAGCCAGCGTGGGAATGCTTGTTATGAGTTGATGGACCTTGCCAAGACCCGAGCATGCTTCGATCCACGGGACAAGATCTTGCAGGGCCGCAGGCAGGGGGTGGATGGATTGGGGTGGATGCACAAAGGAGCCACTCGCGCGCATCAGGAGGGAATGGGGCAGACCGCGCCCTGCTGGAAGTCGACTACAAGAAACCTTTCGAGGACGTCTTCCGCGACGCCACCCGGTATGCCATCCAGGAGTCACAGAACCTGCAGGTCTGGAACAACATGTCTCCGCGCATCAACGTCGAGACCGGCGAGCTCGTCCTCGAGGGGCTCTGCTCGTGGGTGCCGAGGGTCCACGTCCCGCGGACGCGCATGGGCAAGGGTGTTCCTACCGTGACCTACAGGGTGAGCGCAGGTCTGGGTATCACGCGCAACACCGTGGCCACGGCCGCCGATGCCAACGTCCTCGCGCTGGATGGCTATGCCGTAGCCGACGTGACCGAGGTGGCGGAACCCCTGGCGACGGACCTCTTCGCCAACAATGCGCGCCTTGCCGGCACGCTGACCTCTATTGATCGCATGTGCCGTGGGGTGGTATCCCGGGGTCCGACAGGATCAAAAGCGCTCTCGGCAGTTCTGGCTCGTACGCTGACCCTGTCACCATACCGGGAGACCGTCGGGAATGATGCCACGTTTTCTAGTATGCAGAAGCACATGGACAGCGTCCTCGATGGCGATCTAGAGAATGGCGATTCCGGGTACTGGTCGGAGGAGCTGAGGCTCACATTCACCGGTGCGTGCCGGAACAGACGGGTTTTCACAGGCTCTGATGACCACGTAGGACAGGGACCCCTCTGCCTCCGAGCCGGGGACCACGTCGTTGTGCTTCTGGGCGGCGACGTGCCGTTTGCTGTACGGCCGCTGCCGCAAGGCGATGGAGGCTCGGGGGAGCGGTTTCATGTTCTGGGAAGTGCCTACGTCTACGGTGTTATGTACGGAGAGTGTATTGCTGCTGCGAAGGCGTGTGGGAAGGAGCCCAGTACGTTTCACTTCGTGTGATTCGACCTCGGTCCGATTGGGTTGCAATTCTATTCTCCTTTTTTTAAACCAATCGACATAGCGATACTTAGACACGTCTCTGTGGGAATGCATAGTAGTATCGTACCACGGTAGTGTACACGGGGAGCCGCCTGAGCCTCACATTCTATGACAGCACCTTGGCCGTTGTGCCTCAAAGTCTCGCCCTTTGAGACGGCATATCTGGTTGCCACGAGCCCGGGAGTCATCTGCCCCAGCCGCACAGCCTCCCGAGCCATGATCCCAGGGTGCTGCTGCCCTTGGGAGCACCGCTGTCCTCTTGCTGCTGGTCATCTCGGACCAGCTTGGCTGCAGCCACCGAGTCGATGGAGTCGTTCCGGCTTTTGTCCTTCTTCTCCACGGCCACCGAGTTGAAGATGATGGAGAAGTCACCTTCTTGATCACCGAAGAAACTGGGGTGACGTCGCATGTCAGCTTGCTCTCACCGAGGCAATGCAGGCGGGTGCGTGTGGGCAGGACTGACCTCCTCATCATGAAACTGATACGCTTCACATTCTTCAGATCCAGCGGATCAGCATCAGGCTTCGACTTGCCACGGTATGTGGGCTGAAAGTCCCCAAAGGGTATCACCACCCGGGTCGAGCCAGCCGTGCTACCGCCAGCGGAAGCAGCAGCATCGGCAGCGTCCTTTCCGGCCCCGACGACAAAGTCATACTCCCAACTGACGGTGCTCTGGTCCCGGCCGTCGGGCCGCCGCGGGAGCACCTCGTCCTTGAGGGTGAGGGTGTACTTGCGGGCGTCGGCGCGCGCAACGTCCAGCACGAGGACGTCGTAGCCCGAGACGTCCCACCCGGGCACGTCGTCTGCGGTACGCTGCGAGGCGAAGCCGGCCCCGCCCAGGGCCGTGATGTCCAGGTGGCCCGAGAACTCGGCCTGCGACGCCGGGGCTTCCGGTCCTCCATGGAGCACGGTCAGGTAGGACTGGGATTTGCCGCCGCGGACTCGGTCGTCCGAGGCGGTGAACTGGGACGCGTCCCAGGGCCTGTTTCGTGGGTTGTTAGCTGCCCCATCATGGTATGTTTGCGTGTATAGCTATGTCGTCGTCCTCCGTGTAGGCGGTTCCGTTGAGCCTCCATTCGGTAGGCTCCCAGCACTCGGTGTGGCAAGCCCATGAGGCTCTGAGACGGAGGCTCGTCCAATCAGATATGCCTAACCCGGGGAGTAGACGCATCCAAAGTGCCATGCGTCTGGTGACCAAGCCTCTTCTGACACAGGCGGCATGAGAGGGCGGCGGAGCGGCGCAGGCATGGGGCAGAAGAAGAAGGCCGCAGGGCCGCAGGCAGGGGGTGGATGGATTGGGGTGGATGCACAAAGGAGCCACTCGCGCCCCGGGTCCGAAATAGGGAACATAACGCGACGTACGGCCGGCGAATAGGACGAATCCATGGGGATCTCGGGATGCGAAATTGGGGAGATACTGTGAGGGAACACCCTTACCTGTCTCCTCCGAAGAGATACATTTTCGGTGCTTCCCTCTTCCTGCGGCCTTTCGGATGTCCTTTCGGTCAATTTGTGCAAGTAGACGGACGAGGTTCCCTTGGGGGAGTCGAATCAATGCCCTCCACCGGGGTCGCGAGTGCGGCTATGAGGAGGTGGGGAGGAGGTGGGGAGGGTTGTGTTTCCAAGTTGAGGGAGTTAATTCTGCTGCCTGATGTCTGGGCCCGGTTTTCCAGCCAAGGTCTTTTTTGAACCACTGTACCTGGCTGAGGCGATGATACGGAGCGTGTAGGTGCAGTCCGGCTGGGCGCGGGGCTTTTGGCTCTGGGCTGAGCTGTGAGGGAGACGAGAGAGGTGGGAATTCAATTCTCCTTGAGTAGTGGACATGCAAGTGTGGTTCTTAATCGCTCGCCGTTGAGGTCATGATGATCAAGACTGAAGCCGAACTTTGTACTGTAAACCTTGGGGGAGGAGCAAGGAGCACCAATTCGCCAATCATAGGTCGGCCTGCGTCTAAAGTGGCGGGTCGCTGATGTTTAATTCTGATTGGCCAACTTGGCGTCTGGCGCGCTCTGCACCTTCCCGCTCCTCAATCCCTTCGTTTGCCTCCCTTTGTCTGCGGTAGCTACACTTGAGGGAAGGAACATGTCTGTGGGTACTTCACATTGCAGGCCAGACTCATTAAAAAAAAAAAAAAAAAAAAAATCAGCTGCGCACAAGACCCAAGCCGGGCCCTGTCCTCAACCACTGGTAAGCGACATTCAGTTGATCGTCTGGGCCCTCGCCCTGGAAAGCAACCCTGCCAGGGTCCAGAACCTCCGCACCCCGCCGGACGATATACTGTGTACGGACTTCGGTACAGTTGATTCCACGTCGGGGCTCAGCGGTGAGGGAGGGAGGGAGTCAATGAGTCAAGGAGTCAAGGAGGCAAGGAGGGCTGGAGGGAAAGAGTTTCGGCTCCGGCACTTGACCATCAAGGAGGATTCAGACCCTTTCACAAGGCAGCACGTTTCGCGACCCAACAGTGTGGTTTGATCGAGACTGTACACCTGCACGCCATCTATCACACATGCTGCCGGTATCGTGTAACAGCCCCCCCTCCCTTCTTTCCTCTACCTGAGATCTCTCCTTCTCTGGGCGACCTGATCTGGTTGACCCAGAGGCCTGGTGTCCGCCAAGTACGACCTAGACAGGAGTCAATATTCCTCCTGGTATTCCATTTCTCCACCTGATCTCAAGGCCTTTTCATCCCTCGGCTTCTGTGGTCCTGAGATGCTGGACGCCATCACAGATACCGAGCAGCGAGAAGCAGGCCGGCAGGCAAAAGCAGACGAGACAGCACATTGCGATACTACACGGCAATATCCAACAAAACACAAAACCACAACCGGGACCAATGGCGAGGCTGGGTGCTTGCAGAAGGATGCGGCTGAAGACGCAGAGGGTGGCCACCCAGCGCTTCCCTGCAGGCCAGCATCTCAAGCCGCAAATGCCATCGGTCGAGCGATCGGGATGGGCATGCATCCTTCCCATGTGATTGAATTATACTGTGCCGCACCGGTAGCATCGGGCGAATGCTACTGTGGTACCCAGCCTGGTGGCTTTTGTCAATGGGGTCAGTTGGGAGGTGCTCCGGGATATGCTCCAAAACCCTTGGTGCTTCGGAGGGGAGGGGGGTGGTATTGCCCTGCCTGCCTGGGAGCGTACAGGCGTACAGGGCCCTCTGGCCCTGTGAGTCCTGAGCCCCTGGTCCTGGGACCTGTCTGTGGGTCTATATGCAGGCCGGGGTCTTTTGCCCAGCGGTACCGTCTAAGTGGAGAGAGAGAGCCCTGGTTCCTGGGGCCCATGGGAATCCTTCTGTGGGGAATCGTGATTTCTTCCTCCTCCCCCCCCCTCTCTCTTATTGCCTTACCGTCACTCCCACTGCGACAATACGTGGGATTAAAGCGACGGGGACATCAATCTGGATATTCCCAAATTCTCATATGGCCCTGTTCGGACGTCCAATATTCAGTGTTCATGTCCCTGCCCCTGCCCCTGTCCTCGTCCCTGACCGATGGCCCCCAAATGCGATCCATTATCGGTCATGTGGTTAACTGGATCCGCACGTATTCCCGCGAATGTTACACAGAGGCCACATTGACAGGACTATGGGGCCCGATATTGGACTGCGAACTGCTGGAGTCTACGCTATGGGCGGGTCTGCCTGGTAATTTCATCCGGCAGCCCGTCTGCCCGTACATTCTTTCACTCATTCACTCGATCACTGGGCCGGGCTCTGAAGGCCAGGGTTTGATGCAAGTTGCTTATCACATTGGACCGGGTCGATATGCTGGCACGCTGGGCCCTTCTGGGCAGGCAAATCTCCTCCCCATTCTCGCGGGCCATGCCGTGCCACACACAGAGCGACACGACCACTCGCAGCCACACAACCGCAATTCCGCACATGAAAGGCCCGGTCTCGAGCAGATCAGCGGTATACCCATGTCACGATATGGGCATACCATACCCTTTCCCCTCCTCTCCCCTCGCCCCATCTGGTATCTCCCGGCTCACATATCACAATAGCAGTTATACCTTGTCAAGCTGCCCCACGATACCTAGGTATCCCTCCTAGTCCATCAAAATCCGCGGGACGCCTCACAGAGCGCCTCGCGAACTCTTTCCAAACATCTCCATCACGAGACCCTCCTGAAGGCTCTGGGTCCCAGCCTTTGCCCTGGTCTCGATAGACGCTATTGCCCCCCCCCCCCAGGCCCTTTCCCCCTCCCCTACTTTCCCCTGAGATGGAACAGGCCCCTTTGGTCTTGGCTAGAACAGGAAAATGCGCGAGAGATACAGAGCCACCTGAAAGGACCGTTCGAGGCTCCCTTCTGGTCGCCTTGAGATTCCCACTCGGACTTTTGGAGAAGTAGGAGTGTAATTGGGTCCGAGGGGCGGCGAAGGATCGCAAGGCTCCGCAGATCAATTGTGCGCAGTCCCCCTGGGGTCGGGTGCGCGGATGTGCGGGCTGGCCTAATGTCCCCACCCACATCGAAGAGGAAGGGTGCAGGAAATATGTACCCAGACCATCGCCTTGACACCTATCTATCTCATTGCACAGGCAAAAGGTAGGCGAAACACCGCAGGGAGGAGGCCGACAGGTACTAGTGGGGCTCGTTCGTGGGCCTGCGTGCGCAGAGCCTCATCACAGACATGAAATCGCCCCTTCACGCGCGAACGCGCACACACTTACACACATGTGCACACCCACACATCCTTACCGCTCTCGCCCTTCTCTCCCCCTCCCTCTCCACGAACCCTTCGCGGGAACCGCGGCTCAAAGTGCGGTTCTTGAATTCGTGACCTCAAATGCGATCAATGCAGTAAAGGGTCATGTCAAAGAAGAAAAAAAAGTGAGCTAGCACAGGCATGGCGAGCAGATCGCAGCATGTCAAAAAAGAGTCGGGATCACCAAGGAGCCCTGCCTCATCTCTTGCTGCACGGTGACGGATGCCGCTGCAGCACGCATCACTCGCGTGTGTGTGTTGACAGCACGTTGATCAGAGGCAGGCTCTCGCAGGCGGCCCCAGAAGCCGACAGCCCGCCCGGGCGAGGCCCTCTCCGGCCTTTTTGTCGCTGCTGCTACATAATCGGATGTGACAAGTGGGGACGCCCAAACTGGATGATGGACTCGGGGCAAAACGGACACGGCACAGCACAATTGTGCAACAAAAAGGTTGGTAGGCTTGTCCGTCGTCATTTCTCAGACCCCGGTGACCACGCACACACACACACATACACATTTTCGGGCCGGGATTCGATAGCCGACCAGCAGGTGACCTTGAAAATCGTACGTTCAGTTCCCGCCGGTGCCCGAAACCAGTGCCAGGTGTTAGGTGAGTAGGGCAGGCAGGGAGGTAGGGCGCAGGATTGAGGCTCCGTACCCAGGGGAGGGGGGGAGAAATCGGTGTGGGCGAGGGGGTTGACTTGCCCGGCTGCATCGGGCTTTCATTGTGTGTGAAGACAAATGAGGGAGGGGACCAACCGGCCTGGTCGTTGGCGAAGAAACCCGTGGGTGGGCAACACCGTGAACTTATACATGAAATGATATGACTCAACTCTTCACTTTCTAGACTCCACTGCCGTGTCCCAAAAAGAGTTCCAAAGAAGAAGAAAAAAAATTCAAATGCAAGTAAGACAAAGCTTGACAGCTGCCACGCGCTGGACCCCCCGTGAACCGCCCGCGCCCGCCCCCGACACCGGTGGATTGGGACGACCTCGTGGCAACCTGACAGGTCTGCGTGGCGGATTATGTGAGACGGGAATGAGTAAAAGAGAATGAAGAGAGAGATGATGCGAGTGGGAAATGACCAACCCAGAAAAATAAAACCAAGACGAACCGAACCCACTCGCGGGAGGGGCTGGCGCGGGCGCGTGAGCGGGAACAAGAACACAAACCCATTGTGTCGGGTCCAACTATCGTGCTGACGGCGGACCCGGGGGCTCGTCACCCTTCCCCCCTTCCCTCAGCCCTACAGGGGTTTTTTTTTTTGGAGTGCAGGTGTGAGAGTCAGTCAGCTACAGGAGAACAGCAACAACAACAACAACACACACACCTACACACACCCACACGCATTCGCACACACAAAGGGGGAATAGAGGGAGACAAGAGATCCCCCAAGAAAAGGGGAACAGGAAGCCCACGCCAAAATCTCACACACTCACCCCTTTCCAACAAACCCCCCCCCCCTCTTCTCTCCGTCCCGTCAGCACCAGCACCAGCACCAGCAGCAGAAGATGGTGTTGTTCCACGCCCTATCGTGGAAATAAGGTAAAGGGCCGGTGGGCATGTGGAAATAATGGGTCCATAACTCCGGAAGTCAAAAAGTTGGCTTGGGGGAGAACTTTGGCCAGGATACCACTGTCAGACAAGCGGCATCTATCTACGTAAGCTGGGGTGACTCTCCCCCGACCCCTCGGCATTTCGTGATCGTTTGGACTGCTGCACCAATTGTGATGGAAAATTCTTTGTCTTTTCAGAGAGATTGAAGTTGTAGATTGATTGGGATAAAAAAGATCCATCTGTACAATAGAGAGATCTTGACATGGTGAAATAATCAAACCAGAAACTCCGGCCCCAGTCCACAGGCCAGCGTGACCCTGATGCCCAAAATAACCACGCTAATCCTTTTAATCCGAAAAGGCTCGCTTGTGTGTTTTATCCCAGCTGCTCCTCCCAGGCAATCTTGGCCATCCGGTGCGAGACCCAGCAAAGAAGAGAGGTCTGCACACCAACGAGAGCAAACACCTTGAACTCCGCGGCAGCCAAAAACAGCCCCCCGGTCCTCCACGCAGTGTACTCTCAAGATGGAAGAAGAAAACAAGAAAATGGAGATGGCCGTCCAGTCGTAACACTAAAAGTGGAGAAAGAAAAGGTATAGACAGAAAAATCGTAAAAACAGGTGTATCCATTCCTCATATGCCATTGCAATTGCTTGCGGTCTGTCTAGCTCTTTTCATGGTGAGCCCATAGATAGGGGCGTCACCGGGTAGGCACACCAATCCGCTTCCGAATTGTTGTCTGAGTGATCAAAGGTATGCGACAGAGCTGGGGTCTGTAGGTGAGACTGTCGTATTAGCCTTTTGCTCTTCGGCTGTTGAAAGCGTTGTCTTTTCTCTCTATGATGATGATGATGATGATGGTGGTGGTGTTCTTCTTCTCGCCGTGGGACGTTTACATTGTTCTTCTTCTTCTTCTTCAACTCCGAGACGGGGAAGGAGGATAGCGAGAGCGGTAAGGAACAGGCGCAGCAAGAGGACCGGCAGATGTACCAGCCATCGCGCTGCCGAAGGGAGGGAGAGTGGCGGAGGGGAGAGGACTGTGCTGATGGTTTTGGATGTGGCGCAAGGAACTCACATGAGGATTTGAATCGTAGGGCGAGGGGTTCAAGTGACCACCAAGCGTGTAGTCGCCGTAGTTGGAAAACGACGACATCGACTCATTCCCCCCGTTGAGGTTGGGTGCCTTGTACGCATCCGCAAAGTGTGTCATTGGCGGCAGCGTGGGTGCGTTTGTCGACACCATGCCGAACTGGTAAGGGCCGGTTGTTGCGATTGTCTGCTGTTGTGGGCTGCCGTACTGCTGCATCATCATGCCGTTGTCGCTGGGAGGCGAGTAGGTTGGTTGGTAGCTGGCGAATGGTGGCGGGCTGCTTGCAGGCGGGCTTGGCGAGGGGAAGAAGTGGTCCTCTGGGTTCATGGGCGGCGTGAAGGGGTGTTGTGGCACGCCCGACTGTGATGGTGGCTGCAGCGTCTGGTGTCCCGGGGGCGGTGGTGATGACTGGCGCCTCTGTGTCTTCTTGTTTGACTTTGGCGACTTCTTGCTGCTCGCACTGTTGCTCTTGTTGCCGTCAGAGCCCGCGCGCCTCTCCAGGTCGGCCATGCGCTCCTTTATCTTCTTGCCTGCAGTCGGGGGTGTTAGCCACGCTCAGAGGACAGGTCGCTGTCTTGACCGTGCGGGGAGCCACCTACGGTAGTTGCGCTGGGCAATCCTGTTTTGTATCCGCCTGCGCTCAGCAAGATCGGAAACCTTGGTCCAGTCCTCATCGGGGTGCGCTGAGCTGCTGAAGGCGCTGCTGGTGCTTGGGTACTGTCGGACAGAGATGTGCTGGGGGTGCTCTGCTGGCCAGCCCGAGTACTGGTGAACGGAGATGTGATGGTCGGGCGCCATCACCGGAAACATGTGGTGAGCTTCTGTAGACATTGTCGCGAATACCTCGTGGGGCGAGGCTTGAAGGGGAGACGAGGCTGAGGGTATGTGATGCGTGTTGGGCGGGCCGTTCACCAAGCTGTGCTGGTGATGGTTGACTTCTCAGAGTTTATGAAGCTTTCAGAAAGGAAAGACGAGTAGGATTGTTCCTCTGTGTCTGTGTATGGTCATGAACACCAGAAGAAGACTCGGGATGGGAGAGGGTGTTGGCGAGGGATCTCGAGATATAAGTATTGTTCAGCCAGAGGGAAGATGCAGGTGGTGGGCTGGCTTGGGCGACCCCAGGGCACGTCAAGACCCATGTGGGTTGGCGCACCCATGGTGGTGGCAGCATCCCTGCGAGAAGGATCAAACTGTCTGTCCTGTGCTTTGCTGTATTGCATCGTGCAAAGTACGTACTCTACTCGGGCACAGGTACGTACACAATTTGACTGAACAAATCCGAAGGATCGAAACGAGAGACCAGACGAGACGGGAGGGCGGGAGACGAGAAACGCGATACGACAGTGCTCGAGAGCAAAGCCCGCCAAAGGAAGAGGTATGACGGAACACCAGGGGCCTGGGTACGTCGGCCCCGGCCCTTGGAGCTCCAGCTCGCTGCAAACCCGGGGGGCGGAGCTCAGGGTGGTATACTGTAGTGTAGGTACGACGGGTACCCAGGTACATGTGGCCCCTGCCCACCTGCCCCCTGCCCCCTGCCATCCTGCCCCCCTGCTCCCATCGACAGAGGGTACATCGGCACCCTGCACGGCCCAGGACGGTGGGTCTTCCCAGCAGGAAGGTATTCTGGACAAGGCAGACGCAGGCAGGGCTTTTTGCAAATGGTACGTACCTGCGGTACACGGACAGGCTTGTCTCAAGGCGGGCTGGCCTGCTATTTGAGGTCGTTACGAAGCAAGACACAGCGAGCTCGGCAGGGCGTAGGCTAATGCATGGAACGTAGCTACCTGATTACAGTAGCGGCCTTGGGGGGAGGGGGGGAATAGACGAACGGACACGGACAGAACGGGGGCAGACGAGTATCTGCCGTCTCTGAGCTGAGCTGTCTTGTCCTGGATGAGCCATCTACAGTCATGCAGCAGCAAAGACCGAAGAAGATCGTCGCACTCCCAGATACACACTCGAGCGGTGCAGACATACAGACATAGACGTTCACCGACGACTGTCACATCAGGCTTCCGCATATCGCACCCTGTGTCCTGGGATCGGAGACTGCCGCGGCCAAGGCCGGATTATACAGTGGCAGGTACTGGGCTATTGGGACGCCCGCTAATTGGGCCATCGAGTGCGAGCAGGACAAGTGAAGGGGGGGGTATGCGATCTACAGTGCAGTTCCCAGGGCTTGAGTAAACGGCAGGCAAAGTCGTGGACAAAAAGGGCAGTGACATGCCATCGGCGGTGGGTTCCCAGACTGTGAATCACCGGGCAAGAGAACAGCAGGGCGAACATAGGGAAGGAAGTTGCGGGAGTCTGGACGCTAGAGAAGAGGGAGGGGTGTGGTTTGCGCGCAGACCAGACCATTATCCTATCCTGGTTAGGCCGACAGAAAAGGGCAAGGGTGGGTCGGTGGGTCTGTCTTGCAACACCGTGGAGACAAAACGGCCACGCCCGCTACTGCTACTGCTGCCGCTGTGTAGTGGCTGTGGGGAGTGGCAGTGGTACGAAACGGGCGGGGCATAAACGGTAGATGGTCCTTTTGCCCTGCGCTACCGTAACCCGTGTTGTGTGTGTGTGTGTGTGTGTGTGGTGTAGGACTCAGGACCTCGCCCACACATAGGCAACAGTAATGTGTAGCACAGTCGTAATTTTGCCAGGCGGATCTTGCCAAGTCGCGTCACTGGCGGAGGTCGAGGTTACACCACCACATTTGGAAACATTCACGTCCTCCTCCTCTTTGCAACACAACGCAGCGCAGCATAGTGCACCACACACCTCGACGAGACTTGACCTGACTCGACCGACTCGACGATACAACCCGTCAAAGATGGGCCCAGCCTCGACTTTCTCCTATACTACATCACGCGGCGTCTGTATTCCTGGGCGTGTCTCGTCTTCTTTGTATTCAACCACCGTCTCCAAATACGCGTGCGCCGAACCTGTCTGCAGGTGTGGTCGTGACAGATACAGCCAGATAGCGGCCGCCAGCCGCCAGCCCTGTCGACCCGCTCGATGAGCCTCCTCCATTTAACCATGGGGCTAGACCACCCGCGGCCCTTCTGTGCCGCACACAGGCATATCCTGGCCTTGTTTCATGGCTCCTTGGGACTGCCACCACAAGGTATCGCGTATCATCAACCAGGCACCCATATTTCGAAGCTCCCTACTCGCTGGCCGGGATTGATAAGCATACAAGCTGTCGGCCACTCTACCTACACCGCTGCTCTCCGCTGCCCTGCTCTACTGCGTTGCGATCCAAGCCTCCTCCTACTGTTAACCCGGCAGAAAAGCTCGTCACTTTTGTTGGAAGTAGACAAACTCTCTAGTGCTCGAGCACCAGGGCGCAGTATCCTGCTGCGTTGTAGGATGGACAAGATTTCCAACATCGCTGCATATGATCCATCAATTCAGTATATCGTGGGCTCAATCCGAACGCTCAGGCTGTAGATTGTTTCCGGCTTCTCATTAGCTTGCGTCTCTGGCAACTGATGAACAACGCCTTCGACACACCACAGCAACCCACCAGCCAAACAACTGAGATGACCATGCTGTGCCCGTCACGCTTCCTTCTAGATGCTTGGGCTGTACGGCACAGAATATCAACAGAGCTGCGCCGGACATGGCCGCAGATTCCTATACTCAGCCTCTGGGCAGCTCCTTCACGCTGGACATCACAGGTCCACGTCGAAGCTGGAATCTGTTGCTCGATTGCGTAGCTGCAATCGTAGCATGGATACCCCAGCGGCCGCTCGTAAAGGGCCGAAGGAAATCCGTCCAGCTTAGCCTCAACCTTAAGAGCCAGCCGTCCCGCCAATCCCTATAGGAAACGGGCACTGCTCTCTTTACTAGTCGGGAATCCGCCGAAGCCGCCAAAGTTCCCGACAGCGGCTTCAAACGGGTGCCATCTCACTCTGTTTGTCCTGGTTAAGAATGCCGCCAAGCCGGGGCCCCTGGTGTGGAGAGCGAGCGGAGAGGGACGGACGACAACGCTCCAATGCAACAACAGAAGCTTGGGCCGGCGTTAAGAGGCTTAAAAAAAGCACCTTGCACATCGACTTGCACTACGGTCAACGGTAGCGTTGACAGATCTGCTCTCTCCATGCTATCATGGCTCGACTAGGGCATAACTACCCGCACACCAACCAGTCTTTGGTCGCATTTCTGCGTACTACTGAGAGACCAGAGTTGTTTGTGTCTATGTGTGGGCGTGTTGGTGTGGGTGTGAGTGATTGCGCGCGTGTTCTGGCTTATTTGCCCTCATGCAGGTCAGCGGCAGAAGCGGCCGTTTTACCCGCCCAGGGCAACCAGGGGTACTGCATGGGATTCCAGCCCTATCTTCCCGTGCTCAACTGCTCAAGCGGGAGGATTTTGGTGAACATTTTGGGGGCCATTCAATGCCTGCTATCTGTATTCAGCCGACCAACATCTAATGGCCATGCATAGTGCGTCGCGACAGCAAAATTACTCCATTCCGGGTTGTTGTATCAAATATCGCTCCCCGTTCCTTGCTGCCGCCTAAAACCCGGTTATCTCCTCTGTCCGATGGCTTTGTCTAGAGCCGGCCGACAGATCGGCAGTGGTTACTGTCGCATCAGGACAAGTCACAAGACACCCAAAATCAAGCGAGGGCCCGAGGACGGCCTGGCAGCACCGTTCAATGCGAACCGCGCATTTGCGTACATGGGGCATTAGCTCCTGTTGGAATGCTGTCGTTCTTGTCGAAAAGGTCCTTTGGTCGACCATCGAATGCATCTGCCAGGATCGTGGCCCTAGACAGACTGACGTTCATACTGTCTGACAACCAGATCATACACCGGCGTTTGGTTGAGCTCCCTTGTCGCCCACGCCGGACATGGGATGTCAGCTTGCATGCCCACGGCACAAGGTGGCCGGGGAGGGTTGGCAGGCTGCAGCATTTGATCTGCATACTAAGAACCCTCATCACCTTAATTCCACGTGCTGAATCATGCTGCTATTCTCGGTTCCCTGCACTTACAAAGCTGCACGGGGCTCCTCATTGGTCCCGTTGTACGACGCCTGCAGGGCTAGGGCAGCTACCTGCCATCAGAAGACACCTTTCTGCTCCTTGACCGCAACATCGGCGTCGGACTTGCTCGACTTGTCAAAACTTCCTGCAGTCCTGGTGTTCAGGGAGATTGTGCATGTGCATCAATCTCATGCCCGCTACTTTGCCAGCGTGAGATCCAGAGCAGAGTGCCAAACCACCGGTGACAGAATCTTGTGTCCCGGCACACAGGTACCACAGCAAACCCGACGGTGTGGTTCGAGTCCTGTAAGCTGGTGTGGCACCGCCTGCTCTGCAGAGGTCCCGTCCACTTGCGGCGCAGTGTACCTTGTTGGGAGAGCCCTTATGGGTTACCCAGATGGGAATTACGCGAGAACTCTCTCCCTGCCCTACGGCGCCTCACCTTTGCAGCACTCGCTGCTCAGTCAGCACCTTGTCTCTCGCTAGGCCCGGCTCAACCTTGCCCAAACGGGTAGCTAGGATCTCGCACTTTGGGTAGCGGACTTCGGTGTTGTCTCTCCGCCTTGAACGAATCAAGGTTTACCAGCAGAACAAGTGCCGCACCCTCGAGCAGCAGTCAAAGCCCGAACCGACTGTTCGAGACCTGTCAGGATTGCGCTCCTGGGCCTTAATTTTGGGTGGATATCAGAAATCAAGGTCCAGTGACTACCAGTATCCCGGCGCCGGAGTTCGATTGATTGATGTTGAGACAATGGGTCACAACGTCACATTGGCGGAAGGGCCTTTTGCTGGCGCGGTGGCTCGAGGCCGTTCAGACAGTTCAGACATGTCGCAATGGCGATCCTTGAGCATGGGCCAGGTGGGTACACCTGCGTGGTCCTTTTGGCCCCCAATTGCCGCTTCGTCGACCTCCCTGCAGAAGAGCTAACCCTCCCAGAATCCTTCCATACCACGCACACCCACCGTCGCACCCACCCACTGTACCGCGCCCTGTGGATCACACGAGGTGGTTCCCACAGACCACAGATGCACCAATCATGTATTTCTATCATTGGCCTCATTTTGAACCCAGACCCCCCCCCCAAGGACAATACCTGACATGAGCCCAGCAAAGACTGGGCGCGGGAATGTACGGTCCTTTGGTTGCCCTGTTGCACCCGGACCACTGGGTCGGTCCATCTACGACCCGCCCAGCTTTCCCTCCATGGTCCAACCACCTCCTGCAATTGCACCTGCCCCACCACCAAAGACCCCTTCTTGCGTCAGGGCGCTGGGAGGATTCTCAGCCTTGTCCATGATTGAGGTTTACCCCAAGAGACCCTATTCCGAAGGCCTCGGACCAATGGTCGATCCCAGCCACGGTCGACACCTGCAATCAGTTCATTGAGGAGCGAAGGGCTGTGGACAAAACCGTCAAGTGTCGGCCGCCGCCCATGGGGCTGTTCCTCTTCATTGATAGGAGTCAGCTCAGAGCAGCTGGCCTTGTAGGCTTGAGTGATCCTGTTCTCAACGAAGAGCACACATTATGGCCTTATTGGCTCAATTTGCGGCCTCGTGAGGATCCCTTTGTTGAATCAAACCCGTTGAAGTGGTCAGTTTGATGAATGCAGCATTGCACGATGCCCCAACTCCCACCTGCATCCACCCCCAAATTCTCCCCAACCGTCAGACAAGTCACATACACGCACCCTGCTCCTGTCTCTGCACGAAACAGGACTGGAGCAGCCAGGCCGGGCTAATGTGATCTCTGCGCAAATGCGCGCTCGATTGGTTCCCACGCTCCACCGCTTCACATGCAAGACGTATCTATCCTTTGCCCATACCAAAGCATTATACCACCCAGCTCTTGCCGCTTGTAGTTGTGGTGGTCTGTTGCGTGTCGAGCCTCGACCAATGGGAATGACAGGACAAGTGCCTTGCTATTTCTGGGTCAAATACGCGCCCATGGCGGACTAACCCCATTGTCGCGCATTGAAAGCAGGCTTGGAGCAGATCGGATCACCCAGTGACAACACCAAGAAATCCGCGGCCTTGACTGGTCGAGGCCGTTGCAAAGTATACAGAGTCGCACCGGGCCAAAAATATAGAGAGCCGCCAAATGGGCTTGTTTAGCGCAACCAGATGCGGGAGCGAGTCCAGAAATCACACGATGATACACATGCGCCTAGCTCCGCTCGACGGCCCGTGGGTGGTAGGAGCTCAAGGAGTGCGAGACCGGCATTCGCAGCCACAGCAAGTCCGCAGGATGGGGAGACAAGCATGGTCTCCCTGACTGACAGGAGAAAACGGCGGGACGGCTCAGTGTGGCTGCCTGCGAAACGGTGAACGCTTTTCCCTCGCCCGCATTCCTCGGCAGAGGTGTCTTAGGGCTGACCACAACTCCACATGGCGACGGGCCACACCTCCTCCGCAACGCAGCTCCATGCATCCAGTCAAGGGCTTTACCTGCCCGCCGGTATGATCCACCTCCATTCCAGGTGTCTGGATGGAGCAAGGTACGCGGGAACAACGGGGGGGGGGGGGTTGAGGCGTATTCTGCCGCCACGGAACTTGCCAATGCTCATGGGCTGGTGTGTGTTGCGCCCTCAACTTGACACCTGGGTCAGTAGTAACAATGGATATTCTACAGCAGGAAGGGGAGGGGAGGCGCAGAGACGACTGGGCCTGATCCTCTCTGCCCTTCTACACGCAACCACCACCACCACCACCAGTACCGCCATCTCAGTGAAGCCCACAAGGCTAGCCCATCTTTCGCACCGCAGGATGAAACTGTGCTACCCACACAGACATGTGCTCCTCGCCATCAAACCTGGCCGACCTATCCGCCACCGCCCTTTCTCTGCCTCGCCGAGGACGGCTGGCGGGTTGTACACGGTCTCGTGGCCATGGCTGTGATGGGACGCGTCAGTGACTCGGCAACTGCGGTGATGCCTACTTAGCCTAGCAGTGTGTCGACTAGGTGTCGGCCAGAAGTGTGCCGCTGAGCGCGACTTGGACCGCGAGAGGACCTCGCGTGCAAGAACAAGGCAGCGACGCCCTTGGGCCGCAGCCCGTATGCTGCTGCTATTACCAGACACGCCCAGCATAGACGGGCTTGGAGAGGCCCTCGCCAGCCCGGTCTGAATCGTCCGTCTGTTCCGGTCTCTCTCCCCCTCCTCATCTCGCATCCTGCGCAACATCTTGAAAACACAAAAAGGGAGACGCGTGTGCGGCCACTAGGCCCGGCTCCAATCTGCGCCTTGGGGGCCAGGGGCATTTGCTTCTTGGGTCCTGTCTGTCTGTCTGTTCTTCGAGAAGACGCCTGAGAACGCTGCATGCATGCAGGCAGCAGATGGGCGGCACAGTCGACAAGCGAAGACGCGGACGCCATCGATCATCCACGGCAGGCGGGCGCACCCAACCAAACAACAACCCCCCTTGGTCTATACCAATATGCGGATCCGCAGGGAAAAAAAGGGATGCAGTCTCGCAACCCACAGTTGGAAGACACCATGTGAGAGCCCTCCTCCCCCCCTTCCCCGGCACCTTTCCACCCTGAGATTACGCGGATTGGTAAGGCGGAATGGTCGGGTTGCACTGCATATTTTGGGGGCAGACCTCGCGTGGTCTGAAGGGGGGGAGGGGAGGGGAGGGGAGGGATGGGTGGATGGCCGCATGCTGCATATCTGGGCCAGGCGCACATGTGGCCCAGAGGGCTTTGCTCTATGTTTGGATCCGATGGTGGAGGGTGGGAAAGCCGTTAGTAGATTCACCAGCAGAGCACAAACAAGAGAGCTTGCCGCAAGCTGTAGCAGGCAGCCGGATTTCATCTCGATCAGTAAACAAAATTGCTACGGCACAGTTCCCTCTCGGGAATACGAAAGGGAAGGGCAGGAGGAACAGCCCGTGGTGGTGGATAACGTCCGGGACGGCCTTACCCCGGGCCCTGCGTCGTGGCTGGCTTGTTCCCCCTGCCCCCCTCCCCCGGCAAACCGAGCAGTACGGACAGATCTGTAACTGAAAAGAGACCAAGACAAGGCGGTCCGTAGGATGAGAGCCCATGTTTCCCTCCAAGAAAAAAGGGGGGGAAATGGTAAGAGGGGGCCAAAAGCCACGTTGTGGGAATTAATGACAAGACACTCTTGGGGGCCGAAGAAGAGGTAAACGAGCGGCGCAGGACGCAAACACACGTCCTCAAATTTCCCAATGGCCAATCCATCCATCCATCCATCCACCACTCCCCGCAAGAGCGATCTCAGATGCGAGTGGACTGTCACTGCACTGCACCGCATTGCATGCTGTACATTGCATCCTGTAAAATGTACGCGCAATCCGTACCTGAGGTAGCCAATCGCCTACAAGGCAAGACACGTGTTGAATGACTTCAGATGAGGCAAGCGCTGCAGATGCCACAGCTTGTGGCTAGGCCCAGTAAACATATCGCGCGCGTTATAATTCTGTACGTGCAGGCAGGTAGGCAAGGCAAGGCAAGGCAGGGCCGGCCAAAGCTTAGTTCATCTGAATTCTGATATCGTGAGAAATCAGCACCCTGAAAGTCACAGTGTGTGTCCATGGTGCCACTCCCCAGTCGCGGAGAGCCCTCCGACGGGAGGGAAATAACAGCAAAAGTAAGAGTAAGAAATGGTTATCACTCCCCTGCGGGATCCATTGGAAGAGACAGGTATGTGCCACGAGGGCCCCAGCGTGACAGGGAAGGCATGAATATCACCTCACCTCAAACTGGAGAGGTGGTGTGTGATTCGAGCTCCCGCTCCGTGTCCAATGGAATAACATCACCCAGAGAGGCCCAACAAACCTGCCGTTCGCAAATGCGCAGGCGCCACAGAGCGGACGTACCACTGCGGGCTTGCGGGCAAGGAAGACCCTTAGCTGAACAGAAATTACAAGGAGGTCCCCGGCGCGTCACCTGTGGGTAGACAAGTATAGAGACGAAAGCTGCAGGCAGGGGCTGTAGCAGAAACACAGCCCTGAAGCCATGATGTTCCCAATCCCTCTATCTTTGCATGCATCGTGATGCCTAACTTTATTAATAATAACCAAAGTGATGAGAGTTGATGGCGGATATCTCCATGCTAGTCGCGGTGCTCTAAATTCGGTTCGTCTCGGCCGAAGAGCGACCCACCCGCGCCCTCGCTGCGGCACGGCCTACTGCCGGCGGAGCTGTGCGCTGGGGCTCCCTGGGAATGTGCAGCTGGGGGATCTCTGGCTGGATAAGGCAAGCCGTTGACGGGCTTACCAACCCAGCAGGCGGCTACCGACCATGCCTTCCAGCCTCCCTCGCATCACCCCCCGGATTGAGTAGCACGCAGATGCGATGGGTGGTGATAGATCCCCCAGAAGAGCGACGCCCATCATTCAATTACCATTCAATCAGCTCGGGCTCGGGCAGCCAGCCCAGCTAGCTTCCTGGCCTCGCGTGCGCAGATAGAGTGGTGAGTAAGCGAGGTCCCCGAGAGACAGTTGCGTTGCCGTCTTAGATCCAACACAAGGTTGCGACCATGTTGTGGGCAGCTGGGCACAAGACTCGGGCCGTTGATACCAGAGCGTTAAGCCCGAAGACCTTTGAGGCGATCTCGCGATTTGCTAGGCGAGTATCATAAAGTCCGTCCGGGCACGAGATTGTGCTCTGGTAGCCGACTACTACCCTTTGGGTTGTTACACAGGGTGGAGAGTGTGTGGACAAAAGATCCCCGTCCGCACCCCTGGTACCAGTCGCAAAACGGTCGGTGCGTCTGTTTTGCTGCAGACCCCCGTGAACCCCGCCCTCAGATGGGCGGGCGTATGCCGGCTGTGGCAGCGTTTCTCCCAGGTATTTCTGGCCAAGGGATTGGGGCTCTCGGATCCTCCGCGGCCGCCCGAGATTGACCTCCAGAGAGAGAGAGGCGGCAAGCATTAGGCCACGGTTCGGTTTGCCTGTGCCAAAATTGTGGTTCGAATGCCTACGCACCGGCGACATCATTGTGAGCTGGATCTGTCGAACACATTTCCTAGAGGAGACGGGGACGGAGATGAGTCTCACTTCTTACTTCCAGATGAGGGTCCTCGTGGTGTCAGGACGGAAGTACCTTGATGATCAGGACACGCATGTACCCGTTGTCAGACGTCTAATTGACTTTCGCCAAATTCCGCAGAGTTACATGGGCCCCGTAAGGCTAGGGCTTGCCATATCAACAACCAACTGAAATTTGGGGCCTGGGAAAACGCTCGTCCAGTAAGTCCGCAAGGGACCAAGAAAGGAATCCCCCTAGAAGCGCACCGCGTAGCCGCTAAAAAGTGCAACGTGTGCCTGTTCATTTGGGAATTAATTGCACGGATAGCTTGAGCTTCCTGTAGCGCTGGTCTCATCGCGGCTTTGTAATCTCCCAAGCTTGGGTCTACCCGCTTAGAAATGGCATGTCGGGCCAGCCAGGACCGGATCATGATTGACAGGCGGCGTCGAGGTGCGCGAGCTATCCACCCTGAGACCAATGATGTAGACGGCGCGCGGTACGCATAGCTTGGAAGAATGTCTGCCAGGATTGCCGCAAATGCCATTTCGGGAAATCACTTTCATGGCGGTGAGGCTACCAAGACGAGGCAGTGCCGATCATCTGGCGGATGCAAGTGCTCTACCGCGCGTGCATCTGAACATGGTGCGTGACGCTGTGTTGGGAACCGCATGTGGCCGCAGGGCATGGTCTTCCGCGACCAAACAGTTATCATGATCAATCTGCAGAGAGGGGGTAAGGACGTGGTGCGAGGTGTGTGCTGTGGGCTCAGGGGGGTCCGATCGGCATCGCCGCGGTGGTGCAGCTTGATTGACAGCCGCTGGGATTGGTTGGGAGCCGTAGGGCTGAAGATGAGCCCCACACCCCAGACAGACCCGACAGAGGGGAACAGATCAGCACGTAGCGAGCCGGCTGTGGAGAGGATGCCCGACCAGGCATGCCTGTCAAGTCTTGTCAGCTGGCCCGTTGCTTGTTTGTGACACAGAAGAAACACCCCATGCATTCCATCCCATGTATCTTGCCACCGAGACGGCATCCTGTCGCAGTGCCCGCGACCGTGGCTTCTAGAGGGCTGGCCGGGTGATTTGGATCGACTCTTCGCGCAGTGGAGCAGATATCATGCCCTTGCCTCTTCTTTCGGGATCATTGACGAGCAGGGATGAGTCACTGATGGCGGACACGGCGGGCGTGGTCAGTGCTCCACCCGTCGTCGTAGGGTTACACGGTGCACGTCCTTGGTGGTCGGGGAGATAGCTGATCTTTGCCTGACTTTGTGGAGTTGCTGACACAGCCCACGCCAGTCTCTAAGGACGTGCAGAGCACTACTGAGTGCGAAGATGCCCTAGCTTCCCGATGACAGCTCCACCCCGGCATCGAAGACAAGCAGCCGGAGGGGCGGAGGGGCTTGCAATAGTCAAGCTCCGTGCGATCCGGCATTTGACCCCCACGATGCAGCGAATCAGACACGCGAGCGTCCTCGCAATGGCTGTTAGCAAAGGCCGAGTCCGACCTCTCGAGTCTGGCGATTACACATGCCAACTTCTTTTGCCGTGACGAGCGCATGTTCCCGGAGCGTATTCGAAGGGCGCATTGAGCACCTGGCCAGAACATTGTGGACAGGGTCGCTAGCTACCACAGTATCGCAGAGGTGGAAATGCCACCTGCTGGGCTTGCCCGGCCCTTTGTCGGGGATCCTTAGTGGCTGGCTGGTTGGACTGTTAGGGGCAGTGCCGAATGGAACCTGCTAAAACGTGCCCGATGCCACGCAATTGATATCAATCGTATCCGGTCGAGTCACGTTTGTCAAACCCCGACTGTCGGCCCACTTGCTATGCTCAAGCGTCTTGTCCCAGTTCCCACGTATTCCCGGTACTTTATTGGTCGTTTGACATGTAGTATAAAGACGGAGTGAGGCAGGGCAGGCCAAGGCAAGGCAAGGCGAGGCGAGGCGAGAGACACTGCACGAAACAGCGGAGAAACAGCCTACTCATGCAGTGCCATAGCGGTCGGTGCATGACTGATGTCACTGGCAGACTGGGCGAGCTGAGTGAGTGCGGATGCTGCCGCCTGCTGGGCAACATGAACCACGACGAGTGGAGGCTCTGGGGCGGCGTCGGCCGATAGGAGCATATGATTAAGTGACGGGTCAAAAGGGCTCAGTCAGGTACAGTGTGGTGCGGTGCGGTACGGTACGGAATTCGGTCATGTGTGGGCGTATATCCTGCATACGCTTGGGTGTTCGAGTACTTTGGGTCTGTGGATGTGGACGTGGATGCAACATGCGCAGGCCGGAGAGATTTGACGAGATGAGGATATGTCGTGTCTGGTGTAGTGTGTACAATTTGTCGTGTGGTGTTGGGGTCGCCCGTGCGGTGTGATGTGATGCAATCAATGCACACGGCAAGAATGTTTGGGTCTCAGGTCTCTGAGATGGGGCAATGCACATGTGGGAGACATTTGGTGAGGGCCCTTGCTCGTCCGCTCTTTCGTGGTGGGGTCCAGACCTACCTCACCCAGAACTGGCGGGAGGGGCAAGGGTTGGGAAGATGGCAGGGGTGGCGGGGAAAGACAGAAGGCGCAAGCTTCCGTTCTCCCCAATGTGGGAACGCGACGGGCAGGCACCTGCCAGCGGCAGGAGCATGGGCCAGAGCCCAGAGCAGAGGAGGTGCAGCAGGGGTTGCCTGATGCTTGGGTGCTGCGGTTCTTGGCGGCTGCTGCTGCTGCTCGAGTACCCAGGTACCTGGGTAGGTACTTGGGTCTTCTCCTCGTGGGCAATTTGTTCCCTGCCAGCCCATTGAGGCACTGTACTCGAGTACTTGCGATTGCTCCAGTCCGACTGCCTACATACTGCGGTACACGTACCTAGGTACTCCTGCGTGGGCCCGTTAAGTCCCACCGCGTCAATCGAGGCCAGCATTGGGAAACAGAATGCTGCAGCAGCAGCAGATGGTGACCTTCAATAGTGTGATTGATCATTCACTCACTTAATCATCTTCCACTGTGGGTATACACACTATCGATCAATAATCAAGTTGATCATCCATGCACTCGCTCGCCGCCCGCTTCACTGATGGAAGTGAAGGGGTTGTCGATGGGCGGTGGGCCAAAACGGTGGTATCTATCTATCCCTCACCGTTTCGAACCTTGCTCTAGCAACTTGGGCAAATCAATTAATCACCAACACTGAACCAACCACTTCACCAACACACCTTCTCCCAACCCAACATCTGGTTGTGTGTGTTTCAACAGCGAGATGCAACCTCGGGCTCCGGTCCTTTTGTCGTCCACGGGACTCGGAACACGGGCCCCTCCGCGTCTTTCGCTCCTCGGTCCCGCACGCCCTTGCTTCGATCTACTGCCCAGCACTCTGGGTCTGTAATCCTTGCCGTCTATGCGAACCTACGCACACATATCAATCTCTTTAACGCAAAATCGCACGCAAACGTGTTGCAGCATACGAACGAGACCAAGATACTGTGTCTCGCAATCATCGATCATGATCATCATCATGACGACGACGACGAGCACCAACACAAGCCCCGGCACAATCCAGGGTTGGGTCCTTTGGCACGCTACTTGCGTGACTGCGCCTGGCTTCCACTCCTCGCATTCACCCCTCGTCCTCCCAAAATACGGAGTCCACTATCGCAGAAGCGCGGAATCTGGAAGAATGAATAAATGAATGCTCTGTGCAGCTCCCCAAAGTCCGTACCCATTCGGTCGGCCTGAGTCACTTGACACGGACTTTGCGGCTCAATATCGCTCCGTGCTATCGGTCAACTCTGCATTGGCGGGCTGCTAGCTATCGTGTCATGGGTGCTCAGCCACCCGGTTGCTTCGCTTCACAAGGTGAAAATGACGTTTCTGAGGCTGTCGGCTGCCCGGCCAGGGATTCTCTAATGGCCCATGCCCCGGGACTTGCTTGGCCATGCCGCCAATCCTTCGCGTATCAGGTCCCAGTCGCCCAACCGACGAAGCACCCTCCTCCCACCCCCTGTCTCCTCGCACGCGGACCTCTAGACGAGCCGTCACATCGCACAGGAAAGTCGGCGGCATCGAGCTGGCTTGCTGCAGGGTTCAATCACGTCAATTACAACCCAATGCAGCCCACAATCTACCTAGCACTATGCCTCGTTTTTCTCCCTCTGGGACGTTCATGCATTCGGCTGTGCATTTGGCTGCTGTCCTGCTGCAGGGCGTGTCCTAGATCAAAAGCCCTTTCGAGCTGAACTTGGCCTACCTACCTACCATCACACGTTGCACATGCTTCTCGGTCCCGTCGCCCTGCCGTGCTTGCCAGATCACGCTCCCCCGCCATCACGCTGCATGGCGTCGTTTCCGGTGCCAATATTGAGGTAGTGCCTCTGCCCGATGGGTCCCGAATCGTCGCTTTGGGCATCCAAGCGAGTACGAGGAAAATGCCCTCTGCTCGGCCACTGTTCACGAGAGCCTCCATCACCAATCCCTTTCCTCCTTCTGTCCGAGCCTGCGTCCCGTGGATTGCTCGCTTCGGAGAGCATCCCACGATCATGGAGAGAGATATTTCAAGCCGTCTCTCAGCGCAAGTGCGCGATTCGCTAACTAGCCCATGTCGCATGCCCACCCTCAGGCCACCGGCCTACTCGAAGCCCGAATCAGCCTCTTGTCTGGTCGCCGAAAGGGATGCTCCCAAGGATAGGAACAGGTCGGACCAGTCAGGATTGCTGAAGGGCCCATCGACGTGACATTTTAAGTATCAGCTCTACTCCACGACGCGCCCTCCCTCTTTCTTGCTGGCCTCAAGGCATTGTCTGGCTGAAAACGGCGCCACGCCTCGTGATGTGTAGAGCGGGTGGTTCTGTATCGTAATGGGGTACTGCTTCGCAGTATCCAGCCACCTCACCCAGTACACAGTAAAGCTCAAACCACTGCATCATGCCGAAAGCGGCAGACCGGTGTGGTGTCTGTGATTGCTAGCAGTTTCCCCATGTACTGTCGCACAAGTCCTCACATGATGCCCTTACTGATAAGGGGGCGGAAAAGCTGCTTGGGATCAGAGGAGGCTCTGCGACCTGGTCCCCGTAGGCCACAACCCGCATCCTCCTGGAGTGGGAGTGGAGCGGTCAGGCTACCCATCTGTCTCGCATCCGGGCGGGACTCTATGGGCAGTGGCAGAGGAGGAATTGGCGGGGGGGCTGCCAGAAAAAGACAGCCAAGTCGAGAGACACGAGCGCACCGTCATGTCTCAGCCTGGGGCGTATAGGTTTTTTTTTTTTTTTTTTTTTGCTCGCGCGTGCCCCAGCATTCCTGGCGGCCCATCGTAGGAGGCTTGCGGCTCTGTCTGTGGTGGGCACCAGAGCCGCCTTTTTCCTTTTTTCAGCAACCCAGTCTGTCCCTCCCTTGCTGCCTGGATTTCTGAAGAGGGAGAATGCCCGCCTGACCGAGTATCCTTTTCCCCTTCAGTCCTGCACCCTTTTGCTCCGCCAGCTTTTGCGGTGATCACGCATCATCATCGCGAGAGCAAAGCTCCCCCGATCTCATTGGTTTCCAGCGCACCGGACCTCACCGTTGGGGCTTGTTCTCCCTCCTGTGTCAGCACTCTATCCCGCTCGTAGGGCTGAAGAACTCTGCTCCCCCAAGGGGGACGGAGATCGCCTTTGAGACAGACGGTGTGCTGACTGCTTCCTGCTGCCAAGGAAAGGCGGTCATCTAACCCACATGTGCCCTCTCTCTTCCCCCTCGCATGGGGGCCACGGAGGGGGGAAGTAGCGCAAAGTGGGAAAGAAAAAAAGGCACCCGGGTAAGTGAGCTGTCATCGCCGAAAGTACACTGCGTGCGTGTGTTGCTTTTCCGGCATTCTTTTCGAACTTACTCATCATCCTCACTCATCATCATGACACAAACGAACGCCCCATGGTCCCCTTGACGAGACGCCGCGTATGTATGTCTCATCCTCGTCCTCGACTCATCACCTTATTCGAACGACTGCGCACGGCGCCGCCGAAGTACAATGGCGCAACCTGCGAAGCCACAGTCCGTAGATCTGTAGAGAGAGAAAAAAATCCCCGACGCAAGTAGCAATGACTTTCTTTTGCTTTTCATCAGCAGCAAGGAACCGCCATCAAGAGACACACACAAAGTAGAAGACGTGCAGCAGATCCTTAGCACAAAAGCGCGCGCACACACACACACACACACAGCAATTTTGCACCCCCATGATGACTCAGACCCGAGTGGTACGGCCATGTGTTCTGGAAATCCTTCCCGCTTCGAGTAATATCGCTGAATTTGGAATTTGGAATGTGGAGCGTGGGGCGTAAGGAATTCTTTGATGGACATGAGTGTTGCAACGTTCCCAGTATTACGGGATGCCTTTCACCGACAGTTGCGGCCGCCGCAAGGATACGGCTTATGGCTGTGATATTCGCTGTGGAAATGTGGCCATGACCGCATAGAAGGTGATTCTCTTTTCTAGAATATGTGGCTGTGTCTGGGCGTGCACAGCTAACATGAGGTGTGAAACGTCCATCAAGGCCAGAATTTGCTGGAATTGTGTGGTCGGGCGGCCGCGCGCCTTGTAGGTGATGGGCAGACCACAGAGGTCTGCCTGGTCACCTTGTACGAATGGGTGCCTGTGACGGGGAACTTGCCAGCTCTTTGTGCCATAGAAGCTTGAGGGGCCTCGATGATCTGATAACAGGGTTGGGTACTCCATATGCTGCAGCAGCGTAGTGTGTAGAGTGGATTAGGTATTCATGCCATCTCTCAAGGACTCAGTTCAGTCAATCACAGGCCCGAGGTCCACTCGTCAGGAAGCCACCTGCAATGATTCTGGGAGGGCTTCCTAGTTGTTGAGCCCACCTCGCCCTCAGTTGTTTGGCTGTTTTGTCAAATAGGTAACCACTAATTGCGATTTTTTCTGCACCTGATATGGCCAGTCGCATCTGCATACTGTGTGATATTGACGTATCATCACTGACTGTTAGCCGAGGGCAATACCTAATACGTGTCTTAAGTACAAACTCAACGAGATCAGTGTGATACAATTCAAGCACCAAACAGATAGAGAATCTCAAAAACTATAATGCTTGTTACTATGGCCTTGGTGCTACCTTAGGGTAGTATTGCTTGTTGATAGAAACAACTAATGGAACATCCAACTGGGGTATATTACCCTTATAATCAGAAAACAGAAGCCATTGAGTGTTTCCTGATCTCTATAGTGATTGAGTTGGGTATGTGTAATGAAGATGCATTGTTCTGTATTCCAGTGTACTTGTCAGTCCCGGAGCCTTGAAACCAGGTGTGAATTATGTCTGTAGGCGGACAGTTCTGAAAGAGGACTTTGAGTCCCAGAGAATTGATGAGCAGGGTTTCGTCCACAAAATAGAGCCGAAAGCAGGTTTGTACGAATTGTTGAGTGTCAACCGTGTCCCAAAATCGATATGAACACAGTCTCTATTGCACTGCAGGCTTCATAGTAGTGACTAGCCGCCCAGTTTCCTTGGGACCCAGATGCCAAAATAGCACAACACCTTACAGTACTTTCCAACAACAGACACGAAATGCCTACCTATGCTGAAGGGATGGGCGGCAGTCGCCGATGGCCACCGATGGTCGCCTCCCGTCCCGATCGCTTTGCAGTGAAGTACAAGACATGAGCAAAGTAGAGGCAAATATGACAACTGCTGGTTCACCTTCACCAATCCCCTCTCTTTAGTGCCGGTGCCCTCTTTGAGTCTCCTGACCTGTCCACAGAAAGTGGGAGGGATGCCAGGTTGCCCACGAACTGTATAGAATGAATAGCATGCTTCATTGGTATTATTTTGTCTATCATCCACCGTCTAACGATGCAGACGCCAAAACTAGAGACCTCAGAGATCTACCTGTGCCCACTGGTAAGGCACTGAATATTATTCACCCACAAAGGAGACATCCGGCAGATAGTCAAGAGCTTGATTCAAGCCGGCTTCAGGTCGAAAGTGTATTTTCCCTCCCATAATATCACCAACTCCGTGCAGAATGCTCCAGATTGCCTCCATTTCATCCGCTTGAGGCCATTACTCGTCCGGATGATGTCCTCCGTAGATACTTGGGGTATCTACCGGTCGACTGGGGGAATGAATCTGCGTTTGGGACCACGCGGTAGGATGGCCATGATCGCCGGTGCCCGGCCATTTTGGTTTCTGTCCAGGGCCGGCTCCTAATAAGATATGACCCTTCATAGCGCAGGAGAGAAGGGAACGAGACCGTCGAAACGTGTAGTCCTCTGACGAGTTTCGACAATGTTGATCTGTGTCGACCCACATACAGTCCCGATGTTCTCGATCTTCTTGCCCCTCCAAATTCTCCATGTTTCTCCCTAGATATACAAGATTCGCCAGGCTAGTCTTGCTCGACTGCTTCACCCTTCATAAACCCGTTCCATGTTTCTGCCCAAGAAGTCGTACCACCCGTAGTTTGCAGACCTCGTTGCCTTGATACTAGCATTGCAGTCGCTCAGGGACGCGGTCATTCGGACTCATTCTCTCCCATTCTCCTGGACAATTTGCTAAAAGCTGGCTTAGTCCTCGAACTTGATCCCCTGGTAAGCGTTCACGTCGATGAAGCCGCCGCGGTAGCTGCCCCTCTTCTTCTTGTTCTTCTCCTTGGTGAAGCCCTTGCCGCGGGTGACGATGAGGTCCTCGTGAGCCTTGCGGCCCCAGTCGTGCGCGTTGTCGGTGAAGGCGTTGGACCTGAACTTGTCCTCGACCTTGATGTCCTTGCGGATGCGCGAGAAGGGCTCATTGGGGACCTTCTTGGCCGGGGTCGCCCCGTCCTTCTTGCCGCGGTTGTTCGTCTTGGCGGCGGTCGGGTTCGGAGGCAGGGGCGGGAAGATCTCCGGCGAGGTCTTGCCCAAGGTGACGGAGGATTCGGACCCATTCGTGATGGGTTTGGCGGCTGGCTGGGCGTCGGAGTCTGAGTCTGAAGACGAGGAAGACCCAGAGTCGGGAAGCTTGGTGTTGGCGGCTTTCTTGAGTTGCTCGGATTCATCGTCATCGTCATCGTCGGAGTCGCTGCCGCTGCTATCACTGTCGCTGCTGGAGTCCGAGTCCGAGTCGGAGCTGTCGCTGCTGCTGTCAGAGCTCTCGGCCACCTTCTGCCTCTTGGCCTTTGGCTTCTCATCCTCAGAGCTGGAGGAGTCGGAGTCAGAGTCAGAGTCGCTCGAAGAAGAGCTGGAGTCAGAATCCGAGTCTGAGTCGGAAGAGTCGGAAGCGGCCTTGCGCTTCAGGGGGTTGGTGGCAGCGGCAACAGTCTTGTTGGCGGAAACCCCAAGACCGAGCTTGGGCGCAGCATCGTCATCGTCTTCATCGCTCGAAGAATCGGACGACGAGTCAGAATCGCTCGAGGAGGAGGATGAGGTGGACAAAACGCTCTTCTTGGCCACAGGGGCGCCTCCGGTCTTCTTGGTCTTCTTCGCCTTCTTGCCCTCGCTGTCGCTGTCGCTGTCGCTGTCGGAGCTCGAGGAGTCGGAGCTGGAGGAGCTTGAAGAGCTTGAAGAGTCGTCGGCAGCCGCGGTGGGCGTGACATCCTTCATCTCCACATCGCCACCGGCGTCGCTGTCGCTGTCGGAGGAACTCGAGTCGTCGTTGCTAGCGGCGGCGGAGGCACTCCGAGACTTAGTCCAGGTCTCGTATACCGAAACGAGGGTCTGTCCTTCGGGCTGGCTACCCCTGGCAGGGCTGACCCAGCCGTTCCTGGTCCGCTGCTGCTTGAAGGCAACGTGGGCATCGTCAAACTGGTTCGAGGATAGGAAGCTCTCGACAAGGTCAAGTAGCTGGGCAGGTGGCGCGGGGGTGACCTCTTTCTGTGCTTTCTTGTTGGGCTTGGTCGCCTTCTTCTTGTCGGCGGACTTGTCCTTCGATTTGCCAGCCATGGCGGTGTTGTTGTTTGTGGTGGTGGAAGGTTGGGAGGAGGAGGAGGACGTCGGCGCTTCTGTGGTCCGGATGGTGTTGTTTGAGAAGAGCCAAGCTGGTGGACCAGACGACATCAATGGGCACCTGATGGGAGGAATGTGGTGAGGGAGAGGGGTATCGAGCACCACGTTTGCTTTGATCAAGGGCAGGAAGAAAATTTGTCGCCGGCGCAAGTGAAGCCTTAGGGAGCTAGCTATTGATTGACGAAAAAAATTGTGGACTTATCGATAGGCTGGAGTTGATAAGACCAAGACTAAGACATTGGCCAGTGGCTGGTGGGGAGCCTGACCCCTCTACACTGACTTGTATTCCACACCGCCAAAAACACGCTAGTGATTAGGCTATGTTGCAGTACCCTAAAGTTTACAGTACAAACATTTAACTTTATGGATTTAAGTATAGTATATTTAAAAGTAGTACTAAAAGATAGAGGGAATTTTAAGTATTTTAAAATATTTTTCCTTTTTATTCTAAAACCTTTAGTTACTAAGAAATTAGAGTTTAAAGCTTTATTAAAGATAATTTAATTATTTTAATATTTTAAAGGGGGCTATATATTTAGTATTTTAGCTAAAAATATTTTATTTATATAGAAACCCTTATTAAATATATAGCCCCCTTTAAAAATATTAAAATAACTAAATTATCCTTAGTAAATTATATTATAAAAGAGGGTTAGAGATATCTAACTTATAATATTATAACCCATTTAGTTTTAATACTATAATTTATAGTAGTTATTTATTAAAGAGGATTATAAAATATATACTAGTCTAGGTTAATAATCTAAAAACGCTTAGGTCCCACGCTTTTACAGTACTACCTACTTTAAATAGTAATATATAACTACTTATTAAGACATAAGTATCTTATAGAGTATACAGCTACCCGGGGTACCTTTAACAGGGAATATAGCTAGTAATATTAGTAGGATATAGTATATATTAGTATTAGTAAACTAGCCTTACCTAGATAATTAATAAGTTTTTATTAAATCCTAACTTAAGGATATAAATTAAAAGATATAATAGGTTTTTAGGCTAGTAGTATAATAGTATACATCTAGATTCCTAATTATTATTATATATTTTAAATATAAACTATATTATAGCTACATTAAAACTAAAATCTTAAGCACCCCTATAAGATCCTAGTTTAACTCTAAGCTAGCCTATTATATATCTTTTTTTTTTTAAAGATAGGGGGTCTTTTATCCATTTTAATTACTCCCTACCCCTTTGTAACCCTATCATAAAGAAACTACTTAGTATAGAAATAACACTTGTCGTGGGTATACCATCTTGTCTGGATTTATTACCCGCCTTAAACCTGTTTCTATCCATTTTAAAACCCTTATTATAGACTGCCATGGGGGCAAAGCACTAGTTTTACAAGCTTTTAGCACATTTGCAGTCTAAGTCGCTACTGTAACAGAGAGCCACTCTCCGGACACCAGTACAAGAGACATTTCTCAACAGAACTCGATGCTTTGGATGTCTTTTAACATGACTGCTTGCAAGGAGATCACACATTATGTGATTAACCGTGGAAAGATAATAAAAACAACCAAGAAGACCCTTAAGAAGCAGGAGACTAGTACTTACAGCAAGGCTGGTAGTAGTATCCTAATTAGTATTATTAAATACACTAATAATAGTTTTATATTTAAGTACTACGATAAAGCTTATTAACCCTTCCCTAATTCCTATATTCTAAAAATCTAGCCCTAGATATAGGCTTAATATACTAAACCAAGCTTATTATTATAAAAGCTTATAAAGGTTAATAAATAGAGTATAGCCTCTAGTATAACAAGGAGGTTATAAGCTATATTACTTGTAATTACCTAATAGTTTATACAAACAGCGGACAGCTTAACAAGGTACCCGAGGGAGAGGACAAACTTATGAAATATTTTGTCCCCTACAAAGTGGTTCGCGCCGTGGACAGGCATGCGAGCGTTGCTGCTTTTATCGACCAAGTCAAGGCAATCCGGTTGTCCGACTTGTTTTTGTGTTTTTAGCCCCACAACCGGATGCTGGGATGTAGTTGTGTTTCACACTCGCAAGAGTAATTCTCAATCTCGTATGGGATACCTTGCTCTTTTTGGATTTCATGGATAAATTTCACCACGCTTGTGGGCATCGACCAAGTCGAGAGAGCCATTTTCTCTGTAAGATACTTGAACGGTCGCTGGGAAAGAGACACAGAGGAAGCGCAAACGTTTAAAAGAGAAGGCTTGGGTGTAACGGTCGACGCCTACAGCTCGAAAGAGTAATTCATTTCTTTCCGGTACTTGAACAGAATTGGGGACAGCCTTGGAGGAATGGAGGATGTTTGAGGTTGGGCAATTTCGACGATGGGGTTTAGGACCACAACTCGAAAGAGCAGCATTCTTTTTACACTTTCATCCTGCCTCAAGTTCAACCTAATTTAGTTAGGATACTAGAGAAACGGCACCCTTTTCACCAGAACATCTTCATCAATCTTTCACGTCCAAATCTAGGTGACATGCACAAGGAAGCAAGCAGGTTATTGAGATGTAACAGGCTACGCTTCTTAATGAATTGGGCCGCATGAATAATTATAGAAGCTAGGCTTGCGCCGGGGGAAAAGAAGTGAAAAGAAAACTAGGTTCAAAGCCCGAATACGCCCACTCCGAGAAAGAGAAAGAAAGCGAGGCTTGCGCCCGTAGGGAGAGAAATGAAGCTTCTACCCGATCCGAGAGAGAGAGAGGAAGATATCGAGGGTCTCGCCTTTTTTCGGAGGAAGGAAGAAAGAAAACGAGGCTTTCGCCCGTAGAGAAAGAAGCGAGGCTTGCGCCCGTAGGGAGAGAAACGAGGCTCCTGCCCAATCCGAGAGAATGAGAGAAAGATATCGAGGGTCTCGCCTTTTTTCGGAGGAAGGAAGAAAGAAAACGAGGCTTTCGCCCGTAGAGAAAGAAGCGAGGCTTGCGCCCGTAGGGAGAGAAACGAGGCTCCTGCCCGATCCGAGAGAATGAGAGAAAGATATCGAGGCTTTCGCCCATGTCGGAAGGGGAAAGAAAGATATCGAGGCTTTCGCCCATGTCGGCAGGAGAAAGAAAGATATCGAGGCTTTCGCCCGATCCGAGGGAGAATAGAGAAAGAAATCGAGGCTTGCGCCTATGTCGGATAGAGAAAGAAAGATATCGAGGCTTGCGCCTAATCTGAGGGAGGACAGAGAAGGAATCGAGACTTTCGCCTACGTCGGATAGAGAAAGAAAGATATCGAGGCTTGCGCCTGATCCGAGTGAGGATAGAGAAAGAAATCGAGGCTTGCGCCAACGGTATGTGGGAAAGAAATCAGGACTGCGCGCACTTTGCCTTAGCACGAGCCGCGGTCGATCGGTGCGAAGCTGCCGTAACCTAGCTACTCGTCGTCATCGCCGGCGAAGTCGTCCAAGTAGTCAGTTGGGACGACCTTGGAATGTGGCACAGGCTTGGAAACGGATTTTCCGGGAGCGATGGCCGGGGCTTCGACGGCGGGCTGCTCTGCGGCGCTGTCGTGCTTGCCCGTCCTCCACTTAACGAGGGCTTTATCCCATACGGCGCCAGGATGCTTGCCGGTAAAATGGCCCTTAAGGGTCCCCAATTGGGTGAAATCGAGGTTGCAGGCCTTTTGCGTCTTAGGGTCGACGTAGTAACAAGCAGCCCGAGGTTTCGTGTAGTCAGGGGCTCTCCGGCCGCCCTTGTCGCCTCGCTTCGGCAGTCGTTTCTTGACAGGCTTCTGCTGCCCGGAGAGACCGTCGACTGCTTCGGAGAGCCCGGCCACGTTGTCGGTTCCAGGGCCAGAGAAGCCTTCCGCAAATTGCTTGATGTCGGCTGCGCTCCTGGTGATATACCGAGGATCCTCTTTGACCCAGTCCACCAGAGAATCGGTGGGAATATACCACCGGCAGAGGCTGTCGCCCACCTTCTTGCCGTTCTCCTCAGCACACACTGGACAGTATGCATTGGCAGCCACGTATAACTCCTCAACACCCTTCTTGATGAAATAGGGTGTTGTATCCAGGCGAATAAAGCCACACTTGTGGCACTGTACCTCGATGGTGGTATCAGCGCGTAACTTTAGGCCATTCTTTTCTTTTGTCGGGTTCGTTTTCCTCTTCAGGACTCCCAGCCGGGCCGCACGCGAGAGGGTGGCTCCATGGGCGTCATGGTATTTCTCGCGAAGCCCCTGGGACACCTCTTCTTGGTAGCGCTGCTGCTCGGCGCTCTGGTGAATGCCCGCCATCTGGGCAATGACGCCTAGCTGCTGGTCATACTGTTTCCCCGTGTCCGGGTCCTTTCGCTGCGTGAGGTACTCCGGATGCCAGAGGAAGAAAACGAGACGATTGGGCTCATTGCCTTGGCCCCAGAGGATCCAGAACTTGGTCTTTTCTTCGTCCTAAAGGGTAACCTCCTCGAGACAGTCCTTCTATAGTCTCTCTAGGTACAGGCAATTAGGCTTCCTAAAGATAACTAGGATAGTAGCCATTATTAAGTAAAATACTAGTTATACCCAATTAATATAAAGAGCTAATAGGGGCTTCTTAATATATTTAATAAATAAGAAGTTTTTTTTTAGGCTTTATTATTAATATAAAGGCTATTTTGCTAATAATAAATATCTATCTAGAGGGCTTTCTGGTTATTAAATCTAGACCTAATTAGCGTGTTAATAGATACACACCCTGGGTTATAGGTAGTACTATTATATACCTGGCTTAAGGTAAATGGTGGGAAATATAGGATAAAGTATAAGTTGGTATTGTAAGATCCACCTAGTCTTATAAGATGGCGGGTATCTTTCTTGCAGGCAGCCGATTCCTTCACGCTAAAGGCCGCCCAGCTGTTGTCCAGAAGCCCACGAGTGGCGGCTGGCATGCGAGACTCTGTATTCAGAGTCTCGAAGATCTAGAAATACTGTCAGGGACTATACTCATGGGTCTTCACGGGCAATGCAGGCACAGCAGAACAGAGAGCAGGGATATAGGGAGCAGAAGAGTCAATAAAGAACACAACAAGAGTATAGAGAGCACAGTGAGGATGCAGACAGCCCAAGAATAACGTGGATGGCAGGTTAGGAACAGACAGAACAGACACAGACCAGAGCACAGAAGACACGCGCAGGGGGAACAGAGAACAGAAGTGCAAGAATCCACATTGATGAAAAGCAGAACAGTAAAGCACGTTCGGGTATAAGGATATTGTCTACCTGGTAGAGGTGCAGAACTTTCTGCTGCTCACCCTCGACCATGTCCTCCTAGGACGCAGGGAAGGGGAGCGCGAAGTTGCGCAGCTTGAGAGCCCGGGAGGGCGAGGAGGAAGACTTGGAGTCCATGACGATTGTCGATTCCGTTTCTGTTCGGTAGGGGAGGAAATTGTAGTGAATTCTGGGTCACAATGGAGTTATGGGGTGTGTTTGACAGGTTGCAGGTTTTCAGGAACGAGGCGAGGTCGGGAGTGGCAGTGGTCAGCTCTTCAATGGCTGTTTCCCGGAGCGGAAGGAGCAGGGCCAGATGCCACGGAAGGAGCGTGAGGGTCTTCGGCCGACAGAGACCGGTGCACCTGGGAACTTTCCAACCGCTGGACAAGTCTTTTATTCATATTCAGCTCAGAATCAATCGAAATCATCAGTGCATCGTGCATTATTTGATTTTTCTCCGCCCAGGCTTCGTGGCTGACCATGTGCAAAATGGCGTTCCCAAAACTGAAGGAGGCACCTGCCCCGAGAGGTAGCCATGCACCCGTGCACGCACACACACAAGACAATGTTGGATACTGAAGAATGATGGAGGATTTGACGTGAATCTGTCTCTTTCGCTTCAATATTGAGTCTTTTATCTCGCTCTGGTCCGTCATTGCAAAGGTGGTTGAGTGTGGAGTGTTCGCGCCGATGCTCGTCAGGGTGAAGGGTTCTTCCCGTGGCAACGCCTCGGGCAAAGGACTGCTTCAAGCTCTAGTAAAAACTGTCTATAATTGATTCTGCCGATAAAAATTGCTGGTATAAGTGCAATTGAGTGATGCAGAGTCAACAATGACGTGAGTTTCGCCTTGCAAAGGTGCCGCGGCGCTCCCTGCCCCAATGTCTGTTCGGCTGGAAGTCGAACGACTCCCGAAAATTCGTCAGGGGCTCTCATCCAATGCAATATATGTGTACCCGACTACTGATTCCACAGGGTGAGTCGGTAAACATGAGATAGGCACGACTTTCTTGTCTGGGAATCATAGTACAGTCTTTTTGGCATCTTCTTTCCGTGGAGATGGTCCCGGTTAGCAAGAACCCGAGAAGCTCCATATGGAAAGGCTGCATTCTATATGGAGCGAGTGCAATATCGGAGTGGGATATCATGGACGCCAGTTGTCTTAGCTAGAATATAGTACGGCGGACTAGGTACTACTCCAGAGAAAATGACTTACTTGTTAAATGAGAGAACATACTGTGTTCCCTAAATGTTAACAAGGACCCCATGAATCGGTTCTTATTAGCGTTAAATTGGACCTGTTTTGCCTGTGTTGGGTACTAGATGAAGTAATTGTCATATTCGAGCTGCTGGCCGGAGGAAGGAAGTTTCCAGAGAGTCTCAATGCATTGTGGTAGCGTCGATGGTGAAATGCTGTAAGACTGGCCCAGCAGCTTGCCTCCATGCAAACCGTTGATAATGGATTATCCGATGGCCCCCAGTTCTTTCACAACCCAGTTGCCGGGGGGTTGAGCATAATGCGAGAACGTTCCTGAAAACGGTCCATTGCCGCGCCCCATCATTGAGGAATCAAAAGGTGTAGAGTTCTTGAATCCGAAGTGCACATCCGCCAGCGTGAATTATACATTCCTATCAAAATAAGTGCAAGAAACTTTCACTCGTATAGCTATCGTCTTGAACCACATCTGCCCACCGCTAGTGTGAGGGCGCCGTGCCTCACTGAGAGATCATATAACTCCGGGCTGAGCTGCCGCCCAACGTATTCATGGGTAATGTACACATGAATTCGACGCGCCATGGCATTCTCTTGGTCAGACTGGCAATGAAATAACGGCATAGAGCAGAAAGTCTAGGTATCCAGGCCTGTGTACGGTTTAACAAACCTGGCCCCGGTCGATTAGTAGCTGCCAGTCGTCTACGCCTTTGCTGGCGAAGACGACGTTGTCTGCCGGGACCTGGTCGAGTTTGCTGTTGGAGATCTCGGAAAACGTCCCGGCCTTGATAATGGCGACGGTTCCGGCCTTTTTCTCGACAATCCGGGTGACCAGTGTGAGACCGGCCGTCCCGCCGCCGATGACCACCTAGTCGTACTGTAGTAGGTGACAATAGTCCCCAGAACTCCGAACGAGGACTCTAGGAAAATGCTTATATGATGTACATACTGAGCCTGCAGCACCTGTGCAGCCTTTCCATACTATTGATGCAGAAAGCCTTGTCACAAGTCTGAAAGGGTGTCACACAAGCATCTTGTCGAGGTGCACGAGAGGAGTCTAATCGCCAATGCGTCAGATATTAAACCGAAGAATAGTGTCTACTCTCACCTGGAGTTTCGAAGCCGAGAGGCTATGGGAAGCCTCACTTGGCTCTGGTTTGCTCGATGTCGCTCATTAATGTCTTTTTCCTTCGCTTCTCTTTTGCCTCACCCTACATCACGCCCTTACCCTCCGCAGCCGCCCGTAATCTCGTTCATCAGTTCTCAAAATTGCAATGTTCTTCACGAAGTTTGCGTTAATAGCCCGGGCCTTACCTTGGCGCTCAATGCGAGATACTTGTGAGTGCAGCACCGAAAAGGGCATGAGAGCCAGCCCAGGAATTTAGGTCATAATTAAAGTCAGTGGAACTGGACGCAGAGCATCGCCCGAGAATCCTTTGAGCGTCTCTGGGACAATCATAGCTTTGTGTCTAGCCAGAATATCATCAGCGCCACGCATTCACTGCCTGAGTGTGACGCTGTGGGGGCTGCGTATAGGGTCGCCGTCCGCAAAGTGCTTTCCTTCTCTCTTCACTCAGCACTTGGATCTTCAAACACTACGCTCGAACGAAGATAATCTCATTTGGCAGCATTTACTCCAAGAGTGTCGACTGTATTCACGAATTTACTGTTATTGGCACTCTATGGTATTTAATACTGGGCCTTAAAGCGTTTCCTAATGTGGGAAGGGGCCACCTACTGCTCAGAAGAGTATTTATACAGATTCAAAGCGAAACCACTTACTACACGAGAAACCTCTTGAACGTATGAACGAAGTCTGTTTGACTTGTTGAATCAAGTCAAGATCAGTGGATAGATGCAACAGATATATCTATTACTAAATTTGTGCAGCCTGCTATAAGACTAAGTTGGAGTTTTGATACTTCCAATCGTACCAGTAGATGTCACAACGGCCAGTCTACCCTCTCGGTTCATCGGCGCTACCATAATTTGGCTGACGGACGTAAGTCCGACTTTCCTTACATACCGTCAGAAACCGCCGGCTTACAGATTAAGTGAGTATTACACAGCCCCGGCAATCAAGAACAATGAAGTTCTTCTGTGGATAAGTGATGACTCGTTGAAGCAAGTAGTTCATCATATATCGTCTCTCACCTCCAGTCTTACCCACCTGGGCACTCAGTAGCAATTAACCTCTGGGACAATCCCGAAAAGAAGAGGGAGCCACAATGACCAAACAATACAGAGTATATTTGACTTAAATATTTGAGGTCATGTTCTTCACTAAAAATTTCCAGAATGGCACGCTCACGTCTTCGCAGCCAGGAGTGAGGCACGTGATACAGCCATGTCAGGCATGCTTCAACCCGCGGCCGAAGGGCTTCCTCCCAGGCACAAGCGCAGTCAGGTCCCCCGAGACTGTGACTGGTGTCCTATACATCGCATCAAATTATCCAACGGGCCATGCCAAAAGTATGCAAGTCATGAGGCGTAGCGTCAAATTTGGTCGCTCTGACATTTTGTAGCCTAATAGAAACTTTTCGAGTAGTACATGGAGTTGCGGAAGTACTCCAGAGTCACCCTTTTCGTCGGCAAAGAGAATTATACGACTTGTAAAAGTTTCCTGGACCTCGAAGAGGGCGACCGGGTCCAACAAGTGCACATCAGGTTATGTAAATAACTTTCTTTGTCTGTGGAGCAGTAGGTGCGGTTGTTCAGATTTGGAGGTGGGGGGGCCGTTGCTGTTACTGCCAGCTGGTGGACAGCCGGCAGCAGCTGCGTTAGTGTTTAGTCAAGAGAAACTGAACCTCCAAACTGCACCCAAACTCAGCGCTACGGTGCAGGCAGTAAACAAACGAATCAACCAACTCTAAACAACTACCCTAGGGTACTTTCTTCACAGGCGCAAGCCCACGATTGTTTTTTTCTTGGCGAAAGCCTCCTTTTTTTTTCTTTATGGGCGAAAGCCTACGTTATTTTCTTGCCCTTTCTCCTAGCCTACAGGTGGCTAGTGAGCTCGGGAGGCGGGGAGGCACACCTCGAGGGCGACGGGAAGCTTGAGTGCAAAATTAAATTGAGGGTATTGGGCCCGCGAGCTTCCCACCGCGCGGTCCGAAAACCCACACACTAGTCCACATTCCATCAATAGACTTAGGAACACTGTGGTACGCAAGTTGAGTGCAATTGTAGTGTATTTGTTGTTGTGGTGCAGAAGGAGGGTTGCAGTCAGTATGGCACTGACTGGAGCGTTCGAGTTATGGCAGAAGGTGTGGCCTGTACGGGCTGCCAGCTACAGGTACCAGAAGGCCACCTTCTGCAGCTACAACCTACGGTGACTGCCACAAACATAGGGAAACTGTCCAGGAAAGATTGACCACGCTTCGACGAAGAGCTGCATGTGCTTTACACGCTGTTTTTGCGGTCTTCGTCAAAACTTCGCCATCGGATGGCCCGCAGCTGAAGGGTCCAAAGCAGGAGAAGGCCCCTCCGGAGCCTGAAAGGTTACGAAGATCATTTGGATACCGAGAACATCAATCGATTTGACGATTGGGCATCTTTCAGTCATACAGTTGATTCACTGTTGCCCCGTGAACGCAATCGCGCGCCTCAGAATCGTAGGCATGACCTCACGGCCAGGACTGCACCGAAACTGCGTGCTTGAGCTGAATCCTCGCGCTGGGGGCGTCTTTTATCCATTTGCATGTCTCATGTCGGCCGCGATAGAGGCTCCTAGAGAAAGTGGATGGGGTAAATTCCATTCCATCACACCGATGTTCACAGTGAGACTCCTGGCCTGGGCACTGGCAGTACGGCATGTCAGCTCATCAGTTCATCAGTGCCCATGTGGTTGTGTCTCACGTACCGACAAGACGAACAGCTTCCCTACGATGCCAACCCCGCTCAGGAAAGGGGTAATGGAATCTGCAGTCACTGCCGTGGCCACTGCCAGGCTCGCCCTCCCCAATTGCTGGAGCGCCTGGCCCCTGCCTTCCTTTTTTCGCGTCTACCTTTGTACTCGTGGGCACCGAGCTGGCGTGCAAACTTCTCCTTGTCGGATGGCCGCGAGATGGCGACGACGCGATAGCTCCTGCGGCTGGCGCACTGGTAGGCAAGAAGACCGAGCCCACCAAGCTCTGCACAGCGACCGTACCACGGGGCACCAGATTCGCGTGCCGGATCGGGTTGAAGACAGCCATGCGAGCGCAGAGAATGGGCGCGTACGCAACAGGATCTACGTGCTCGGGCACAAGTGCGATGACCGCGCGCAGCCTCCGTTCTTGGTCTCGCCGTTGACGGACTCGTTGTCGCACATCTGTTGCCAGCCCTTCTTGCAGGCTTTGCACTGGCCGTCGTGCCCGCCGAGCCACCCGACGCTGACGCGGTCAGCGACGCGATCGCCGACCTCAAACGCCTCATCGGCGCGCTTCTGCATCCACGGTGCAGTCAACCACCAAGCAATCAACCAACCTACACACAACCCACTGATCACAATCGCGACAAGCCAACTGACGCTGGAAGAATTGGAGGTTCAACACGTTCTTACGCACATACTATGTGAGTGGCATTGAAGGAAGCCGTCTCTCTTTTCTCGCTGGGCTGCCCTCTTCTTCTTGTCTGACCACTGTTTGTGTCAGGCTTTTCCCAAAAGAGGAAATCCCAACAGCAATGGAATCCTTCGTAACTTACCCAAGGCTCAACAACACCATAGATGATCAATATGCGGTGGTGCCTGGGAAGAGGAAGCAAGCGCATTGTCCAATCCTGATGGTAGCAACCGACATGACGATACGAGAAACGGTTTAGACCTCAAGTGCAGGTCCCCAATCGGGTTGAATGAAAAAGAGGCCGGCGCCGACTGCTTGTCTGCTTCGCGATCTTCTCGGCCAATGTCCTCTATGGGCTGACACGACCATCGTGACCGACATTCAAGGAACGGTGTCCGAGGCCTTTGACAATGTCACATGGCTGGGTTCGCTGGGCGTCGGCTTCACGCTCGGCACCACGGTAGCGATCCTCCCCTTCGGAAAGGCCACGAAGTGACATCCTTGGACTCGGGCGACTCCTTTATCTCCTGGGACCACTACAAATACCTTCAGACCATAACCAGCCTGCCTGTCATCCCCAAGCGCATCCAGACCGCCGAGAATTCCAAGCTCGCTATAGCTAATAGTACCCCTGCCATCTTTCTCTCGACCCCCAAACACGAGAGCATAGAGACCATGGACAGCATTAACAGCGTCGCCATCACTGCCGCCCGCGACTGCGACTACGACATCGTGTCCGCAGCGCCCGAGGAGCTGTAGGACACACGGTACGGTACCCTACGTCTGCGGCGCGGCCGGCTCAGCGCCACCGCGCGCATCAGCGTCTCCAACTCTTGACCTGCCGCAGGATGACGAGCAAGCCAATACGTCTCCCGCTGCTGCCACATCTGACTTACCGGTCCCGGCGAAGATGGATGGTGGAGATGGTGATGTCGAAAGCATATTCGGCCTGGGGGAAAGTTTGGATTCGAGATGGTCAGAAAGGCCATGGAGCTCGGGCTGAGCTCCTCCCCGTCCCCGGCCATGGAGCTAGGGCTGAGCTCGTCTCTGGCCATGGAGCTCATCTCTGGCCATGGAGCTCGGGCTAAACTTGTCTCTGGCTACAGACTTGATTCAAGATGGTCAGGAAGGCCATGGAGCTCGGGCTGAGCTTGTCTCTGGCTACGGACTTGATTTGAGATGGTCAGGAAGGCCATGGAGCTTGGGCTGAGCTTGTCTCCGGCTACGGACTTGATTTGAGATGGTCAGGAAGGCCATGGAGCTTGGGCTGAGCTTGTCCCCGGCTATGGAGCTCGGGCTGAACTTTTCTCTGGCTACGGACTTGATTTGAGATGGTCAGGAAGGCCATGGAGCTCGGGCTGAGCTCATCTCCAGCCATGGAGCTTGGCTGAACTTGTCTCTGGTTACAGACTAGAGATGGTTTCGAGATGGTCAGGAAGGCCATGGAGCTGGGCTGAACTTGTCTCCGTCCATGGACTAGAGTTGGTAGACCTGGGGCTGGGAGTGAATGGAAATTTCGATAAGTGGGTGTCTACTTCCAACTTGATCAATTTCGCGGCAACTAATGCATTATGTGATGGTACACCAGATATGAATACTTTCAATGTTGCTTGTGGGCAGAGTCTGGGCTGGTGCTGGCGGCACGGGCATGACTGCCCCGGATCTGGCCCCATTGCTCCACCAAGATCGACGTCCAGAGCGCCTGGGCAGCACTCACAGTCGAACCCGAGAGGACCTCCACAACAAACGGGTCACAGTCGCAAGGTCAAGGCAAGATTGCTCAGAGAAGGAACAAATGGTCATCTGCTGAATTGGCATTAGACGAAGACAGTTGACTACAACACCAGAAGCAGCAGCGTGACCTAGAGCAAGACACAAACGATTGGATTGAACTACTCCGACCCGGCTGCTCCTATTAACGGAACTTGGACTTCTACCAAGGAAGATAACTATAGACAGCGATTATGTGACTGGATGCAAAGGTCTTACGCAGTAACAATGCATAGAACGCTACCTTACGCACTACCGGGGCTGGTGACTTGAGCCAGCAAGACTCTGCACCGCCGTCGCTGGCGATTTGAGCAAGCAAGTCTCTGTGGCACGCTTTGCGCCTCGACCTGCTGGTCAAAATGTTTCTGCGGCTCCTTGGTCCTAGCGATCATGGGCCTTCCCACCGGTACGACCTGTTGAAACGCCACTTTACCTTTCCTAAACTCCAAGGAAAACATGTTTTAGAGGCTGACGTATTAAACTCAAGAACCTTGAACGATTGCAGAACTCATTCAAGAACCGTACTTCCGCATAACAGACGACAAAGAGCTCGGGAACACCATCATCACGACACCATTACGGCACCTACGAAGCCGAATTCAAGATCCGCTGTTCCGCACAACAGACGGGAAAGAACACGGGAGCATCATCATCACGGCACCCAAATCCCAGTTCACAAGCTACCGTGCGGAAATCAACAATCTGTTTCAAATGACCGATTCTGTTCGGGCTTTATGCAGTAAGGGATCTCATTCAATATCAGCAGTTCCGCACAACAGATGGCAAAGAACCCGGAAACATCATCATCACGACACCCTACGAAGGCGAATTCATAACTTACCATAAGGGCATCAACGATCTATTTAAAATCCACGATACTGTTCGGGCTTGCAGCTCGTTCGTTGTTGATGCCGGAGAGAATGAGCAGGAGATCGCCGGCTTCCTCAAAGTTGAGCGTGTCAAGGTCTTGTGTTCGAGACCCTGGGGAACTAGTGACTTGCACAAAGGTACGGAGAGTGGATTTCTGTCATATGCATTGGATCTTGTAGACAGCGTCATCGTGGTCAAGTTCTCTCAACTACTGGCTGTGCCAGTCTTTTCAGCCTCCAATACAAGAGCCAATTTGGTCCAAGGCCATGCACTTAGCCCAGGGGCACAGAAGCCGTGGCATGAGACCCCGCCCGAAGAAGGCAAATACAAGTGTTTAGATGAACATATCGACGCTGTTTAGTCACTGAACGTCCTTCATCGGTCGGCTCTGGAAGATGCTTCTGGGGAAGGCTTCGAACAGAAATCGTCTTCTCGAGGGTCTCGTCGTCATCAACAGCCTCGGGTCCAGTTTTCCTCATCATTATCATTACTAGACTTAGCCCGCTCAGTGCAGGCGACACTGGTAGACTTGCCATTACTAGTAGCAACCGGCTCAGCCCTGGTATGAAGAGTAAAGGGATGTATAGAGCCTGTGGGCTTAGATAGGTTATGCTAAGTAGAGATAGGATCGGTAGCTTTAAAAGCCTTCGAGTTAGTCGCTCTGGGTTTCTCCTCGAAAACCTTCTGGGAAATTATCATGAGGGGATGCTCGTCGTCTGAAGACTCGTCATTCCCGGCCTGGATGCTCTCAACCATCTCGACTGTAGCCTCTTTGTTCCCTGAACTACCGCTGTCCTTCAGATTACACTGCACTTGTGAAAAAAGGGTTCCTGCCGCCGGCATGGAAACCTAAATGGGACATAAAGAGCATCTGTGGGGTTGTCCAGGTGGACAGATTCATAATCAGCAAATGCTTTTCAGAAACGTCCACCAGGCCAGGCATACTTCGCCCTACACTTTCCGTTTGGGTTTCCTGATGCCCGAAGGTATTAGGACATCAACTACATAGACAAACGCGAGGTGGATCTATATGAGGAAAACAAGACAATTTCGGCCGTTTGAAATATGCTTCGGGAGTCCATACGACTTCGCCTGTTGTCCGTGACCACCTCCCTGGCCCCAACCGATCCCTTCCCCCGGAAGCCATCACCGGTAAACGCACTTCTTTTCCGCCACGGATTACCCGAAGTGGCCGGTTTTGTCGAGCTCATGGGCAGCGCCGGGATGAGGAGCGCGGACCGCCTTCTCAGCAGCGCGCAGCCGGGTTGGATGGGCTTGGACCATGGCCGCGAGGAGACAGAGCATGGTGAAAGTCTTCACAATTTAACTGGCAGACACAGAAGGCCACGGACGGCTACTTCAACCCGCTGGTGGCGGCGTCTTACTCATTTTGGGATCACGTCGCACTCTCAAGATGCCTGCAGCGAAGGTTATGTTACAGTCAGAAATCACAGTATTTGAGGGAGTCTAAGGGTAGCTTTTTTCTCTCTGAAAGCTAGAATCCGTTCAACATAGGCACTCAAACAACTTCTGCTGGACCGAATTCTATGGCCATCACATATGAAGTTGGCCTGGGTGTACTCGGAGATGCCTACTAGTTGCGTTAAAATGTGGTTTTAAGACCATTGCTCACCGGGAACTGAAAACCTCCCTAGTCCTGACGGCTTTTCGGAAATATTCACATGTACCTAGACGCTTCATTCCCTTCCAAGTGCCGAATTGGAAGAGGAGCCTGATTGACCCTCCTGCGCGGCTGCTCCCGGAGACTTTAACAAGCAACATTGAATAGAGTCTAGCCCAATATATTGACGTCAACCTCAGCGCTCGAACTTGTAAGCCACACGATAAATTCATACTCCATTAGACCGCCATCCTGCTAACAAACCTTTACCCAGATCGACTTAATGCACCATTGCTCTACCCAATCGTCGATCCATTCTCTCCTAATTGCGCCCAGCACTCGAAATACCTTGTTAGCCCTATGAGCCGTTTCCGACGTTGAATTGCGCGATCTGAATGCGCTTTTCTGACGTTTGTCTCCAGTAGCCATATGGAGGAACAACTCCAGAAGCCCGATGGGAGGGGAAAGATGCTCCAAGACCACCCTCTCGCTGCCAAGCCCCCTTGGCAACTGCCGTCATGGGATGACATGTAACTTGCAAGACACGGGCCAAATCATCCATCTACGTGGGAAACGGTGCACCTCGCATCGGGTAGTTCCCGGCTCGAAAGGCAGAGAGCATGACAGATGCCAGGTCTATTTCCAACGACCACGTCTATGGGTTGACCACATGCTACACTTGTGCTTCAGCGACAGCGTCATCCCGGTGAGGATGGGTGGTCGACGGAACCCAGTATGATCTCAACCAGGGATCTCGTGAGCTTTTCGACTGCAATTCAGTCGATGCGGTCCCGCGAAGGAAAGGTGGTGAGGAACGCGCCCATGTGCGATTACTACACTAGTATCTATGACCGTGCATTGCGCATGCGCGCACTAATGTCAAGCATGAGCCGAGCCCATTCTAAATTCAGCCATAAGATATTAATACGCCTGCGTAAGAAGTAGACCTACCGAGGGGATAGACTCACACAGTTTCCAGAGTTCTTGCTGACGCTCGAAAGGTCCAGCCACGATACCTACGCAGCAGCACGCACATCGAGGACAGTACGTCGCGACTGCTTTGTCGAGGAGGCACTCTGCGGTTAGCCTGGACTGGTCTTACCCATGTTGCCAGACTGGCTCGTTTACCAATGGGTCCCTCGGGTGGCTAAGCCAGACTCTGCTCCGCCTCAATCTTGTTCAAACCACCGACGAATGAGACACTCAAGACAAAGGAGACGAAGGCGTTGTGTTTAAAATGCAGGGCCATTCTGGCGAGTTTACGCGCCCCGGTTATGTACGTCTCGAAGCTCGCTAGGGACCAGTCGAAGTCCACGGCCAACTGGTATCTAGAATTCTAGTTATGAGATTATTCTGTAAGACGTTAGGAGATTATTCTGAAAGATGGTAGGAGATCGTTCTATATAAGAGATTAGGAGGTTATCTTACAGAAGGCCAGGAGATTATTCTATGAGAGTTCAAGAATCTCTCCATAAGAAGTCAGGAGATTATTCTATAAAAGAGATTAGGAGGTTATATTATGGGAGATCAAGAGATTATCCTATATAAGAGGTTATACTATAATAGGCTAAGATATCATCTTATGTAGGATCCATTGGAGTTGAGATATTATTCTATTGGAGATTAGGGACCATTATATATAGGAGGTTAGTCATTGGGAGATTAATCCATACAGGAGATGATTCACAGAAGGCTGTTCTATAGGAAGTTAAGAGATTACACCATCGAGGAGGTTATTCTATAGCAATTAGAATATTATTCTATATACCAGGTTAGTCATAGGGGATTAATTCATATAGGAGGTTATTCATAGGAGGCTGTTTTATGAGAGGTCCTTCTAAGGGAGGCCATTCCATCAGAGGCTCTTCTGTAGCGCAGGACTTGAGAGTCGATCCCAAACTTGAAGAAGGACATGTCTGCGCCAATGAAGTTGATGCTACTTCCCGATTTGTTAGAGTCCGGAGCCAGTCTTTGGTGCTCTTCTTGTCGCCAAACTGGACTACTGTATTGTCACATGCAATAGGCATGGCGTGGGTGGTGGCGACCTGGTCTTTGATTTTATCTGCAGCAAAATAAAAGGCCTCGACATCGTCCTCGTACATGCTGTACGTCTTCTGCCTCCGGACCTTGCCATGGTCGAGATAGCAGAGGGGCCGTCCGGGATACGCAAAGAGATCCCGCATTACCGCCAGGGTTGAAATTAGTCAGACTAAGTTTAGTCTTTAGCCCTGACTAAGACTAAGAACTTTTAGTCACCAAATTTGTGACTAAGTTAGTTTTAATCCGTATAGGTGACTAAAACTAAGCTTTAAAACTTAGTTAATCTTTAGTCTTTTTAGTCAGACTAAAAAAAGTAGAGTATTTCCTATTTTGGAAGGGAATAGGGAAATAAGCCAATAAGAAGCTTAGAAAAACCGTTACCCGGCTAACCCAGCCAATTAGAAGACCTTTTAAACTACCCCCTATAGCCCCTTTACCCTTAGAGTAACCACTTATATATAATTAGTGATAACTTAATAAATATTAGAGTTATAAATATAGTAAAAATATCTTTAAATAGCTAATCTTTTTTTAAATAAGAAATTATATTTAAAGAAATATATTACTTATTTAGAAAAATAAATATTTTATTAAAAGTAGATTAACCTTGTAAGATATATATTAAATCTTACTTTAAAAAATATTATAAAAATAAGACTTTTTTTAAACTAAAAGAATACTAGTTATATATATACAGTATATTGTATATATATATATACAATATACATATACACATATACAGTCACAACTCTGTTAGTAAAGCTTTAAACTCTGATTTCTTAGCAACCAGAGGTTTTAAAATAAAAAGGAAAGAACTTATAGATAGCTAGAGCTATACTAATTATTTTTATATATAGTTTTCTTGTTTTAGAGTACTGTCTGTTAATGAAAATACGATATACTGCTTAAATGATAATATACACACAACTTAAGTGTGCTGCAACATGGCCTAATCACTAGCGTGTTTTTGGCGGTGTGGAATACAAGTCAGTGTACCTACGTACGTAGCTACCTCGGTAGCCCACACGCGGGCAACAGCCAAGAGCCATACCAGGCATTGCTCCCAATAAAACCAAAAATGGTTTTTAGGTCATGATTGAGCAATCTGTGTTGATGTTTGCAGTCCAACTTATATGTCTGAGGTGGGTTGATCCCCCATATTCTGACAAATTTGTCATGAAAACCAGGTCAGGGTACTGGGTTTTGAACAGCAGAGGCCGGATTTCAAGCTTCTACACATGTACACCATCAGGCCCAGTTTCTATCTATATCTTATGTCCTCAGGCTTCTATTTGAATACGAACCGAACCATTTACCGACTTTCAACTTCTCTCCCACATCTCTCCCACACTTCCCAACCCGTGAGGTACGTCGTGATGATCAGGACGAACCCCAAAATCCCCTGATCCGCCTTCCACCAGCCCACGATGCTCCCGGGCATGGCCATGTCCAGCAGGTCCGCCACGCCCTTCCTCACAAGCCCCTTGGACTTGACCTTGATGTTCGACTTCCACAGCTTCCTCTGCTCCTTCCGCACCCACATGATCTTCCGCAGCCTCTCCCTCTCCTTCTCCCAGTCCGCCATCTCGCTCTCGTCCCTCTTCTCCCCGGTGCCGTAGCCCTCGCCCGTCGGCGGCACGGGCGCGTAGGCGAGCAGCTTGACGAACTTGATCATGCCGCTGGCCACCCCGCACCCCAGCGCGAAGAGCCAGAAGCGCTGGCCCTCCACGAAGAGGATGGAGGCCCACTTCGGGCCCCAGAGCGCGAACCCCGGCACCTGCAGGGCGTCCACGAGGCACAGGGTCTCGAGGAGCAGGTACATCCCGTTGAAGGTGCGCCCGAAGATGTCCAGCCAGGCCTCGGCCGGGGGCCCGGACTTGCGCCTGTGCCGGCAGTTGGGATGGTGTTGGTGAGCGGCCGGCGTCGCTGCGGGCGTTGGTGCTGGCTGTGCCGCGTGATCTCCCTGCTGGGGTCTGTCTTTAGCATCAGAAACGGTGGATGCGAGCTCAGAAGGGGCTGCTGCCGTTTCTGCAGCAGGCGTTGGTGTTGATGGCTTGGAGTACAATGACGTGTACAGCTGGTGTGCTGCGTAGAAGGATTCAAGGAAGCGGAACATCCGGAAGAAGCGCCGGGCAAGGCCGAGATGTCCTTTCAGATCATTGAGTACCACTACACCCGTGGCTCTGGGGTCAGTCCAAACGTGTTGGTTGCCCAACATCACAAGCTGGGTAAAATTGTCCAGCAGCAGGGGATATGAGATGACAACCATGACGATCGACTGGGCCATCCGCAGCATCCGCTCTATGGCAGCTAGAAAAGTAGAAGTATCAGCATTTGATCGAGAGCTATGTTGGGCAAGATGAGTTGTGGTTCGTCAGCTCTCCGAGATTTTTTCATTACGTGGTCGATACAACCGATTGTCATTCGTGCAAGTCACTGCTTGCTCGAGGTTGCTGGCAGAGTGATGGCCTCTGCTCCTGCTTGGCATGAGGACAAGGCAGCTGCCGAGACACGCGCCGACCCGATGGAGATCGCGAAACGCATTCCCAGCTAGAGGGACCAAAAACCGTCTTGATCTGGAAATTGAAAGTGGTAGGGACGGGAACTCACCAGCATCAGTGCCGAAGCGGATGAACTGCTCTAGCGTGGAGGGGGCCATGGTGTTGTTGTCCTCTCGGCAAGACCTTACAGCGGTCTCTGGTCGTTCTGCAGTTCGACGAAGCTGGTCATCCGATTTAGTTTCTGCTTTAATCGAGGTCTTTCCACCCGGATTATGCCAGTTTTGGAACTTCAGTCCATGGACGATGGTGCAATTGATGGAAGAGTGATGAGGGTAAGAATCCGGGTTTGAACGGAGGGCGAGATCCGGATCCCGGCATGCTGCAAGCGCGACCTCACTCGGCCCACAAGTTTCCTGCACCAACCACCAGGCCACCAACAGCTCAATGTCCATCCCGACATCAAATATTTGATGTCATGGCTGTCTAGGTCCAAAGAAATAAACTTCCTCAGATTTTGAGGCTTTCCAAATTGTTCTCAGGAAGGTTCGCACCGTCTCTTGCAGGTGACTTCGGACCAGAGGCCTCTGCTCCAAGACTGCACCACCACCTGTGAGGGCCTCAGCAGTACCTGGGCAGGTCCTTGAGGTTAAAATCACACAGTAACACAAGCTCTTGGTTGATATGAACTTAAACAATATCCCCTTATAGGATTGATATACGATTTCCAGATACTTTACATTATACAAAGATCAAGTGCCTAGGCAGAAGAACTACTGGGATATAGAGTCCACTCAGAATACATTGGAGATATTCTCGGGTTGGTTACGTGCGCTAAAATAGAAATTGGTCATTCAAATAGTCATAAAGATCTCAGATATTAAATTCTCCATAGTGTGTGTGAGAACGAAGCTAGTGTCCATCAATCAACTGATTACCATAATGCAGCCCAACCCCAAGCTGCTTCATTGATGTCTGCAGCACTTGAGGCGTAGTACATCGCGAGCCAGTCTTAGCAAATGCACATGTAGCAGTCTGCCTCTTCCTCCTCTCATGTTTGTTTGGTGATGAATGATTTGATCTTTCATCGTTTTGTAGACTTTTATTTTGAATTCATGATTTCAAAAACAAGAAGTGATTCTGTTTTTGCATCAAGGCATATCTACATTAATTAAGCCTGGAGATGCATAAAGCTTGCTGGTGGGTTAGCTTCACTGTACTTGGATGTTGATTTGACATTCTAGGTGATCTTGAATCACAATCAAATTCTGATTTACAGATCCGGTTAAAGCATCTTCTGCTTTGCTGGAATCATTAGGAATTACGGACAACAAACAACAAGGGACAGAGAGACCAAGAGACTTGCCACTGTCAAATGCACACATTGGTGTTGTGACTTCAGGCAGTTGCCAAATCAAGCATTGCTGCGCAGCCTTTTTGGAATTAGCTAAAGACAGACATGGCAACATCAAATCTTTCCATTTCCACCAGCACAAACGAATTTTCAAGTGCACACCTGCAATTTCGCCCTTTAATTTTATCCATCCAACTGTACACCTGAAACTAGTCAAAAAGTGTCACACCATACCGTTCCTCACAACGAAAAGTAAGTAAAGAACATCTAGTGTTCAAGCCCCAGGATCCGTACTGTTTCCCTGACCAATGTTTTGCTTCCTTCCACGTGTATTGACCGAGACAGAATCATTCCAACAGCAGACAAGATGAATCTTTCTCATTTCATCCTGCTGGTCCTGATGGGGCTTTTCACTTCTTCCATGGCTGCTGTGCCACGCCAAGTGGTCAACAGTGGCATCATCATCGACAGCGTCATTGACAAGAATTACGACGTCGACGTCACCCCGGGCCAGGAGCTGTTGGATCATCAAATCCTTCCTCGAGTTGACAGTGGTCTCGTCAGAAGGTATGAGCTCAAATGTACCAAGGATCGAAGTGTCGCGCCACCAAAGGGCTTCATGCCGGGAAGACTCCTTTCAGACAAGTTTTGTCAGGGCTGGTGGGACTGCAAATCTGATGGTAAGAGACTTCCCTGTTCAGTCGCGCTTCCTTCACGAGGCGCATCATGGCATTGCTAGCTGACTGGAGTTCCTACAGGGACCAAGTTTCAGTCAAAGTCTGTTCCGAAGGCCTGGGACCAAAACGGAGAAAGTGGACGATCGGCCAGATCGAAAGTAGCATGGCAAGTCTCAGACCACTGCAGCCTGATTCAAGAGGGAGAGCTGACCCAGCATTCATGCATAGGTGCAAGGACAATTGCGAATGTGAGGAGGTAGACCAGCCTGAGGAGCACCCTGAGTACAATATGTTCGTCTTCCATCCATCTTCCAGGCCCTGGTGGTACCTTAGGCACCCGAAATATGGTGAGAAATTTACTGACATCACAAAGGGGCTGCACCAATCCTTATGGTGCCGTGATCCATGGCATGTTCGGCAGTGTTGCTCGAGACACGGAATCAGCCGAGCCTCCAGATGATAGGCTGTCGATGGAGGCCTTCGACGGCCCACCTCGAAAGCAGTGAGATGTGCTGGCGAGTTTGACCCTCTAGGATGGGAAGGACATGACTGAGATGGAAGGCACACGCATGAGTATGAGTGGTGGCTTCGGCCTGTCTGGGAAACCAGAACTGTGGAGAACAAGGGCTTGTTCACTCTAATAGACACTGATTGACGGTATCACTTCAATTGAAGCACCTCAGTGCAACTTTTACGGTCCCAGGCGTGAAGATTCTGATTTGATGGCGGTACCATAACAGTACTCTGGATCTCATCAATTCTGGACAATGTCTCAAACCCTTCAGTGACCCCAATGTCCCAAGTCTTCCAAGCCTGTACTCTGATAATTCCAAGCAGCCACCCCCCAGACAAGAAGACATCATGGCAGTCATGTAAGATCAGAGATATGCGTGCCAAGCAGTGGTGGCCAGCGTCTCAGTCACTCCTTTCCACCGGGCTTCACATGGTCCCACACACGGTCACAGAACTTCTTGTCCTGGTAGGTCCCGAAACCCCTAGAAGCGAGAAATATTAGCAATCTGCCATCCAGGGAATTGCAGGAGACAGTTGTGGACATACCAGGCCATTTGACGCCCAGCATCGTAGAAGTAACCCGTCCAACCCTTTCCACACTCCATTGTGATGTTTCCAAGGGCATTGTACCAGTCCTCGAAATCGTTGCAAGACTCGTGCTTGCTCCTGCTATATTTTTTGATACCATGTCAGCATCTGTTATACAATAGCTTGGAAAGATATTATGAGATGGTTTGGGACTGGAGGCCGGTCCTTGAGACCATGAGAAATACAGTAGGCTAATACGTACCTGCAGGCCCAAGTCCGAGACGGGTTACGCTGAGTGAGGTCCACTCCATCCTCGTAGACCGAAAAGCCAGCATACTCGAGACCGTTAGGGTTGAGCTCATTGCCACAGTAGCACCTAATTGAGTCTGTCAGTTAAAAACGTCGCGTTCTCAGTTCTCTTGCGTGTGACCTATCACTCAAGCTGCCCTGTGTGTGCACCCTTGCTGCGGATGGGAGGGGGGTATGTACTGACCAGTCCATCATTCTCGCCATGGTCTTGATCCGAGAGTCCTCAGCAACCTGATTTCCAGTGCAAATGACCACCATGGTGCTCGGGAGCGGCTTGTCGAAATCAGCGTAGTCAGGGCTGTCGGGATCATCAGAGATGACACAGTCGGGAACCTCCGGAGCACAGTTTGGGTTTCCGGCAGATCCAAAACCAACGAGGGAAAGAAGGAGAAAAAGGGTCAAATAGAAGGCCTGCATATTAACTGTGGTGCCTTGGGCAGGTCGAGTGGAAATGTATGAAGTGAGGAGTGTTTGTTTGTTTTGGATGGTAGAGGATAGGTGTCTTTGGCAAGATGTCAAATGTGATGTAAAGGGAGATGGAAGGAGAGTAGGAAATGCAGACGACTTGCTCTGCAATCTGCTTTTTTATGTATCTGGAGACGCGTATTCAATTGGGACGTGAACACTAAAATCTTTACATTGGGATTGTTACTAGGCAGAAGTGAAAGCTGCATACGAACTGCACACGCCTGGGAAGGTGGTGAGAGGGGGGGCATGCTTTCCGGCTTTCACTCTGGTTCCAATGAATTTTGACTGCAGCAATATTTAAGTCCGAAATTCTAATTGCCTGAAACTAGGAATCTCTCTTTCCTGTACCAAAACATCTTGTCTCCCGAGGTCTTTCCCAGTCGCTGAACACGTCAAAGAGCATTGAAGCCACCTGCCAGTCCATCCACGACAGTCAACAACCATAACCCCAACATCCCAACTTGTACGCTCAACATGTTGTCTCTAATTGTCATTGTAAGTAAGAAGTCTCTCACGATACTGGGACTTTTGGTCTTCCATCCCACAATTTCATGTTCCAGCCCATGATTCCCCTTGGCACCTGCAAACGAATTCATCTCTAATGATGACCCAGTTCCTCTTTGCCCTCCTGGGCTCCTGCATCGCCGCCGAAGGCACAAAACCTGCTACCTCTGGTCTCAGCTGGACCGGTGAGGTTGCCGGCCACGGAGTGGTGACCCTCTACGGAGACGCCGGGTCGGTCGAGGAGCAGATCTTTGCGCTCAACCCATCCCTGGCCAAGAGCCACGTCCCCACGAGCCAGTTCATGAGCAAGACCACTCCCGAATTCAACGCCTCTGAGGTGTACGATGCGGGGAACTCCACATATTACTACAAGTACCCTGACAGGATGGCCATCCGCGACGATGTCAACGGAGCAAAGAGGCTCTCTGAGTTCTTCGGGGCTATGAACTGGTACTGTTCGACCTTTGCCACAGGTGATTGTAAGTAAAATTCTCACGAAACTGTGTGCTTCTCTTCCTGGTAGCCCTTCTTCAGGAATGCACACTCTCGCTTGGCACTCTTTCCTCAATCAATCCATGGAAACTGCTGATCATCAAACCCACACAGTGAACGAGGCACGAGAGGCAGTAGCCAGGGTTGCCGCACCTGGAGGACAGGACTCCAGGAATGCCCAGTGGTCGATTGCAGGCGTTGAGGGTGGGACCATCTGCCAGCGTCTCGCGTGTGCCGGGACCAAAGACCACCCTGGTAGCACCGCCGTCTACGTCAGTCAAATAATGTGCACATGTGTTGTGGCTCGGAATGAAAACTGACGAAATGACACAGTGGTGCAATGATAGCGGGAAACAGATCACGACAGACGCCTTCACCCTGGCTGCCGTAGCCGCCTCCATCGCCACCGGTCACTTGGCCTTCAACTTCGCAGGCTGCTGCCTTCAGAGCCAGAAGATCGGCAGCCACAACCAGTTCTCAGGCCAGGTAAGACTTATCCTATTCATATCCTGGTGGAGGCGCGATTAAATAATCTCAACTATTAGATGCACCTGGGCAACGGAACCAACATCAGCATCGGCTATGGAGACTGCTCCCAGCCTGATTACTTCGTACACCCTGATCACTACAGCTACCCTGGGGCCCTCGGAAGTTGCCTGTAGATAGGGAGATCTGAGTCAGAATCTTTGAGAGATGACTTCGGCTGGTAGTGTTGGATTGAGCAATAACCTTGCATCACAGATCGGTCTAGTCTGTTGAGAGACGAGTGCGTCATAGTGTAAATGAGAGAACTGGCGAAACAAATGCCTCTATCCTGATGAAACGTGACATACATGTATGTCACTATCCCCAAAAGTCTTGAACAGTATTGTGTCTTTTGAGCACGATACCGACACCCCCTTTGGGCCTCTCAAGAGATGTGCCATACCGAATTGCTTGCAGCCGTCCCATCGTTGCTGGGAGCTCTGATGGGACTCATACTCCGACGGGATGATAGTGTCCGGTGCTATCACTTCCTGTTTTCTTTACTAGGTACGCACTCCGAACCAGTTCATAGCCTCCGAGTCTGGTGATGAAAGCCGTAGATTGCCAGTCGCACAAGCAGCTCAGAGGCGTGGCATGAGCGGTAGCTTGCGAATCACAGGCAACTGGCGCGGGATCCCGTTCAATGTTCTCATCCGGCAGGCCTGATCTGGTCAAGGAAAGCAACATCGCTGCTGTTGAAGCCCAAAACAGCATAGTGACTTAGTAGCACCTGCAACACACATGCACAAGTACAGTACATTCCCAAAGGAAGGTCTATCACAGCTACTGACGTAGGAACAATGTACAAAGTCAGAGTTTTTAAAAAGATTTCTTGTTTTTAACCTCTTAGACCACCATGCGCCGCTACTTGCGAACCACCTCATACCCTCCTCTACTGACCTGGGGCAACAAGCTGGCCCTTCGCCCTCGTGTCGTGTGCCCAGCCGCCACCCAGGGGCTCGCCACCAGCCTTCTGTGCAAAGTCCTGCATACGCCTCTCCAGCTCAGGCCGGAAGTGTCGGATGAGACCCTGGATGGGCCATGCGAAAGCCTCGCCAAGAGCTAGAAGGATAAAACGTCAGCTTCATGCGACAGAAAGGTTGCTTTGCCCCGGGAACGGTGGGGACGGGGTGCGAATACGTACCGCAGATAGTGTGGCCCTCGACCTGCTTGGTCAGCTCCTGGATCATGTCGATCTCGCGCAGGCGGCCCTGTCCCTTCTCGAACCTGCTCATGATCTGCTCGGTCCACTTGCTGCCCTCGCGGCAGGGCGTGCACTGGCCGCACGACTCGTGGCGGTAGAAGTGGGACAGGCGGGCGATGGCGCGGACGATGTCGGTGCTCTTGTCCATGACGATGACGGCGGCGGTGCCGAGACCGGACTGGCTGTCCTTGAGGGCGTCAAAGTCCATGAGCTGGTCGTCGCAGACGTGCTTGGGCAGCACGGGCGTGGACGAGCCGCCGGGGATGACGGCGAGCAGGTTGTCCCAGCCGCCGCGCACGCCGCCGCAGTGCTTGTCGATCAGCTCCCGCAGCGGGATGCTCATCTCCTCCTCGATGGTGACGGGGTTGTTGACGTGGCCGCTGATGCAGTACAGCTTGGTGCCCTGGTTCCGCTCGCGGCCGAAGCTGGCGAACCAGCTGCCGCCACGGCGGCAGATAGTGGGGGCGACGGCGACGGTCTCGACGTTGGTCACGGTCGAGGCGCAGCCGAAGAGACCGATGGCGGCCGGGAAAGGAGGCTTCAACCTTGGCTTTCCGGGCTTGCCCTCGAGCGACTCGATCAGACTTGTCTCTTCACCACAGACGTAGGCACCGGCGCCGCGGTGCACGTAGACATCAAAGTCGTAGCCAGAGCCGCAGGCATTCTTGCCGATCAGGCCATCGGCGTAGGCCTCGTTGATGGCCTCCTGCAGGATAGCAGCCTCGTGGACGAACTCGCCGCGGATGTAGATGTAGGCAGCGGTGGCGTTCATGGCGCGGCCGGCGATGAGGCAGCCCTCGATGAGCTTGTGGGGGTCTTTTCGCATGATCTCGCGGTCCTTGCAGGTTCCAGGCTCGCCTTCGTCGGCGTTGACGACGAGGTAGCGGGGCTTCTTGTCATTCTCCCAGCCCTTGGGGTTCATGAAAGACTGTGTTGAGGGAGCATTGTCAGCACCTGTGTGTATGGGCCAAGCCACGGATTGTGGGCGAGCCTAGTCACGTAGAGCACAACGCACCCATTTTAGCCCCGAGGGGAAGCCAGCACCTCCTCTTCCACGCAGGCCAGAGGCCTTGATCTCGCCAATGATCCAGTCGTGGCCCTTGAGTACGATCTCCTTCGTCTTGTGCCAGTCGCCCATCTTCTTCGCAGACTTCAGGTCGGGTGGGTATCGGCCGTAGAGGTTCTGGAAGATGCGGTCTTGGTCCTTGAGACCGCCGTAGTGCCTCACGGGGTTGCTATCTTGGACGGTCGCGAAGCTTCGTGGGGAGTGGTGCTGTGTGCCTCCTGCTACTGCTGCTGCCGGTGCCACCGCCCTTGACAGGGCCTGGGCGGAGGACTTTGCTGTCGGTGCTGTCGTTCGCGATAACATCGTGGTGTGTGGTCTGTGTCGGTGCTCGGTCGAGCGGTGTTGGGGGTGTGCCAATTGGCAGCAGAGAGTCGCTGGCGTTGTTGTCGTGATGTCGAAGTGCAGGTGCAATTGAAACTTGGGGACGCTTAGAATGGAAGATGCGTTGATTGGCCCAGACTGGTCCGGTGAGGCTCTGCGATCTGGGGCGATAACAGAACGGAGGCGCAATCGCTCCTGTGGCAGGCTGCATTGAGCTCCATTCCTGTTAGTGCACCGTCTTGCAGGGGTGGCAACGAGCTTCCTCGGCCTGACCTCATTGACTTTAGGCTTCGCTATCCATCTGTTCACGCAGCCGAGACCATCCGCCACAACCACTACGAGCATAGAGCGGAAGAACCGTCCAACAAGGAGCTGCCTGTCTCGGGAGAAATCCCTGACTATCGGACTCTACTGCACGGCTACCGGCGCCTAGCCACCGCCATCACTCCGCCGACCGGACCCGACGTCAACATCAACGAAAGATGCCCATACTGCCTGCGAGACCCTAGCAGCAGCGCGCGCGAGACAGACGACAAAAACCACGAGGCGACATCTAGAAGGACGAGCTGGGTTCGCAATAAATCGGGCACAATGTCCTCGTCCTCCTCGAAGCGCCACTCCATCCTCCCGCCCGTCGCACAGGCCGGCCCGAAAGCCCCCGTCCGCTTCTCCAGCTCCCTCGTCATCGCCGACTCGGCCATCCTCACGGGTGCCCACACCATCCAGCTGCGGACCGAGAGCCTCGTCCACCCGCGCGCCAAGATCGAGTCGCTAGCCGGGGCCGTCGACATCGGCAAGCGCTGCGTCGTACATGAGCGGACACGCGTCGGCGCGCTCCCTGCTGGAGATGCAACGGCGGCCAGCAGCGGCGGCGGCGGGGCTGCGGTCACCATAATGGACTATTGCACCGTCGAGGTTGGCTCCACTGTCGAGGCGGGCGGTACCGTCATCGGGGAGGGCACGATCGTCGGCGTGGGCAGCCGGATTGGAAGCGGTGCTGTTGTTGGGAAGGTTGGTGCCCCTTCCCTTGCTGGGTTTCCATCCTGGAACATCACCATCTAAGCACAATACGTCAAGACTACGACGGCTGACACGAACGATCCTCAGTACTGCACAATCTCGCCGCGCACGACCATCGCCCCTGGCGAGACCGTCCCGGACTACACCGTCGTCTTCTCCAACGGCTTGCACCGGCGCGACAAGCGAGACGTGGCGGACATCCGCACCAGGGCGCAGGCGAGGCAGCTCGAGGTCCTGCGGAAACTGATCCCCAGCAACCCGGCCAAGTTCCAGTGAGAAGTCACCCGGGCACGAGACATGTAAACAACCGTCGGAACGACCGCCGTGCGGCAGTGTGGAAACCGGCTGTTACAGACACACGCCCCACGCCAGAGAGCGACGCAATTGTTGGCGATGGGGTGCCATGTCGGTCAGACCCGCGAGGCCAACAGTGGGAAGATCGTGTCTGCTTCTTGGATTGCACTTGAAATCTTCGCACACGGGAAGCAGTCAATCCGAAATACCCGGGCATGCGGGTATCTCTTCCGTGGGCTCAAAGCATCTATAGCATCGAAGCTGAAGACCAACCCACACTTGCCTTTGGGGTTTCGATGATTTAGACCTTTCTGGAGCGAATACTCTGTCTATCTTGCAGGCCCAGTCCCTCCGAGAATGACGAACCTCCATCCCGCAACAGGCAAGTGCTCCGCCGGATGACCGCACAACACATTGTCACGGCACCAGTGTTTGATCCAAGCACACAGGATGATCAAGGGATGTTTGTTAGAGATCGGCGAACACAGGAGGTTATGCAAGTGGATTCTGAGGTCTATTTGGCTTGCTCGATCTAACATCGAAAGTCACACGAGAGTGGTTGTCGTCCACTTGGTCCCAGCAAGGGACGGATCCCTTTGCCAACAGCCCTCGCTGGATGTTTCCCAACCGCTCTGGTGACTTGAAGAAGCGAATTCTATTGTGTGCAGTATTGTGCATATACAACGCATGGGCAACTTGACCAATAAAGCCATTGGCAGATCCGCATTTCAAAGGCGCTGCCAAGCCAGAACCTGTCCCTGAAGCTGAAGCGCGGTCAGAAGGATAAAATTGAGCAGGCTCTGTCGGAGGCGATGTCTGCGCTCGAGGTCGTGGACTCCATGGCCGAGGACCTCAAGTTAAGAAGCTTGCTCTGAAGAGACTGGCCAGGAAGGCGCCGTCATCCCGCTCATCGGGGTTTACTGAAGGTCGCATGAAACCATAACGAAAAGTTAGGGAAGGTTAGGCCTCATCACTCTACAACGAAAAGATGGGCAAGGTTGAGACACGCCGCGGAGGTGGAAATTCATTGATGACACTCAATACTTGAGACCCAAAGAAGGTTCAGAGTGCAGCGAGCAGGTCGCGAGGTCTTCAAGTGTAAGGGCAAGGAAATGATCAACACAGGATGGTTGTGAGCATGCATATGCACGTACAAGCTCCTCGCCCCGCCTTTAACGAGCATCTTCGGGTGTGAAATTCATTCGGAATCAGTTGACTGGCTGAGCAACACGAGCAGACGATGAACCTTTCACGACACATCGATTTGTTTGATAATGAAATGTACACCACAAAATTTTCAAGGCGGTCCACGTAGAATAGATGCCGGCCACTTCTGTATGTACAGGCCATATGGACACTTTTACCAGTGCATCGTAGCCCTGCCCTCATCCTCGACCTCCCAAGGGTGAAGCTATCCCTACAAACCCTCTCGACCTTGAGATAGGGGATCACCTTGCCGAACTGTCCCTCACTTCCTCGCGCCAACGACCCATTCCAACCCCCCAGTGACGTGCTGAATGAAATACTCCTCGCTGTAGCTGCCGACAGTGTGGCCCTGGCCCGTGTACCACGCCCTGGCCTTGCCCTCGAACAGGTGGTACCACGAGATCGGGTGCGTGGGCTTCATGCTCATGTACGCCGGGGTGATGTCGTCGAGGTAGGTCTCGTTCAGGGTGGCGAGGACGGTGTAGTCTGGCGACAGGCCGACGTTGTCCCTGCACGAGTACCACTCGTCCGTCCGGTTGTGGCTCGTGGGGAGGCCGGACGTGGAGGGGTGGTTTGGGTCCTGGATTGTTATGATGTCGTTGCGGATGTTTCCGCCTGTTTGTCGAGGTGAGGATAATTCGTGGTCAGTCGGTTGTTCTCTTTGAGAGTTGAAACATATACAGGTACATCGACTGCGGGAGCTTACCGGGAGGATAGCGCTCTTTTTGCGCGTCGGTGCACGTCCAGTCTGGAGAGCACGGGTGGAACTCGAACTGTGTTCAACATGTGAGGACCTAAGGCCTGACAATGGTACAGATCGAAAAAGTCCTTACCTGGGATCCAACCAAGGTGGTATACCAAGGAGGTGTCTTATTCCCAAAGTCGGCGGCTATTTTAGATTTGTTAGCAACCTTGGAACCGGCAAACCCGCACGCCCACTGTGGACAGTTAGCAAAGAGAGGGACAACGGACCTGCGTGGATTCCCAGCCAAGAACCACCGTTGACCAGGAATTCGTGCAGGCCATCGAACTCAGGCTCTACCAAGAAGTCGCCTGTGGTGTGGAGAAATGCCAATGTTGTGTAGTTATCTAGGCCGCCTGGGGTCGTGAAGACTGAGGAGTCCTCTGTCGCCGCGACTGGCCATCCATTCTTGTTGGCGATGGAGGTGACGAGATCGATGGCATTAGGAATACTAGGTATATGCAAAGATGGTATAAGATAATGTTCAACAAATGAAGGTTCAAACGGGGCGGTAACTTGCCTTTCATGGCGATACCCCGCGGTCTTGGTGAAGATCAGGATGCTCGGCGTGGATGATATAGCTATAGCCAAAGTGTGTCAGTCGACGGCGGAGGAGATATCGAACCCGCGGTGGTTACGTACGGGCACCAAGGCCTTGTGTCGCTGCTGGTGCTGCGATAGCAGCCAAGGTATGTGTGAGCTTCATTTTGATGTCACCTAGATATCTAGATACATAGGCTAAGACCAGGTTGCGTATGTGTGTGGTTTACGTTCAGCACCTCAACAGAAATGCAGAGTTTCTCTTTTTTATTAATATAGTCGTTCATCTAGCTCGGGAGAGCATTGCACGAATATACTTCATTAGCACGTCTTGTTCTCCAGCTGGGTGAAATATTTTGCCTCTAGTATTGGCCTCTGGATGGGGTCGAACTGGCTTTTCTTGGGCCCGCCCTCGGTGATATATCCTCCCAGCTCTTATTCCCAACATGCGTGGGGTATAATAACTGGTAGAGACTTTGAACCTTCGCGGAATGTGGGTGCAAGTCAAGGTTTCCCACGTCACTTTCCTGTGACTGACAATACAAATGCTACTCTGGGGTAATGTTCCATTCCTTGCAACCGTGCTTATATACCGGTGTCGTATACATTACTTGGCATTGAGTTCTTGGCAGGACGACAGGGAACCGAGGAGGTTCCTATAACGAGACCGTCGAACTTAACTGCAGTTTACACGGCCCCCACAAAGCGTTTGGATCGGCAGGGGTGTAAAAGCTGGTTCGGCAAAGCAATGAGGACCCATCATCAAATTGCTTGTTTTGATACCCTTGTATCGATATACTTGATAAACCCAATGGACAACTTCAGCCAAGCAAGTCGTGTGCGGAGTCCAACTATCTTGATGTGAAAGCTGAGATGACAAATATCTCTGGATCTACCGTGTCTACCGCCACCAGCATAGAAACAGCTACCCCACGAATATATCGACATCGAGATTTTGGTACTCACCAACCCTGATATATTTTCGGTCGGGGAGGCCCTCCTACACAACCCGGGAAACATGCGGGAGAACCAGATAAACGAAAGCGAGGAAAGGCTTGGCGGGCGGCTACGTCTGTCTTTTTAGATTTGGAATACGCGTATTTTCCGTCAAGAACGAGTTCAGCCGCAGACTCCTTGTGCTCCACACTCTGGTAGATTATGGTGAGGAGTCTCGCAGACTGTCGGACACCGGGGGCCAAGGGAGCTGACCAATCCACAAGGCTGGATGCACTGGTCCTGGCCATGACTCGGATAGCGAGACCCGAGGACGAGTTTACTCACCCGCCGATGGCGGTCTCACGGGGCCAGGAGCATGTGATTTTTGTGCGTGAAAAAGCGACCCATCATTCAATTTTGATATCTACCTAGACGCCTTGCTATGAATGCAGAATGCAAAAACGCCTCCTTCCTAACCTCGTGGCATTTCCCGGTCGATGTCAAGACCAACAAATTCAAACCCCCATCCCCCAGGCTCCGGTGTGGACGAGCCATAACAGACGCATGTATGTACGTGTATATATACGAGAACAAGAACAGGGATAGAGAACAAAACAAACAAAGGCATGAGGGGGGGAGGCACCACCCTAGAGCTCCCTCGCCTTCATCCAGGCGGTGGTGCCGATGCCGAGGTTGAGGCCGTTCTCGGCCCACCAGCGGCGGACCTCGGTCTGGTCGCCGAGGGCGTCCTCGAGGGACTCCTCGATGTCCATCATGCGGTACTCGACCCTCTTGGCGCGGCGGCCGTCCATCCCGGGCAGCTCGCCGTGGGCGTAGCGCAGCCACCAGTGGAGGACGCCGATGTGCGAGTAGAGCGTCGGCTCGGTCAGGATGGAGCAGTCGAAGCTCAGCTTGTCGTCGCCCTTGAGCTCGCGCCACAGCTCCAGCACGGAGACCCGCCCGTACCGCGACGCAACCTTGCACATCTGCTCCTCGTGCCCGAACGTGATCCCCGACCCCTCCCACCACCGGATCGCGTCCAGCTGCCCGTACTGCGCCGCCGCCAGGATGGACTTGCCCGGCTTGAGCGAGATGTCGGCCGGGTTCTGCAGGTACGCCTCGCGCCACCACTCCAGCACGTGGATGTAGCCCCGGGCTGAGGCCTGCTCCAGCGCCGCGGCGGTGTACTTGAGGGGCAGGCCCGAGCGCCTCCACCACTCCAGGACGTGGACGTAGCCATTCTGGCTTGCGACGTCGACGGCCTCGTTGTCGTACTGCTTCTGCAGGAAGGACGGGCTGCGCGCCCACCAATCCAGGATCTCGATGCGGCCGTAGTAAGCCGAGGCCTTGGTGGGGATGGTCTTGCCGTCGAAGCACTTGAACATGTGGGGGCAGTTGGCCTCGATGTAGCTGAGGACGTCGGTGAGGGTGAACTTAAATATGAGCTTGATGGCCAAGGCGCTGAGTTCGTGGAACGAGTCTGGGGCCTCGGACAGCTTCTTGCAGATGGCGTCGGGGCTCGCGCTCAGGATGGTCCACTCGAGCTCGTGCTGGTAGACGGAAAGGGGGTCCGTTGTATCTCGGGGCTCGAGTCGCCAGCCGAGGTGTGTGGGGACGGGGAGGTTGGTGTAGATCCCGCAGGCCTGGGCGAGCTCCCAGTCGCCGGTGTGCTCGAAGATGATGCTCCACAGCTCGGCGGGGAGGGTGGCGCTCGACTGCTTGCTGTTTTTGGCGACGAGCCCCTGGGTGGCAGCGTCAACGTCGTGGCCCAGCGACAGGAGATCGGCCTGGTTCTTGATGATGGTGACGAGCTCGTTCAGGGCGCCCCACTTGGCCACTCTCTTGGGCACGCCGTGGTGCTCGGGCCCGTCGTAGGACCAGAGGATGGGCTGCAGGACCCTGATCCACTGCCACTTCCTGTGCAGCTTGCCCATCTGCTTCCTGGTGACGGGGTTCTCCCACATGTGGGTGGACATGCCAGGCACCATGAGGACCCTCTTGGAGGCGTCCCAGCTGCGCAGTACCTCGAGCAGAAGGGTGTCTGCGATGCCGCCCATCATCTTGGCCAAATTGTCGGTGTCGATGGGGGCCAGGACCAGGAGGTCGGCCCACTCGACCAGCTCGAAGGCACGGTAGTGCAGGTCGTCTATCTCCCTGGAGCACCCATCGCCCTTATTGTTGAAGGACTTGTTCTGGTAGCATACAATCTCCTGGGCGAGGCGGTGGGTCATGTCGTCGACGATGGCACGAACAACGATCTGGGATTCCTTTGACAGCCTGACGGCCAGTGTCTGGGCCCAGGCGACGTCCTTGGGCCCGTTCGCGGCGACGAGGAGCTTAAGCTTGCGAGGGCGCTGCATCTCGTTTATGGAGACGGCGGAGGAGAGTCTGCCGAGACCTCGAGGTATGACTGGCGGCCTAGGTGGCGGTTCGTCTGCTGAAGTAGAGGCATCTGCTGCCGAGGAGGAGGCCATCTTGGGCTGCGATGGCGGGTTGGGCAGTGTAGAATGGGACGTGGTCGGGTAGGGTCAGGTCAGGCCTGATCGAGGCGGGACGAGAAAAAGGACGAGAACGAGACACAGGGCAAGCGGCTGCCGAGGTGAATTGGATTTGCAGATGGAAGTCGAAAAGGAGGCTGATTTAATCTGCAGGTAGTGACGAGAAGGCGGTCAATGTGGATAATATTTCTTTTTCTATCAGGCCTGACATCAGACGTGGATGCATGCGCTGGGGATTCGGAGCGTCGAGTGGGGAGCCAACGAGCTTGGCAAGGCGTGGTGGGTTGTGACGGCTCTGCTGGACCCCTTATTCGAGCACTACAGCAGATACACCCAAGAAGGCAGTCCAGACACGGCAAATGTGGGTGTGCCTGTTTCCAAGCAGCCAAGGCCGGATCGAGTCGGGTCAGGTCGAACAGCACGGCAAGACAGAGGCAGAGTTGTTGTGTGGGGCCTGCCTTGTCACGCTCAGGGACAAGGTCGCGTTTGAGGTCTGGTTCGGGTCAAGGACAGGAGAAAACTAATGAGGTAAATCGTAACAGGCAGCCAGACAGGCAGTCAGTCAGTCAGTCAGTCAGTCAATCAATCAGTCGGTCGACCAATTTGATGTCGCCCTGTGGTCTTTGTAGAGTTGCAATGTTGCTGTGAACAGGTTTGGCGAGAGAGACGGTGAGAGGATGCGCCGGATCTGAGGTCGAAACATCAATTCGAAAGTGCTTGGAGTGGCAGAGTGGCTGCAGATTTGGGGATTTGAGCCATTCATGCCAAGCTAATTAGCTTGGTCCCCCCGTCGAGCTGGCTGGCCGACTGGGCCCATTTCAGGTGATTCCTGCCTTACACAGTACAACCCCAACCAACCTTCTTTCAGCCAGACCCACCGCCTCCGGTCGCCCTCATCATCATGATGCATGATGCATCGCGCTTAATAGCTGCTCTCCCTCCACCACTTCCTTCCTTACTGTGCCATGGACTACATTATTAATTAGTCTACTTACTCGCCAGTTCAGTCCTCAACATGTCGACCCTGTGGGTGTTTCTTGTTGCTGCCTACACAGTTTGGTCTTGTCCCTCCTGGCATCATCCAAGGCCAGTGTAGGACGGTCCGAACCACTGCCAGATGTCGTACCTAGCAATGACAAGCTGGTCCAACGACATCTCATTGCACGCTTCGTGATGCCTTTTCCTTGGTTTGACGGTTACCAGCGTCTGTGGTGTAGCCTGGTCTAGCCCATATGCGCCATGCCATGCAGCATTTCGCCCAAGAGGGGCACATGTGATAACATGGTGTCACCCGGGCCAAGCCTTGACACATTCCGTCCTGCGGAACCGAGTATTCTGATTTGATTGTCGGCTTCTTTGTCCCCTTGGCGGCCGTATGCTCCTTCGTCGACGGGCCGTTTCTGCCTCAATCCTGGCGTGCAGTAGGACCACGAGTGTCTCGTCCGCCTTCGGCTGTTGCATTTCATGCCTGCATTTAATCACTTGGCACCGACTGGATCAACAAAATCAAACATGTTATGACCATAACATAGCCGCATTCAAAGAAAATACACAAACTTCATTGCGGAGCCATTGTGGCGTTGCTTACCTTCAGTCTGGTTATCCCATGGGAAATTGTTCCGTAGAAGCTTTCCCAAAGGAGATTATTCCATAGTAGGTTTGTGGTATCTACGCAGTATGCTAACCAGCTCATCCAGTCACGATGTATACATGCCACATATATCCCATCCACATAAGGGCCCCGGTCACACCACAGACTTGAAGCCGTACTTCTCGGACTGCAGCTGCGTGGAAGCACCGACCGCCGCGTTGCTACCACTGGCGATGGCTGTCGGCACCACCTTGTTGGGCGTCATGCAGTCCCCCGCCGCAAACACGCCTCGGACGCTGGTCTGGTGAAATGGTGGCTCAGCCAGGATGTCCCCCAGAGGACTCGTCGCGAGCCCGAGCTGGCCCACAAACGGCCCTCCCGGCACAGTCAGGGGCTGGTTGACGAGGAACTTCTCCTTCCTGCTGGTCCCGTCCTCGAACTCCACCGTGACCCATTCACCTTCTTTCTCTCCCTCGCCCTCGCCAGCAGCCGGAGTCGCGACAAGACGCCTGATCTTCCTCGGCTCCACCGTCCACCCGGCTTGCTTCCGGGCCGCCGTCTTGAGCCCGGCCGCCAGCGCCTTGTCCCCGCTGGCATACAGCGTCACCCGCTCGGCCAGCTGCGCCGCGTTCGCCGCCGCGTGCACCGCCACCATGACCATCATATCCGTCGGCAGCGCCACGGGCGCGACGGCCAGCACGCCCGCCGACGCGGCGCCCCGCTCCTCATAGCCCTTGCAGAAGAGGCAGTGGAAGATGCGCGTGCCCCAGAGCGCGCCGAACCCCTCGATCCGCGGGAACACGTCCGCCGACCCGATGGCCAGCAGCACCTTGCGCGACCTCCAGGCCTTCCCGTCCTCGTCCGTGACGACGAAGTGCGCGTCCCCCTTCTTCTGCACCCTCGCGACGACCGCGTCCCGGAACTCGACGGTGCCGCCGTACCTCGACGTGATGCCCTCCCTCGCCTCGCGCCGGAACTCGGCCGGGTCCTTGCCCTCGAGGCTTGGCACCATGTGCATCTCCGTGGACATGGCGTTGCGGTACTTTCCGGAGTCGAACACCACCGCCGTGTGCATCTGCCGGGCTAGTGTGGCTGCCGCCGTGAGGCCTGCGGGCCCTCCGCCGATGATGGCGACGTCGTAGAATGCCATTGCTGCCGTAGAAGTGAAAAAAGTGGTGGAGACTTATCAGGGAGAGTGGTACTTGTCTTGTGTAGAGACGGACTAATCTATGCGGCAGATGCAGTTCGTCTGGTTTTGATGGTAGACAGCCGGTCACAATCCAAGATAAGCACTCTCACAGGGGTTGCTGGTCATTTTTACTGGGGTGACTTGTTCTGAAAATTCGTCCTGAATAGTCATGCTATATGCTGTGGGTCAGGTTCGCATGCCGACATGAGACGGTCTGACCAGTCGGAGTATATATGGTAGCCTGCAGGTAAGACAAAGCCAACAAACTTGCACGTGAGTCATCTGACTCTTGTTTGAATATTGCTGAAATACAGCTTACTGGTAGATACAAGCCACTGACGCATTTATCAGTGATGTATTTGTTTCTCGTTGAATCCATATCTTTTGTCTGAAGTACGTGTCTAGTCCAAGGTTTTCAGCGAGTAATCCGGCGCAGCCATTGGTGAGATGGGAAAACTTTGTTCTGCAGTACACGATGCGTGTTCCCTTCACCCGGTCACCGGCTTTCGGGTAAGCGATTGATCGATGGGCCGAGTGGATATCCCGTAGAAATTTTATCGAGTTGTTCTTACAATACCAAATGTTTGAATACTTTTCGTGTTACCACTCGACTGCACTTCCATTCCAACGTCACTTTTTAACCCAGGAACCCACCTCATTCAATTGGATTGCAAACCTGCGCTTCTTGTGACTGGTAGCCACATGAGCCCAGAGCGTTTTTAGAAATTGGGATTGCGCACTCTAATGACGCTCTCCTTGCCCCTTACGTCAACGAATATTGTACTACCATAATTTCAGCATGTAGCATAACTAAACTACAGATGAATTGGCTGTTTGAAGCATCCAGAGTCAGCAATTTTTTTTTAATTTTTTTGCCAATACACTTTCCTGTGTGGCACAGACGGAGTCGAATTCGCAATATTCAACGCCTATTAGCAAAACTTCTTGTATTAATGCTGATGTATTTGTAGCCGGTCGACAGGATATGCATGTGCAGCGTATGGAGTCCCTGGATAGTAGCTCGAGCTTCAGGAGTCAATCGAGCGTTAGCGATAAGAGCTGAGGTTCATTCGGATCGTCTAGTATTGCTTGAAATGTCCCCCAGGCTTCAGTAATAATTAGTTACGAAGTCTCTCTGGCAGTCTGAGATCACGACTCGTGCAGCAAGTGCTGTTTCAAAGCATTTCGAAATGCGCTTATTAAATCTTCTCAAATGCGAATAGCGTGCTGACAAAACCTCGGGCACGGCTGCAGACATTGGTCAGTTGCCATGATGTGGGGCAATTACGGTTGAGCGATGTTACTGAAACAATAAAACCGAAGGCGTCTATCTCGTCGCATGCATAAAGTTCGGTGCAAGATTGCCGAAGCATTTTTAGTTTACACTTTCAAGGGCAACATAAGATTTTTGAGTTGAACCTCGCTACAATGACAGACCAATTCGCTTTCACGTACCCGTCGCCTCTCGCAGGCTACGAGAACGAGCCTCCGCTGCCGGAAGAGACATCCGAGGACGGCAAGAGCCTGAGGAACCCCCAGACGGGAGTGCTCAGCAAGGCGTATGAGACCTTTGTCGATCCATTGGATAAAGGCAGGAGGGGCGGGTTGTGAGTGTTACCCAGGACTACGACTATATTTGCTGAAATTTCAACTGACTTGGCAATTGCATAGTGACATCCACATCTACTACATGCAGTCACAGCTAGAATATGCCCGTCAGCTGTACGATAGGATCAGAAGGGAGTGTATGTACACCGCCCCTTCCCCAAACAATCCCATTGTTTGTATATTTTGACAACCGCAAAGACTCAAAACACTAACAACCATCGCTTAGTCCCTGAGCTCCGCATCTACCGCTTCTGGGAGAAACCAGTCGGCCCCCACCCGTACGCCATGTTCGAGGTGAACCTCTTCACGCCCGCGCAGTTCGGCGCCTTCATACCGTGGCTCGTCATCTGGAGGGGTCCGCTGTCGGCGCTGGTCCACCCGAACACGGCCGAGGAAGGGGGGCTCGAGTCCGAGTCTGAGCTGCGAAACCACACGCAGAGGGCGACGTGGCTCGGCGACAAGGTCCCGCTGGATTTGAGTATGTTTTATGCGTGGAGGCAGAAGGAGATTGAGGAAAGGAAGAAGAAGGGCGCTGAGGCTGCTGCGTGAGGGGTGTTTGTGGCCGGTGTTTCTATGGCGATATTTACTTGAGTGTTGGCGGAGCTGCCTGAGGCGATGCTCATGCTACGTTGGGTGGGGTCCAATGTGCTGTATTGGTAATTCATTAACGAATTGTAATTCTATATCTTTCGAACCTTTCGTAAAAAGCCTCTCGCTACAAGTCTCATCAATCATTCCAGCTCATTTTCTACTGTCCGATATGGCCGCTGTGGGCATTTACCTACGCATAGATTGGTCGACCTCAATTATAATTACACCGTGCACCAAGATGGGCGAGTCAATGGAACGGAACAGCTGGATTCAACTGGAAGGCTGATTACTCTACGAGCTCTAGTCAATCCTCCATTCACACCTAAAAACTCGTGCCTTGGTCAGTCCCTGTACTGCCCCTGGGAAATGTACTGCCACTTGGAGAAATAGGCTGGTGTGTTCCCTTCACCTCCATTAGTTGTGCAGTAAATGCCGAGAATAACGCCTTTTGATGTTAGTCTCATTTACTGCCCTCTTTGTCAAGGGTGCTTACCTGTGAAACCCCAGCTCACAGCATCGCTCGACGAAGTAACCAGAGTCTGCGTCAGGGACTGAGCATCCGAAGGCCCGACAGAGAAGGAATAGTGCGTCATGTTGGCGGCCTTGATCTCCAGACTGAGTGGGCTGCCGCGCCACGCGCTGGGGACCGGAGCAACCACAGTCTCGGGCACCGTCACGGACGAGATGCCCCTGAACCGGATCTGCGGTATGAGGTCGCCGGGGTCGTCACCCGGCTCCGACTCGGACACTCCCGGGAAAGCATTCGTGCTCTCGCTCGCGGGGAGCAACACCACCCCGATGTCGAGGTGGTGGTTCTGCGTCAGGAAGACCGACACGCCTGCCTCCTCTTCGGCCTCGGCAGGTGAGTAGTCGAGATCGACACGGTACGTGAACAGCGTGTCCTGCTGCCTCCGTCCGACGAATGTCTGGCCGCCAAGGTCGGGCCCGGCGTAGTTACCATTCAGGGCCGTCAGGTTGAGCTTGGACGGGCTCAGGCGCAGGGTGTTTGGGTGACCTTCAGGGGAGACAGCGAACGAGTCCGGGTTGGGATATCTCCAGTGGGTGAAGTGGGCGGGCAGCTCCGACCCAGGCTCGAAGTCGATGTCGTCTCCCTCGTTGATGAAGGGCCCCGGGCCGTTGATCTCCTTGTTCTCCGGTGGCAGAGCCCACCCATTCACTTGCCCACTGACGTTTGTCCAGACCGGGAACTCACCCTCCTCCCACGTAACCGCCGTCATCACTGTCTCCCGCCCCATGGGGTAGTACTTGTCACCTGGGCCGGAGCGCGTTGAAAGCGCGACGCCCCACCAGTTCCCCGCCTGGTCCTGGAACAAGTCGGCATGACCGACTGTCTGGAAATAGCTGGTGGTATTGGCGTTGGTCAGCACCGGGTTGGCAGGGTCCGACTCGTACGGGCCAAGGAGACTCTTCGACCGCGCCATGGTCACCATGTGGTTCATCCCCGTGCCCCCTTCGGCGACGAGCAGGTAGTACCACCCATCCTTGCGGTAGAGGTGTGGCCCTTCGGGCGCGTTCCCTCCGGTGCCGTTCCACAGGTTGTGCCACTCGCCGACCTCGCCCGTCTCGAGGTCCGCCTCTGCGATCTCGAGCGCGGGGTACACCTTGAATGCGTGCGAGCCGAGAATGTAGGTCTTGCCGTCGTCGTCCCAGAAAGGCTCGGTGTCGTAGCCCTCGAACTTGAAGTGGACTGCGTTGGTCCACGATGAGGGCACGTATATATCAGTCGACTTGAAGATGATCTGCAAGCCAGCGGGTCAGTAGAAAGGTCATAAGACAGTGAAGGCTTCACATGAACCAACGTTATCCCATCGCGTAGGATCATCTGCCAGGCGATCGTCTTCCACAAGTGTCGTCACCAGCCAGAAAGTTCCATCGCGGTATCTGAGGGTTGGTGCCCATATTCCGCTAAGTTTGAGAGAATTAGTTCCGCTGCGTAACCTAGCAAAGGGGCTACTTGAATACATACGCCGTAGACCTATTGGTGTAAGCCAGCTCCGGGAGCTGTTCCTCCCTGTTGAGAACATGCACTAATCGGGTCAGTCAGCTGTAATGTTGATCGAACCAGAGAGGCCGGGTCGTAGTATTTACCTATCAACTTCCAATTCTGGAGGTCTTTGCTCGCGTGAATTGGGATGCCTGGGAAGGCATTGAAGCTTGATGAGGCACAGAAAAATGTTTCGTCCAACTCAGGCACGAATATACAACTAGGATCAGGGTGGAACCCTGGTAGTATTGGATTGTTGAAGGTGGAATTTTCAGCCAGTGCCAGGGCTGACAGGGACGCTACCAGAAGGTAGCACAAGCTCTTCTCGAACCGACGCATTTTCAGTGGCTGAGAGTCATTTACTGGACAGGAATGAGCCAGTCTGCTTGATCGCTATCATGGCTTTATAGTACCTATTCACCCAGAACCATTTCATCCATCTGTCACATAGATCGTCATTCCCCGCATCCAATGAGCCTTATTGGGGTCCCGGGTAAATGTCAAATACCACTCTCCACATGTTCGCGTGTTGTGTGAGGGGATTGCGGGGGCAAGGTTGTTTTTGTCATGCCGGTGATAAATCAGCCGAAGCGCTATTTCAACATAATAGAGATGCAGCAGAAAGCCTTGGCCTACAAGATGCGGCCAGAAACCTCGCGCCTCGAGGCGTCAGTGCTGGAAAAACGATGGCTTAGGAGCGAATGCCGATGACGTCGGATCAGACTCTATTTCCGGGCACCTGGCATTCATCACTGCTGTCGTAATCTTTCACAAGATGAGGCTTGTCGTATCCTCCTCGTACACTCGCACTCTCGTATTTCTTTCATGGCCTGATTTCCTTTTGGGCATACTGGGCGCATTTGTCATCTCATAGCGAATTCAGTGGACACATTGCGATGGACAACAGTGATATAAGTGGGATGCGTTGAACAATCTTTTTCTGTGAACAAAATCGAACCGATAACAATAGTCACTCGTCGGGGCACGCGTCGTGCGGCTTCACTGATCATTCTGGCAGACACGCCAACCCCGACTTCAAATACCTCGAGAGTGGTATTCAATCCGAGGCCCGTAATTTGAAATATCCGTTGTACTTGGGGTATACAAACCAGGCACATCGGGTTTCCATTGGCTTGTCCGGGTGCTCGAGTTCAATGTCGAACTTGCGGACAATCTGGGGCACCACTTTCGTTACCTCGAGCAGACTAATATTCCTACCGAGGCAGGTTCGCGATCCGCCTCCAAACTATGTAAGAGGACCTATTAGCACGCGCGCCTGTGATATAATTGTGCTGAAAGTGGTGCTTTACCGCGAACATCATCGATTCCATGAGGCTGGTTTTCTCCTCACCAATCCAGCGTTCGGGCCTGAACTTTTCAGGATCCGGACCGTAGATGTCCTTATTCTGATGCAAGACCCAGGCATTCACGCCGACTTCAGTCTTTTGAATCTTTGTTAGCTGATTCGACTAACGACACGATGGGGTCCACATACTCCGGGAGGAAAATAGTACCCAGATAACTCCAAACCCCCTTCGGGGACGAAACGGGGTAGTATGGTTCCCACGGCTGGATAGAGCCGCAATACTTCCTTGATGACAGCCTGCAGGTAGGGTAGGGCCTGCGCTTCCTGGAATGTAATTGGATCAGAGACATGGCCTGCCGCGGCTTGCGTGTCGATCTCCTTCCTAAGTATCTGTAGCTTGTCGCAGTTCGTGTACAAGTAGTACAAAGCTGCACTCAAGGTGATGCCTGTAGTATCGGATCCGGCTCCAATGTTGCTCCCGCAGGCATCCATGATATTAGGCATCTTCAGACGCCCTTGGGCTTCCATGTCCAACACCCTCTTCAGGAAGGTCTGGTACACAGCGTCGCCCTTCTTTGTCGACTCTGTGTTTGACTCACGGGTTTCGGTCACTGTCTTGACAGCGTACCTCCCAAAAACCACAGTACCAGGCAGGAAGCCGAGCATGGCAGGTAAACTGACCACCCACGGAACGAGGCTGGGGACGACACCATAGTATGCCAGGGATTCATTCGTCGATTTTATCCCCGGGATCATGCCCATCACGTCGCGCTCATTCTCCATCATGTGGAAGCTTTTGCCGAACTGAATTGTCTTCGGTCACCATAGATTCAATCGTAAGGGTGCCAATGAGGAGATTTCTAACGTACGGTAATCTCGCCAATCACATCGAAAGCGTAGTACTGCATCCATTGAGGTATATTGATCAGGCGTCTTTGTTCCGCGAACTGGTGCATCTTTCGCACGCAAACGCTGTTCATCTCGTCGACGGCCTTCTCATTACAGACCATTGACGACATGGTGTATAGAGACGAGATCTTCCTCCGTCTGTCCTTGTGCAGCTCGTTGTCCTGGATAGTGAAGATGATTTGCTGATCCATATCGGAAGCCTGCACGGGCTTGTAATAGTCGGTTTTGACATACTTTCCTCCCAGCTCGTAAATTGTCTTGACTCCGCTTGGTAGGCCTATGCTGTAGCGGTTGGGTCCCACTCGCACGATCGGGCCTGGAAAAACGGGAGTTGACTGTCGTCAGCCAACCGTGCATAAATATGGGAGGAGTGGACTAGATACCATATTTCTTGTGCAGGCGAACATATTCAAGGTTTGAGTCGCCTCTTTGCACCATGACATATTCATACCAGCGGGTGATTCGCGCCAGGAAGGGCCCTGGGACATTTTTCAGAGGTGAGAAGAACAGACTATGGATGATGCTGATAGCGTAGTATGAGGCAACCAGGCAGATGACGGTGACAAGAGTCTTGCTGGTCATTTGAATGACTCCATCATCGTGCTGTATTGGCAACCCCATCAGCTGCCAGAAGTTCTCCGAGGGAAGAGAGCCGGGTTTCAGTAGTTTGGCCATGTTGCTCTTTGCATGATCAGAATCAGTGATCGGTGATGGTACTGTTTCATTAGACGTTACCCTCGAAGATAATTGAATTCCACCATAAGCAGGTCTTGGGATGGTGGAAAAGAATGCTCGGGGACTCGGTCAACTGCATCAATCCGAGCACTGTGAGTGACGTTCTACATCTCTAAGTCCAGTCCCCAAGTGACATAAATTATCCACAGATTTGCGGGCTAATGGAGTTACACGATTCGTAACTAACTGAGGGGTCCGTCGCCCGGAGCCACCAAGAAGCCCGCCCGGTCTAAGCCTGTGTTTCATGACTTACTTCCTCACCCCACCGAGATTCCCCGGACAACCAGATTCCGCGGAAGCTGAATGTAACAAATCCCACCGTGCTAACATTTGACATGCAGTACATCAGTGGTTGGGCTATTCTAAACCGAGAGCCAAGTCGCGGGTCGACCATCCTTAATGGAGGAGAGAGAGCAGGATTTCCCGTTTAAGTTGAGCCTAGGCGGGCATTCCTTGCTGAATCTGGGGAAATAAGAGTATGTCCAAGTGACGCATCTTGAGCTTAAAATTATTAGCTTCAGCACATGCGGTCAATAAACCTTGATCTCCACCATGTTTCCCGCACGGTGTACATAGCTCATTGATGCAGAGCAAGCAATTTTGCTTTCAGATATCAACCTCAAGCGACACGACGAGAAAAGCCTTCGTCTTTGATGAAATAATTCTCATATCATAGACACTACACTATAAATGCGGCTGCAGGCTTTCCTAAACTTAGCCTCTATTTAATTATCTGTTGAGGCGCCCGAGGTTCGATCATGGCTTTCCGGGTCAAAAACGTCTTTTTGGTCGGGGTAGGATGTCTCTGCCATCCCACGTAACCGTGCATTAAGCCATGACCAGGCTAGCGGAAATCTTGGGGTTTCTATCCAGGATCATTTCGCTGCTCGGCCGGATCTGCCCTTTCATCAGGTGTCAGTGTTGACACGGAAGGACTCAAACGCCCAGTTTCCTGCAGCCTTCAACGTCATCCGCACGGATTACAGCCCAGAGTCCTTAGAGAAGTGCTTCAAAGGGCAGGATGTGGTCATAATGCTCCTCCGTCCCGAATCTTCTGTGCGACACCAGAACGTCATCGATGCGGCCAGGCGAGCAGGCGTGAAGCGCTTTTCCCCTCCAGAGTATGGCGTGAAGACGAATCATCCTGCGTTTCACGAGAACGTCGTCTTATCTAAGAAGAAATGGTCCCACCTGAAATACATTGAAAAGACAGAGGATGTCATGAGCTGGGCAGCCGTCTTTTGCAACCCTTGGATCGACCATGTATGGCCACCCTTTCCTCCAACGCAGCGCCCATTGACAGGTCTGTCGGTGGGACTGAAGCAGCAAGTAATTAGTGGACAGTGTGTCGTTGACGGTCTCCTTGGCATCGACCTGAAGACCAAAACCGCGCGGATATACAATGGTGGCGATGTGTCCTACTCCACAGGACCTCGGGATTCGGTGCCCAACGTGCTCATTGAGCTCCGGTCCAAGCCAGACCACCATGGATGATACGAAGACAGGTTCATCCACCTGGCATCATACACTACCACGCAAAATGAGGTGCTCAAGGTTGTGGAGAAGCTGACTGGTGAGAACTTCGAAGCCTTGCATCTTGGGTCAGAAGAGTTCCTCCCGCAGGCCGCCGTGGATCTGAAGCGAGGAATCAACATGGGCCTGGACTTGCAAGTCCAGGCTACTCTCTTCAATTGGGACTCTAACGGCGAGTCTGTTGGAGACTTCAGACCTGTAGGAATATGGAACGATCGCTTGCGCCTGCTGAAATCCGACCCGGAGCAGGATCTGAAGGAATGGTCCGCTTACTGGAAACTGGAGGGGAGTTGTGCATTGGCAAGGGGAATCTCTCGCGGACTATTCATTCTAAATCGATCCTGCATATGCACAGTATCGCACCTCTTAAGAAGAGACATAGCAGATATTGAATGAACTAAGTGATTACGCTGCGTGCCTCTGGGCATCTGACGTGTCGCCTCCTACCGAGGGAGGGGGGGTTACTGACTGGGTCACACAATACACACGTTTTTTGTAACAATACCAAGACTCAATCCAAATTTAGAGATTATAACAGATTACTTATAAAGGACTAACAAATGATTATCAAAAAAAAAAAATCATGTCAAAGGTTTAAAATTATATCGAGATGATATCAGTGTTAATTTCTACATCAGCTAATGGCTTGGAGAATTCAAGCTCTTGTACACAGGTAGTGCGACCCCAGCCCCCGCCCACCTACCGCCCTCACGGTGGGGGGGGGGGGGTTCCAGGACAAGGAGTACCTGGGAAAGATGGCGGAAGCCTCGGATTTATGACGGGGACTTTAGCAACAATCCCGTTGCAGCCGTCAGCATTGGAAGTTTTGACTTGAAGGTCACGGTCTGACAACCGGGAGCCCGTTAGAAATGACGCAATAAATCTTGCGAGTATCTTGTTAAAGAACGAAGGAATTTGGATGCACGTTTGATATGCAGTTTCCAGTACTAGCAAGTGTACACAGATTTGTCATTCTTATTCCGCCACAACGGTTCACATTGTCCCCGGTGTCGCGAGTAATGGCGGAACGCGGTTTCCTAAGCATTATGCTATGAGCAAGTGGAATGAAGACCATTTGCGGTTCGAAGCAGACGTTTCAAGTTACGAGCTCGAGGTCATCGGAGAGATCCCAAGTGGTGCGTTTTATCGGGTCCAGCCTGACCACGCTTTCCCTCCTATTTTCGCCGACACAGAGATTCCTCTGAGTGGTGACGGAAACGTGAGCTCATTTTTTATTAAAGACAACTGACTCATGGGATAATTTCCGTGCCGTTGATAGATAGAATCGATAAGACATGAGCCGCAGCCTACATTCGACCTGGTTAATGAAGCTCAACAATGGATGGATGGGGATGTACTACAATGACTTACCCTGGTGTTTATCGTCAGGGTGGTGATGTTGGTGTTCCTGATATTGTCGCAAGGCGCATGATAGCACGGATCCTGTTCAGCTCCGGTGCCAGTGTGAAGGCCCCCGACGGGCTTGTTCAGAACCTGCCAGAACGACGCATAGTCGCTCCCATTGGTGAACACGGCGGGCGTGACCACCAAGCCCTTGGAGGCAAAGTCGTCTGCGAATAGCTTCTCGATCGAATCGGACCCCGGCGGGGCAGCGACACCGTGCGTGCTACCGTCGCCGTCAAAGACCCCGAAGTAGCCCCTGGACACCATGTCGAAGTTGAGATAGGCTAGGATATGGGCTCTTTCTTCTGTTGGCAGGTTGTTGACGTAGTATCTGGACCCGAGTAGTCCTCGCTCTTCGGCACCCCACCACGCAAACCTTACCCGGTTCTTGGTGGTATACGTGGCCAGCGCGGTCACGAGCTCGAGCAAGAGTGTCGATCCGGATGCTTTGAGGAAGTCAGCGAAAGGTCTGAAAGCGCGTCGTCCTCAGCGTTCAGTTACCATTGTCATTGATACCAGCACCGTCTGCGACGCTGTCAAGATGTGCTCCCAGCTGATGTGAGCCCAGTCAGCGCACTGTAATACTTGAGAATGAGAACGTATGCAATAGATCTGCTTGGTAGACTCACAATAATGGTGTTTTCTGGATCACCACCAACCGTCTCAGCGAAAACATTCTGCGTTATTCTAGTGTCTGTGATCTCTGCGGACACCACAATGGCGTTGACAATTTCCCCGGCCTCGATCCTGCCTTTGATCTCCAGTCCTGGGGCATTGTTGATGAAGACTGCAGGGATGTCGTTTGGATCCGACCTCGAGAAGCCGGCAGAAGTCTGCCTCGAGGTGACGTTGTTGTAGATGATAGTGGCGAGGGCACCGGATCTCGCGGCTGGTACCACCTTGCCCTCGAGGAATCCGCGGCGCACGCCGGGACAGTCCCCAGCCTCAACCAGCACGATCTTGTCGGTCACATCGAGGTCGGCGTAAGAGGCAATGTCACAGCCAGCACTGCCTGCAGGTCCGAGGACGACGTCGGCCGTCAGCCCAACTGTGGGCGTGTATGGAGAAGTATAGACGGGGAAAGCCTCAAAGCGGACCCCGTTGACTGTGAGATTTGCCCCGGAATCGCGGCTTAATACGGCGGGAAAGTCTTGTTTCCAGGCTTTTACGCCGTCGAGCTGGGATATCTTGCTCCAGACAAAGTCAACTGAGGCGCCGTAGCCAGGATAACCGAATGCTCGATTTCCGCCATTGGCGGTTGCAATCTCGTCGAATGCGACAAGATCCGCACGCAGGCTACCATATCCACACGTCAACGTGATTGAAAAAATTGAATCGGCCCAGGCATTTGACTCACTTGTCAGAAATTATATCTGCCTGTAGGGATGCAGAGTCTACCAGCGGTTTCTGCCCGACTGCCGTGTTGCTCAGAAGCAACGCGGAGGTCAGAGTAGGGACTCGTGTGAGCTTCATCACGAACAAATTCCAATTGAATTTTTGACATGAAACGTTTCTGCTTTGCTCATATCGCAAATCCAGCGCAATGTTGTTGGCTGCGGACTAGACAGAAAGCAAGACGCCGACAAAGATCTTGCTCTAAACAAGCTCCGCAACAGCTGATATTCACATGGTGCCCCCTTTCAAGATGGATTTATAAATAACGTCGCCATCAACGTTGGCCCTGCGCGTGAAGGTTGATAGCAGACCGGCACGTCGAACCAGTATATGATGATGAATGTTCGAATGCGGCAGTTCAGTAAGAAGCCAAGCGCGAATGTCGGAGCTTAGCGTCCAGACTGGGAAGGTGGTAGCATACAGGCAGGCCTGACAGGGAGCAACTGCATCTTTCGCACTCGGAACAGCAAGCGATGGCACCTAGCCCCTGGACATATAGTGGACTCAACCGTGGGCGCCGAGAGTCTCGCTTTACCAATCTGGGCCAACGCACCTACCCGCCAGCCTATAATGGCCATCTGGATGGGCCCGCACTAAGAATAATTTCGATAGGAGCAACGGTGCATCTATGCAACGATAACTACGTTCACGAGACAACATGGATAAATACGAGGATAACGTTATGCGTACATATGTATATCTACTGTTGCGACCACCTCGTAGACAAAAAGAGTCTACCAAGCTACAGCTATCATCAGTGACCAAGCTGCAACCTTTCCAGGCAACATGAAGGCCCCTACCCTCCTCACTATCCTCGCCGGCGCGCTGCCCTTGCTGGCTGCTCCGACAGAGCAAGCCCGGCGTCAAGAAAAGGCCATCCCGGGCAAGTTCATCGTCCAGCTGAAGCCTGGTGCTTCTCCGGAATCGGTGTCTGCACACCAGCTCCGCGTGCGCGGGCTGCTGGGCCGCCGCGACGAGAGCATCAAGGAGACGTACCAGATTGGTGACTTCAACGCCTACTCTGGGGACTTCGACTCCACTACAGCCGACACCATCGCCAGCTTGCCCGAGGTCCTGAGCGTCGAGCCGGACGAGTACATCACCGTTGAGAAGACCGACTTCGACACCGTCGCCGGCAGCAGCAGCAGCAGCAAGCGCGCCCTGACGACGCAGAAGGGCGCGCTGTGGGCGCTCGGCGACCTGTCGCACAATCTCAACGGATCGACTGACTATGTCTATGATGATCGTGCGGGCCAGGGCCAGACCGCGTACGTCCTGGACACGGGCATCCGTCTGACGCACACGGAGTTCGAAGGAACGCGTGCCATCTGGGGCTTCAACGGCGTGACGGGGTCTGCGGAGCAGACGGGAACAAACTCGGATGATGATTCTCACGGAACTCACGTTGCTGGGTCCATTGTGGGCAAGGTCAATGGCGTGGCAAAGAAGGCGAAGGTGGTTGATGTGAAGGTATTCAGTGGTGGAGGTGTAAGTGCGATCGCTCGAAACATTGAACGTAATCCGCACCTCCGCTGTCTTGCTAATGATTTGTCCCTTAGGGAACAACCTCTCAGGTATTGGCTGGCCTCAGTTGGGCTGTCAACGACATAATTTCGAAGGGAGCAAAGGCCACTTCGGTCATCAACATGTCCCTGTGTAAGTAACCCGTCTTTCTTCTCGCCAGACATTGATCATGATGCGGAAAGCTGACGATCTGCGCAGCGGCGGAGACGACGGCAACGACGCAGGATAACGCTGTACTTGCTGCTCACAACCAGGGTATCACCATCGTCGCAGCCGCAGGAAACGAGGATGTAAGTCCCTTCTCATCGCGCCGCACACGCAGTCGGGCGACTCACAAAAGCTTTCTCACAGGCCCCTGCTTCCGCGCAAACACCGGCGCGTGTTCCCGAAATCATCACAATCGGCATGACAGACCCGGCCCGAAAGCGCGTGCAGGTCATCGAGGGCATTTTTGGCAGCAACTATGGCCCCGAGCTGGACTTCTTCGCCCCGGGCCAGGACATCTTGTCTGCCGATTACCGATCAGACACCGGCTTCGTGACCAAGACAGGCACCAGCATGGCAACCCCGATCACCGCAGGGCTCATCTGCTACTTGCGCTCCATCGAGACCGGGCTCGGGACCCCTGATGCAATCAAGGACAGGCTGCTTCAGCTTGCCCACATCGGTGTTGTTTCGGATCCGAAGGGTTCGCCCAATAGGCTTATCTACAACGGAAGTGGGCTGTAAGCAGGAAAGGTCGATGGATTCAAAATAATTTTATGCCGTCTGTTGCATTGCAATCCAACTAATCAATACACCTTCCGTGTCTTTGATGTCCGTGAGAGCTCGACATAGCTTTTGTGAAGTCTGAGTCGTCGTGTAGGCACCATCCTCTGCCGCTGACTGTGGGACTTGAAGTGCCTTGAACATCGAGTCGAGTCCTCAGGACTCGACTACGGAAGGACCATGTCACCGTTGATCAAAAGTGACGCCGGATGATGTTGTAGGTCAGAGTTACATCGAGGCAGGCCTAGGAACTTCGTAAGATGCCAATGCTTACTTGCAGTAGCGTATTGATTAGACTGATAATTTATTGTATCTCCGACTTGCGAGCCAATACCAAAAAATGTAGGTATATGTTGTACAACGAGTTTTACCCTGGACTGAAGTCAGAACCGAGAAATCAATTACGAATCAAACCTTCAAACGTCACCTGAGCTTGAGGACAAGAACATGGTTTCTAGTGGTCCTGGCTCGGTACTCATGTCTTAGTGACAAGTAGCTAGCAAGTTTGAGCCCAGGATATAACCGCCTTCGACCGACTGCGTTACCCACAAGCGATGCGGAGTAGACATTGCCAACACTAATTATGGTGACAAGTTCCTGCCCCCAAAAAAGAAAGAAAAGAAAGGGTTTCAGCTCCCTCAGTGGTAATCTGCACTTCACTGGCCAATTATGAGACTTCTTATTTACATTTGACATCAGAGACTGCGTTGAGGCGGGAAAGGTGCATGTGACAGGACGGACGTGATCCCCTCCTCCCCGCTTCCCTGCATATGCGGTACTACCTCTCCCGCCAAAGTTGGACACCCGGCCCACCTATTGTTATTCTCATGTGTCGTTGATCAAGCTACAAATGTGATAGTGTGAATTGGCAATCAACCGCTCTTGCCGGAGTCCTCTGCGATGCTGTCGGGTGCCTTGATGATGAGTACCGGGTCAATGGGTCGAACAGGCATGATATTGCTATCGTTTATCAGTCTAGTCCCTTGCAGGTGCAGCAGGTGGCGTGTCAAAGCCATGCTATAAGAATGTTTAAGGGACAGACTGTACTGACCTTGCAGATTCAAACCTGGAAGTTTTCACCCCGCTTCTGCCAGCTCTCCGGCGACTCTAGAATCGAGGGAGCGCCCCCCCTTCTACTCTAGCTGAGGCTTGATTGCTTCAATATCGGTACAACCGTCTCTTGAATTATTCTTCCTCAAAGATGGAATCATTATATGCGAGTCTGTCAGGCCTGCGTGGAAGCACGTTTCTTGGCCTGGCAGTTACTGTTCTGGTCTTTTGGTGGTCCTTTTCTACATTCAAAACCTGGTACCGCCTTTCCCATGTGCCCGGGCCCTTCCTAGCCTCCTTATCATCCATATGGATTGTCAAATACGTCCTCAAAGGAGGGATCGCACCCGCCTTGTTGGGCCTACAAAAGCATGGGCGTCTGGTCAGGGTGGGGCCAAACTACCTTTTGACAGATGATCCAGAAACTCTCCGCCAAATCTCTGCTGCTAGGAGCGAGTATAACAGAGATGAGTGGTGGATCAGTCTCAGCATGACTCCAGGACAGCCCAATCTAGCATCCATTCTGGAGGCAGGACCTCATGATAAAGTCAAAGCGAAGATGGCTGCCGCTTACGCTGGTCGGGACAACATGGATATGGAGAAGAGAGTCGAGGCAAAGATTGTACATCTGAAGGACGTCCTGCGCCAACGATATCTGTCCAAAGGCGACCAAGTCAACTCCGTGGATCTTGCCCGGTTGTCCTACTACTTCACTCTGGACGTCATTACCGACCTGTCTTACAGTGAGGCATTCGGATTCTTGGACGCGGAGGGTGACTTATACAACTATACAAAGTCTCTGGATCACTTATTGAAAATAACGGGTCTTATCTCCGAGGTGCCTTTCATGCGAAGAGTTGCGAATTCTTTCGTACTTTCAGCTCTCCTGAGACCGAAGGTCACGGACGAAGGAGGAATGGGACGGCTGATGAGGTAGGTGCCGACTAAACCTTCAACACGCCAATTTTTGCTTTCATCTAACAGAGTCTGCTCCAGAATTGCAAGCAACATCATTGAGAAGCGATTCGAGAGCGGCGAGGTGAACCACGGAGACATGTTGGTAAGTTCTTCGTGTGCCGCTCCCTCCCTTAGCACACTCATCTTCATTCGCACCCATGTCCAACATCAATTCCTACATCGCAACTTCGAGTCGTACAAGCTGACACAGAGCGCAGGGATCCTTTATGCGTCACGGAATCGAGAAGGCGCCAGCCATCGCCGAAGCGCCGCTCCAACTAATCGCCGGCGCGGAGACCAGCTCTACTGTCATCAGAAGTACAATGTGCTTTCTGATGACCTCTCCGCAAATTTACCAAAAACTCAAGGCGCATATCAATGAGGCAATCCAGTCTGGTGCGGCATCATCGCCCATCACTGTGGACGAGGCAAAAAGGCTGCCATATCTGCAGGTAAGTGGCCAACGGTTTGGACCTAACGAGCAACGTCAGACGTTGAGTTGTACTCACACTACCTTAGGCTGTAATCTCGGAAGGCATCAGGATGCGTCCCCCAGCGCCTTATGGTCACTACAAGGTGGTCCCCCCTGGCGGTGATACCCTCAACGGCATCTTCATCCCCGAGGGCACGGCTGTCGGACACAATTCGTTCTCGATGATGAGGAGAAAGGAGATTTTCGGCGAAGACGTGGAACTATTTCGTCCGGAGCGTTGGCTCGAGTGCAGCGATGCTCAGAGACTGCAGATGGACCGCACGATCGACATCCACTTCGGTGGGGGTCGGTGGATGTGCGCGGGGAAGCAAGTGGCGTTGACTGAGCTCAACAAGGTATACTTCGAGGTAAGTTTGTCCGCGATATCTTGATGTGACATGCTCTAACCGTTTCCATCTGCTTAGCTGCTGCGGGAGTTTGATTTCCAGCTCGTAAACCCGGCGACGCCATTCAGGGAAGACTCCTTTGTGCTCTGGAGACAGAGGGATATGTATGTCAGGGTATCTAAGAGCATTTGAGGCAACGGGTAGGACTATTCAGGCTGAAAGATTGTTCAATGTTGTGAACTGTGTGAAAGACACTGAACAAGTGGATACATTCTGTCGGCTATTCGTGTGTAGGAAACTTGACAATTTCTGTTATGTTTTTCATTGCGTATGCGAAACCTTTTCCAGCAATCTATGTATTTGATGTTGTTAAGCATCTCGACTGTGTACTAATGATGAGGTACTGAATTGACTTACACGTGAGTTTCACTTGGTGTTTGCGCATCGGGGAATTTGCTTGGTTATCGTATCTTCCCTCGGTACGAACAACGGTCCAACGTCACCTGTAGCCCTCTGGATGGGCGTTGCGCATCTAGGAGAAGAGCTGCACGTGCCCTAAGCGAAAAAGATCTCATAAGGTTTCGTAGTAGTCAGTAGGGTTCAACGATGTTGCAATAGTATGATTCACCCGCCAGAGAAGGTTATGGTCGGGATGCTTTATTCACGTTGCGCTAGAGGCCACGTAAATCTCGCTAATATACTCTCGTAGGAACAGGAACCGCGCAGCCGCCCGCTTGGCCTGGAAAGCTTGTTGGGAGCGCTAAGTAAGCCGCAGAACCCCTATTCATGTGTGGGTGCATGTGCCCACAAATACCAGTTGACCAGGATGCTTTCCGTTTATGGGGGGTTCTGTCATTTTCTTTGCCAGCACATTGTTAATCAATTTCCCGGTACTGATGGTTGCGTTTCATGTTGATCCCATTACCCGCCAAGGAACGTCTGGTTCCGTGGAAGCGTGGGCCGAAAGCTCCGAATTAATATGGGACATAATTAGTCTGCGGAGGGCGGTAGGCGGCGATACCCCCGGTTCGGCTGCAACAACGGAGGGAGAGAATTGAATCTACTCCTTTGGTAGGCAAATAAATATGTTGGCTTGTTCGCGTCTTCTTGGAATCGGCGTCTTACCAGTTGCATTCTGAGCTTCATCGGTGATTGACATCCCATAGTCCATCTACACCCACGCTGACAGCCGCAACAATGCTCCGCCAGGCCGCCCTCTTCGCCCTTGCATTCGTGCCCTTCTCACTTGGCCAAGTCTCTGACGACTTTGAGAAGGGATGGGATCAGACCGCATGGCCTACGTACGCGCAAGACTGCAGCCAGGGTGGTAAGGTCACCCTGGACAGCTCGACCGCCCACAGCGGCAAGAACTCGATCAGAGTGGATGGTGCCGGTGGTTACTGCGGACACATCTTCTTCGGCACAACCAAAGTGCCCAGCGGCGATGTCTATGTCAGGTCTTATGTGTAAGCTCTACGTGTCAGTCCAGCAAGAATTTAACCTAAAGACTGACGCTTTTTCCCACACACAGCAAGGCATCCAAGGCTCTCACGGACTCGCACGTCTCCTTCATCACCATGCCTGACTCGGCCCAAGGGACAAACAAGCATCTTCGCATCGGCGGCCAGAGCAAGATCCTGATGTACAACCGCGAGTCCGACGACGCGACGCTCCCAGACCTCTCGCCCCAGGGAATTGCCACCTCCGCAGCCCTCCCGACCGGCAGCTGGCAGTGCTTCGAGTACCACCTCGGGACGGACGGCAGCATCGAGACCTGGCTGAACAACAACACGGTTGCTGGTCTTACGGTCAAGCCGGGCGTCACCAACCCCAACGCGGCCCAGTGGCAAAGGAGCTCTGTCAAGCCCAAGATCACCGGTGTCTACTTCGGTTGGGAGTCTTATGGTGGCGATACCAACACGTTCTGGTATGATGATGTTGTCGTCAGCTCGAGCAGAGTTGGGTGTTAGATTGCCATATATTAGCCTGAATACAAAGTCTTGGCATTAGAGGAATATTTGAAATAGATATTAAGTCAAGAATTCGTCATTGAGGCCACCAATTGTCGTCAGGAGACGGCTCGTTGTAAGACAACCAAGAAGACCCAAATCCTCTCAATCCCGTTGTCGTATCTCCTTAAATTTCAGGCTTATCCATACTCATCGTGACAGGGCTGCATGTACGAGCTTGATCGTCACCAGCCTGACATCTGGCTGGCCAGAGCTTGTGGATATGCTCAATGTTGTTGATACTTAACGCAGGCTGACTAGTTGTGATATTAATGGGTGTTCAGTTGAGAAACTGCTGAACTCTCGAAAGATATGAATTAGAGAGATGCGTTATCATGAGGAGGGAAGTGAGAGCGAGAGAACTCTGGGTTTAAACCTCGGAAGGGCGGAACAAAGTTCATGCTAATACGTGCGTGCCATCTTCTGGAGGGTATGTTCACCCGATTTGAGTAGAGCTTCGGTTTTGACTTCGAAATCAAAGTATGGCTAAAGAGGTGTATAGGCAGGCGCAGGCATCTATTTACCCACTCACTGCCAACATCTGCTGTATAGCATTCACGCGATCAGTCTCCCCCCCAGCCATCAACCCAGCATGCGCGCCCTGGTCCACAATCCGCCCACCCTCAACAACAATGATCACATCCGCCCTCTGCACCGTCCGCAGCCGGTGTGTGATAGCCAGCACCGTGGTTACCTGCGCAGCCTTGTCCAGCCCTTCCTGCAGCACCGCCTCGCTCCGCGCGTCCAGCGCCGACGTGCTCTCGTCGAGCCCGCACATGATCACGGCCTTTGCTGGCCCTGCTGCCGCCCAGGCCTTCCTCAAGAAGGTCTCGTGGGAGTGGGGGTTCGGCGCTTTTGCCATAATCATGCCCTTCTTCACGCTGCCGGTCTATGTGCTGCTCAAGTATAACCTGGGCAAGGCCAAGAAGCTGGGCTTGCTCAAGCCGCGTGCGAGGAGCTGACGCACTCTTGCTGAGAACATTGTGCACTGGTTCCATGATTTTGACGGTGATTTTTGAAGAAGTTGATTGAAGTCTGGTCCCCGCCGGCCTTCGCGGAATACAAGTGCGCCATGACCTGCTTTGCTCAACCCAATGTGACGCAGTCGTCGGTGTCTTCCTCTTTGCAGCCGGCCTCGTCATTTTCCTCGTCCCTTCACCATCGCAGCGCTCGTACCGAAGGGTTGGTCGACGGGCTAAATCATCGCTATGATCGTCGTGGATCTCTTTCTGATCGCCGCGTTTGCCATGTGGGAGATTTGGATCGCACCTGTGCAGTTCCTCGCGGCTAGGCATCTTCAGAACCGCACGCTTCTCGCCGTCTGTCTTATCAATACGACGTACCAGATGGTCTACTACTGCTGGAACAGTTATTTTACCTCGTTCTTGCAGGTTGTCAACGGGATATCCGTCGCGCAAGCTGGCTACATCAACAATACCTTCCCGGTAGTTTCAAGCGTGGAACTGTTTATTGTCGGGTATTTTATCCGTCGCACTGGTTCATACATATGGCCTCCTCCATCCCCTGCATACCTTGACGCTTATGTGAGGAGACAATTGCATGTTAACATTCATCACTATGTATAGGAAAATTTAAGTGGACTTTCTACCCTGCCATTCCGCTATACATTTTCGCACAAGGTCTCATGATATACTTCCGCCGCCCAGGTTTCAGCGTCGGATACCTCATCATGTGCGAGATCTTCATCTCTATGGGCGGAGCCGTCTTTATCCTGGTTTGCCAGATCGGCTGCCTGGCCGCTGTGGAACACCAATATGACGCCAGCACTATCTCTATGGTCTTCGTCTTTGGCACGGTGGGAGGCGCCATCGGCTCCACCATCTCGGGCGACATTTGGACAAATACGACTTAACCTGCCCTGGTGCGGTACCTTCCGGAAGCTGCCAAGGCGGACGCTGCGACTATCTACTCGAACCTGGTGGCACAGCTCGCGTATCCCGAGGACACGGCGGTGCGTGCGGCGATTCAGGAGGCGTATGGGTATGCGCAGACGAGGGTGCTGGCTGCGGGAACAGGGATTATGTCCATGTGTTTCATTTGGGTGCTCTTGGTAGAGAACTTGGACGTTAAGGATCGGAGGCAGACCAAGGGAAATTTGCTCTAGTCTATTCATTTTAGGGCATACTTATGCTAGGAAATAGATGAATAGGAAAGTGGCTAGGGTTGGAACAGTTTGAGAAGGATGTACCACATGTGTGGTTGCACGATAAAGGACAAGATCTGGAGAGCTGGCTATGTTTCAAATGTTTTATCAAGAAAAGAAAGGAATGGAAACAAGGGACATAGAACTAGTCCAAGTGCATACATCGTGTAATTTGTATGACATAACGAGTACTCAGATGAGGCGTGAGTCAATGATAATCGTAAAACATGAGAAAAAAGATTCATAACAGTCAAAGTACTACATATTAGAGCCCAAATACACTACATAGTAAACACCTCCCTTCTAGATCCTTTCTCCTTCAGATCAATGAAAAGGGAAACACTTATCAACTAAATGGTTACCTTTGAGCCTTATAATGATTATTTTCCTTTCCTTTTTGTGATTTCGAAAAGGGCCAGTCCTTGTTCCATTTTAAGGGCCATGCCACTTGTGTCAGGAAATCCCCTCTGTGCGTCCGCACAATGGACTGGCAGCTGTTGGGTGTATGCGCGTCCTGGAAAGGCTCGAAGATGGGCGATTTTGTTTCCATGTTGGTGCAACCTTCGAGAAGCACAGAAGATGATTAGTACGAGAGTCTTTGAGATCGGGTGGCGCTGAACCGAGAAGTCTGAGTTGCTATGAGACAAATCGATTGACGTATCGGAAAAGTACGGTCTAACAGGGCTTTGGCAAATAAGGTCCTACTTGTTGATTGGGAATGGTGCACAACTGCGGCCCGCCCTGAGCAGTTGGTTGAGGGGGTCCTACACTGTAGATTCCCGGCGTCTGCAACAGCCTTAAATCACGGCAAGAAAATCAATGCGTGGTGTGATTATGATGACTACCACGCCAACCTGCTGATACATACGTTTACACGATCACGCAAGGGAGCAAGGGTGGGGCGCACAGTGCAGTAGGCTTTATAGTGGACTTTGATTCGTTCCGTGGGGAAAATATTTATCAGATTGATTGATTAGATGCGACCAGTGATCAAATATGAATTCTTGGCTCCTTGGCTGCATCGCCTTCGCTGCGACAACGGCAACTTATTTTCCTGAGATTCTTTGTGCAATGAGGCAAACATCAACCGTCTATCTGATTAGTTCTGATCTATATCGAGAGATTGTATCATTGGTTCAGACTCAAGATGGAGGATATAGGTGGAGATAGCGCTACAAGGATATTAGACAAATTCAAAGGCTTCGGAATGGCTTCATAGATGAGGTCTGATGAAAATCATTATTTAACCCTAAACCTAATGCTCTCTACTCGTCGTGACTTGCAACTATAGCGAAGCGTTCAAGACCAAGATTCAAAGGTTTAGGTATCTTTTTAATATCAAGTGGTCGTTGCTATGTCTGTGGATCACCCCCTGACGTTAGGTGCGGTCCGCACAATTGGCCATGGCCAAGCTCTTGAAACACCACACCAATCAGCCTCACGAACCAGGTTGGGGAAACCTTGGATATAACATTAACATGACGTCGGATGATCAGCATCCCGGACCACCGACCTCATCCTCACTGATAGCAACCGCATGCCTGAGGGAGATATAGCCAGGTGACGTCGCTGGAAATAATGCTCCCGCCGCTCCTTCGTTACAAAAGCATAGCAGAACTCGGTTCGAACGCTGCTCGTGTAACTTTTTAATCCGACTCGGTTCCCCACCCTTTCCATCAGAGAGAGCCAGGCAAGGTTTCACATTTGGCAAACTAGCATGATCTCCGCTTCGTACTTCGTCGCACTGCCTCTGGCGGCCCTCGCGGCCGCTCAAAGCAGCAACACGACGACGTACAACGTGACCATCTCCTGGTACGGAACCAACGATCCCAAAGGCTCGCCCAACTGCAACAGCAACACAGTAGCCTGCGGGTTCTACACCTATGTACGCTACACACAGATGAGTCTAACAAAATCCCATACCCACCCACACTAACGAAACCATTCTTCAAAACTAGCCCGGCTACGCAGCAGCCGTATCGCAGAACCTCTTCGGCGCAGGTCCCGGCGAGGGCAAAGGCCCCGCCTGCGGGACATGCTACCGCCTCACAGTCGAGAGGGACGCGCAGAGCGGCAACGCCGTGCCCAACGCGGGCAGCAGCATCGTGGTGAAGGTGAACAACCTGTGCCCGGCGGACGGGGACGACCCGATCTGCGCGCAGCCCGACCTGCAGACGCCCAACCGGTACGGCGGGGTGGTGGACTTCAACCTGTGCAACGACGACGGGGCGCACGCGGCGCTGCTGGCGCCTGCTAATACCGGGCTGGCGGGGGGCACGGCGGTGGAGGTGGGCTGTGGGGAGTGGAATGGGACCGAGAAGACGGACTGTGGTAGTTTTTGTGGGCAGGATGGGAAGGGTGGGCAGGGGCTCGGTGGTGGTTTGAGGGAGGAGGTCAGTTGGTGGGGGCTGCTGGTTCCGCTGGGGATGATGTTGGGTATATGAATGTTGTGGGGTGGGAGCCAGAAGCTGCAATAATGTGTCCTTTTTTAGGTTCTTATTCAGGTACTACCGGTAACGTCTGATCTGCCGAGTAGCAACACCGGCCTTCACTGGCAGACGAAGCAAGCGCCGTACCATGATATGGAGCTCTTTCAGGGTGGGGTGCATTTCTCTGGGTACATACACTGTCATTTTGTGATGACCACGGATTCTCACACTGGCTTCAACGTTGCAGTGTGCATGCAGCAGATCTCATGTGTGGAATAAACCAACAAGATTATCGGGTCGGCTGACTTGTGTGCCCAAGGTTCATGATATTCAACATGGCTTGAATTCCCTCAATCAAATGTAAGGAACATAGAAAATATTCATGAGCTGAACGGTGCTACTGCACGACATTGAACCCGTACATTGACAGAGTTGCCCACAGGTGGTTAAAGAGGACAAGGTCACATAGTCTGGCCGGGATGAGAATTGGTGCATGTGCATGTGGCTGATCTTAGAGGGGCATCACCTGCGCGCCACCTAAGCCTACGCTTCCAACCTGAGGCACCTCACCCTACAAAAGCACGTAGATGCTTTCTTTGAAGTGGTGCACCATGTATCCATGGGAAGTATATTTCCCGCGTGACCTGCGCATGATGTTGATACGGCTGGCCTGGACACCATACTCAGCTGACTAGACGTGTCGGGAATGGTGTACGTGAGGAGGTGCTCATCTGGCTTGCTGTTCCCGAGCTGAAAAAAAAACACAGCTGAAAAGGCCACCGAAAAAAGCCGCATGCTTGTTCGCAGATCCACTCAGCAATCCTCATTGACTTTACAACATCATTGCTGGATAGCAAGAGTCAGCGTCGATGCGGCTTCTCAACGCAACTACTCACAAATTCCACGAGTATGTCGGGGGAGATGTCCCGGAATACGCTATCCTTTCACACACATGGGGAAAGGATGAGGTGACATTCCATGACATGCGGCCTGAGGCTCCGCAGGAGTCCTGGAAGGCGAAATTGGGATGGAAGAAGATCGAAAAGTGCTGCGTCCAAGCCTTGAAAGATTCCATCCAATTTGTCTGGGTCGACACCTGCTGCATCGACAAGTCGAGCAGTGCGGAGCTACAAGAGGCCATCAACTCCATGTTCCGCTGGTATGAGGGGTCGACCGAGTGCTATGCATTCATGGCCGACTTTGACACCCGAGAGACGAACCTGCGACTGTTAGGAATAGCGCGCTGGTGGACTCGCGGCTGGACCCTACAAGAACTCCTCGCCCCAGAATCGGTCCGTTTCTTCGACTCGCAGTGGCGCGAGTTCGGAGACAAGGTATCCCTTCGGCAGCAGGTCGCCAGAATCACCGGTATCAGCGAGGCCATGCTGCTCGGCACTGTTGTCGGGACCCGCCAGGCCCTTGACCGCGTCAGCGTCGCACAGCGCATGTCGTGGGCGGCACGCCGCGAGACGACCCGCGCCGAGGACATGGCGTACAGCCTAATGGGTGTGTTCGGCGTCAACATGCCACTGCTGTACGGCGAAGGCGGCGCCGCGGCCTTCTACCGGCTACAAGTGGAGATCATGGGATCGTCGCCGGACCAGTCGCTGCTCGCGTGGGGGCTTCGCGCGAGCCGACTCTGGGGTGTCACTCTGGGGAGTCTCGAATGCCCTCCTCGCCACGTCGCCAGCCGACTTTGCGAAGTGCGGCAGCATGCTCGCGTGGGGCGTGGCCAGGCCGGGTGACACCTTCGGCATGACACAGCGCGGCCTGCGGCTCAAGCTGCCCGTCGTGCTGAGCGTCGACGGCGGCAGCCTCATCTACTGCGCGCTGAACTGCACGGTGGCGGACCGCGTTCCAAGAGACGGCGACGTGCGAGCTGCTCGGGTGCTGGCGGTGCCCTTCCTGCGACCGCAGACGCGCGCGGACGGGCTTCGGCCGCACACCGACGAGTACTACCGGCTGATGGCGCGGATGCCCCTCTGGGTCGAACGTGCAGCTCTTGAAAGTGCGCCTAGAATGGACGTGCATGTTCCTCGGGTCTTCAGGCATGGAGACCCAGGGAAGTTAGTTTACCAACGGCTGCGAGTCGCTATCCGGTTCACACAGTTACCTGAGGGTTGGTATGTGGCTGGCATTTTTCCTCCGGAGAAGTCTCGGGACGACTCCATTTTCGTGCGACCTCAGGCATCTAACTCGGCAGGTGCTGTTATTGTCCATATTGCTAGTTCCTCGAAAAGCAAAGGATTGTCTGACTTCGTTTTGGTTGTCCAGTTGCAGCAGGCCACGAAACATGGGGAGGGTACATATACGATCCAACAAGCGACCTCGGAACCGACAACTCAAAGCGCTCCAGAAGTTTGTCTTGCCGCGCAGCAGCCCTTGACCCTGGCTGAGTTGAGAGAGAAGGTCTTTAGCGTTATAGCTGATGTTGTGCAAGCTGAGATGGAGACATTGTCAGAGGAAACTGACCTACACGAAATGGGACTTGACTCGCTCATCAGTATCGATTTCGAGATGGAACTAGCTCGCGTTCTCAACATTGAACACAGCAATGGGTATAAACTATTGGGAGCGACTTCCATTGGCGATATTATAAGGCAGCTGCGCTTTGCTACACGGCCCAGCTTCGCGGTGGTGGGTAATCGTCCCACAGCCTGGGAACCCTCGCAGCGACACAGCCTTGGGCTGCCAGCTCCACGGTTCAATGCAGATGAAGCCAGGTATTGCTTTTTAGAGGTGCCGAACCATTTTTCATTAGCGGATTTAGGAGTTGGAAGTGACGCATTCTGGTCTGATCTTCGTGGATGTTGGAAGGCGCTGGAAATGTCTAACTTTCCTGAGGCCATTCCGACACCTTTGGAAGGACTTTCCATTGGAATCAGAATTTAGATAATATCTTTCATCGCCAGTCTAACTAAATTCAAGACCACAGCGATCAAGCACATAATAATTACGTCACTCCACTAAAACATGAATAAGCGATTTGAATTGGTATTTCGTCACCGCTCAATAAGTGCTCCTGAGAAGTCCACGTCACAGCCTTCCTTTTCCTGGTACCCAAACAGTCTTTTAGCTATTTTGTCTTTCATTGCAAGTGGCCATTTGTGGGTGGCTGCTTGGATGCTGTGCACTAAATTTCAATATCGGTACCTAACGGAAGTTCGGCGACTCTAACGCAGGTCCTTGCCTGTAGGGTAGACAAGACGATCAGAGTTTGAGATCCCAGGTGCCTTGGTCTAAGGAGTAGATACTTGCCGGCTTCAATCCTGGGAAGAAGTCAGTGTAGGCATAATTCACCTCAACAAAGTCTTTGAGGTTGGTGAGGTAGATATTGACTTTGAGAACATTATCAAGACTTGAGCCAGCTGCGTCAAGCACGGCACTCCGAGTCAAGTTCAGTATGATTCGCTCCTGAATATTGCTGATTGAATAAGCATCGAGACTTGGCGAAAATGGGGGCAGCCGTTGGTCACAAACCGTTCTATCCGCAATAGAACCTTGAATTAGGGCACCAGTCTTGGGGTCTGTCGCGACCTGTCCAGAACAAAATACTAAATTGCCAAAGGCGAGGGCCTCAGACAAGAAGGGCGGCGAGTTTTGCGCGTCGGGAGAGAAAACTGCCTTGGCTGGCATTGTGATGAGGGGGAAAATCCCACAAATCAGGCGAGGAAAGCGAGGGAAAAGCCTGCTCCTCATTCGAAGGCGTGCCATTTATCTTCAGCTACGATTCTAATCTAGTCTTTGTACCCATGGAAGCTTCGGATCTCGCCGGTGAGGTTCGTCAACGTTACATAGTCAACAATTCTTAGTCACTCTGACGTTACCGACACCCACATAAAAAACGGCAAGTCATTGACGGCGGCGTTCTCACGCTATACTCCAGTCGGACGGCATTGCGGGAAATATACCCAAAGGCTCTCAGGGTTTCCAACATATATCCGAGTACGACATCGCCAGGACTTGTGCAGCAGCGAGACAGATCAACTCCTAACGTCCTAAGTACCTGGCATAACGCGACCCCTTACCTCACAATGGTCTCCGACATCGGACAACGATTGATGCTCAACCTGGACGACATCAGGGTGGCCGCAGCGGAAAAGCTTCCCACCAGCGCCAGAGGTGAGATTGATTATGCCCCGGCGATCTCGTTCAGGTGCATTCTTGCTGACTGTCCTGTCACTGGCAGAGTTCTATGAAGCTGGGTCTGCCGATCAAGTCACGGTGACGGAGAATACGACGGCGTACTCCAAGTATCGACTGCGGCCCCGAGTCCTCGTCGATGTGTCCAAGGCAGACACTACGACGTCGGTGTTTGGCCAAAGGATCCCGTTTCCTCTGTGCGTGTCACCCGCCGGGGTCCAGGCAGTGGCACACCCAGACGGAGAGCTTGCCACGAGCCGGGCTTGCGCCAAGCGGGGTGTACACATGGGCGTGTCCTCCTTCTCCAACTACTCCGTCGAGGAGGTGCGAGCAGCTGGGCTCGAAGTCGGGCCTCTGCAGCACGTGATGCAGCTATACACAATGCAGGACCGCTCGGCTCAGCTGCGTATCATCAGACGCGCTGAGAAGGCTGGTTGCACTGCTATCTTTTTGACGGCTGACAGCCCAGTACTTGGCGTAAGGTACAACCAAGCCAGGAACGACTTTAGAATCCCGGAGGGTTTGGCTTTGCCCATGCTGGAGAAGACGACGGAGGCTATCCGTGCTCAGACTCACGACGAGGGGTTTAGTTCTTTCAACTCTGACTCGCACTCTTGGGCGAAAGAGATCCCCTGGCTGCGGAGCGTTACCAAGCTGCAGATCTGGATCAAAGGCGTCCTCACGGGAGAAGACGTGCAGCTTGCGATCCAGTATGGCTGTGACGGCGTCATCGTGAGTAACCACGGAGGCAGGCAGCTCGACCAGACACCAGCCACCATCGATGTCCTCCCTGAATGTGTCAAGGCCGCCAATGGAAAGATTGACGTTCATATTGATGGCGGGATCCGGAGTGGGTCGGATGTATTCAAGGCGCTGGCTCTTGGGGCCAAATGCGTTTGGATTGGGCGACCCGTGATCTGGGGACTCGCGGTGAGTGGCCTATGCCCCGACCTACGAAGAGTACAAGTAGCTTACAAGGGGTCTTACTGCCAGTATGACGGGGAAGCAGGAGTCACCAAGACGCTTGACATTCTTTACGCCGAGTTCAAGCGGTGCATGCAACTTTGTGGCTGTAATCGTATTTCTGATATTACTAATTCGTCGCTTGGAATTGTGTCAAGGGACGGCCCTCTTGCGAGACTGTAGGTTTTTGTCCATTGGGTCTGATCAACGCAAATTGTACATTTCCCTGCTCTCCAATTGGTAGTCTCGTTACCAGTCAGACTCTCGGCTTGGACTTGAAGCATTGTTCTTCATTTGACTATCGACTTATGGCTTTCATGCATGGATAAATTGTTTACTCAAGTCTATCCTCCGAGTGACGCCCTGCATATAGCATTGATACACCAGTCCGCAAAGTTCCGATAGATATTCATAGTCTCATGCCTTGGCCAAGTCGGACACGGTAGTTTCGTCTGAACACTTGGTTTGAGATCAGTGCCTGTAGCCAGGATTTCTGCGCCAGAATCGTACAGTTCTGGAAATTGAATGAAGAAACTACTAGGGTCCACCTTGAAGCGCGGAACTCCATCGTCTAATCCAGGCATTTTGAAGGCTCGACGTGCGTACGGAGGCTGGAACAAGCAGTCGACGTCAGGAGCAGGGAAGGAGAATGGCAGGTGACCGTCAATATCGCCAAGGCCAACATCCTGGGCCCCGTCATCTTCCATATCCTCTGCTTCGAAGGTACACACCAAATTCCAGGCTCGAATATAGGCACGACCAGCCTGGCCAAGGATAAGACTGTTTGCATCTACCTCCACCACATAAGCGGTAGCAATATTGCAGATGTTCTGGTCTACATATGGGTTTGCAGAGTGTAGAACAATGAGCTTGTCTCTGATAATTGGGAACGGACACCAGTCGATAACGGAGGGCAGTCCTCCAACAGCTGCAGTGCCGAAGGTCTAGGGTTCGCGTGCATTCTCGAGTAGATCACACGAGATCGGTCAATTTGTCACAGGAGAAGATTGGTAATGTTTTCGTGAAATCGAGTGGCCGCCTCAAGACCCTTGTAAGTCGCCAGCGTGAGTGCTGACAATTGCAGCGGTCGAAATTATTTTTGTTTTTCATGGGTTGAGTGATGATAGCCAAGACCCCTTGCTAATATGTTGCTATTAAAAATTCATAATAGCGCCGCAGAGGTGAGATTGTAGAAGGGTACGGTGCGGTAATAAGCTGATGACTGGTGATTAGTTTATATGTACATTGTTAGGGATATAATATTCGATACAGCTGCTTAGATTTACATGAATCATTTATGATTTGTCGTCCCCTTTGGGATGCTAGATACAGAAGACAGTAAGCATCTGCATAAGGAGGTAGTAGATAATCAACATCAAAATGCACTAAAGCTTCTTTTCGACAATGAGACATTCTATTAGCATTCCTGACTAGCCTATTGATAGCAGCATTCCACACCCCTGGAGTGTCCATCAGCGTCGCGAATCGACTTGTTATCAAATTTCTTGGCTAGTGATCGGAATAAAACGCCACCTTAACCATCAAAACAGATGCTTTATAGCTCAGTACTGGTTTGAAGGCACATTCGGTGAAATAGTTATTGACGGCTGTTAGCATCAAAGATCAAGTGCATGTAGAGGTTTGTCAGGGCCTGTGCTGCGAGGGCAATGAGGCGGTAGCAGCAGTGACAGGTGGCAATTCCCAGATCCCTGGCTTGCAAGGGAGAAAGTGATTGACAATCTAGGCCGTCTCAACGGCTCAACGGTTCAACGGCGGTCTCTCCCTACCTCTGTGGCTCGGCCCTTGTCCAAATTGTCTCAGCCATGTGAAACGGGCGAAGGATTGACGCATTTCAGTGATTTGCATCACAACCTAGGGATGGGTACGATATAACCGACAAGTTGAAAGAGTGAACGATTCTGTCTTCACGCGCCAGACTGCCCACGACCAAGACTGAGAGACCTACACGACTCTGTCTTGCCTTGCTGCATGATGATATTCCAGTCCCCTGTGACGATTCGACACGTCGCGTTTGTGGCCGCTGTCCTAGTTCTTATTCACTTGGTCTTCTTCAGTGGGTTGTTCGTCCAATCCAGCACAGATGCTTTCTACGAATATTACGACCGCATGAAGTGCTTGGTCCCTCCCAACTCGTCCTCCACGATACTATCACCGACTAGTGGCAAGGAGAAGTCGACGAAGCACCTGACACCACCAGAGACCAACATGAGCATAGCATTCTGCTCATCTGTCCGAGATCAGCGCCGGGATATGCCTGAGTGGTTCATCCACCACTACTACAATATTGGAATCAAGCATTTTTACATCATGGACGACGTGTCGCACCCTCCGCTCTCTACTTACGACATCGACGGCTACTACGGCATCCCTTCCGAAGCGATTACATTCACGCACTTTAATGAAGGGGAGCGAGCCGCGCATGGTGGAATGATGCAAGAATTTCTCAACGACGAATGCAACCGGAGATGGGGCGAGTTTCACGATTGGATAGCCTACTTCGACGTGGACGAATACATTGGCCTTCTGACGGACGAGACTCTTCAAGAAATCCTACAGCCCTTCACCGATGACCCGGCAGTGGGAGCATTCGGCATGATGTGGTGGATGCACACAGCGAATGGACACTTACACCGTCAGCCCTCAGTCCGGCGTGCCTACACAGAGTGTATGAGCGACAGGAGCCCCGAGGGAATCGACGACGAGGAGTACGGAGTCGATAACGAGCACATCAAGAGCATGGTGAAGCCGTCGCTGTACAATAAGAATCGAGATTCGCCGCACGACTTCAACACGCTGAACGGCTCAGTCACCGTCATAGAGAACGGAGATGTACTACCGCATTGGTGGCACCGCCCTCCCGTCAGAGACAGGGTTGTATTGCACCACTACATCGTTAAAAGCGAGGAGGAATACGCTGAGAAGCAGTATAGAGGAAATCAGGGTGGCACATACCGAACATGGGAGTACTGGAATCATATCAACTATGGCCCTAATGAGCCATGCGAAGACATGCTTAGATGGGAGATATGAGTGCCATAAGATATAGTCTAGGACCGCGAGACGGTTGGATGTACCGGAGCAGCGTGCAAATACAATTAGATAGATAGAAATGTTTGAGACTCGCCATACCATTTATGAAAGCCACAAAACGATCGAATAGACGCCGCGTTGAAATGATAACGAAAGAAGGGAATGAAAATGAGAGAGAAATGCAACTTTTTAGGCATTGTTATATAATCATGATCGTCCTGGCGACCTTCTCATTGCCATGGGTGTAGCTTGATGTGTGAATTACAAAAGCGCTTCTGTGTCTTAATTCTAAGCTTCGATATAGACTAAAACTTGATTCAGAAGATATTTTCTTAGTCTCTTCTATCTGAGAACGTGCAATACTCGGGAAAACAGAGGTCTGAGCCTCCCTAAAACCCGCAATTCGATAGTCAAAGAATGAAAAAGCTAAGTTGTGTTGTGACCAATCTTGTGGTGCTCCAGTATGGATATTCTGAAGTTGCACAGGTGGTAATGTGCAAAGTCGTGATCTGTCCCACACTATCAAGTAGTCAAGTGCCGTCCCTTGACTCACTAATTCGCTAGGTCAACGCCGTGTTCGACGTATTCTTAATTTGATACCTCCTACCGCCGGTGAACCTGCTGCTTTTCACGGAGTAGCACAGCCGAAGACTAGGCAGGTATCGTGATCATTGGCTTGAAGCCTCGGAATTCGGAGGGGGAGGCGGGTTAGGTGAGCTCCCAATCGATGTACCCCCATTCGATGTATTCCCATTCATTAGAATCCCATTCGGTGTATCTCTCCTTGCGCGCGGACCGGGTGAAACCTGTGGCTCAGTCCTTGTCGTGCTTGAAGCTGGAGAAGCCGCAGGGACGGTAGTTCTAGGTTGATTCCCACTCGGTGTGTCTCTCCTCACGCGCGGGGTGGATGTGACCTGTGGCTGAGTCATTGTCGTGTGTATAAACTTGAATGCCGGAACAGCGCGAGGTAGCAAAGGCGTAACAAGAAGCCCGAGGGCCACTATGATCCACTTGACGGATAGTTCCGAACGCCGGAGAAGGTTGCCAAAAGCGGGAAGGGCCTCCTCGTTGACGAGGAGAGCGGCTGTCGAGGACGCAAAGAAGACGGAGAATAACAGAAGAACTACCGCCGAGTTCCACAACGCTAACGAAGCGTAGCTTTTGGTCTTGCTGTAGTATTTCTCCGGGACGAAGGTTGCAGCGAAAATCAAAAGAGTAACAACTGCGGCCGTGAACTTTTCCTCCCTCGGGCCCTTCTTTCCTGATATATAGAGGTAAAACGAGAAGAGCAAGCCGATACGAACCGCCCAAATTGAGTACTCTTTAAGTTCATGCATGTTGAATTTCAAGTAGGGGTGATGAATTCTAGATTTGAGTTTTGTCGTGGGTTGTTGCGCCCTTGGCTATTGGGACGTTTATAATCCAATATGGTGTATCAAAGATTGCTGTCTACTTATTCAATTGCAAATACTTTGTAGGACAGCTTATAGCTGCTCTAGTACTAGTGCATGACGTTTATCAATATGGCAAAGAGCTTGAATACAAAGAATAACAGGCGTTTACATACTTGAAGCGTGATAACAGCCTTTGTGGCCAATGCCACCTTTGTTGTGTTCCTCGTTGCGTTCCGTTTATGGTCTGTATCCCAACATTTGATGGTCTCCTGTACAATCAGTGGAAGCTGAACGGATCCAGCAAGGCGTGTATCTTCTCTGCGCTGCAATCAATAGGTGTCGACATTTTCACCCTTGAGAATATGATTCTACTTACCTCGCTAAAATTTCCGCGCATGTCGCATTCTCCGTACTTCGAAGCAGAGGTTTGAGGTTTCCCCTACGTGATTCACCTGTGGGCATGTATAATTAACTTGCTCTCCAGTAGACCGATGGGGGGACATATTGAATCACCGTTGCGGCTGCGCTGTTGATGGATTCAGTTAATGCTTGGACTTTCAATATTGCACCGCTAGCCCATTGAAATGCTCGCACGACGTAGACTGCTCATTTAACTTTCCTCTCACACTTTGGAATTTCAATTGGCCCTGATTAAGTAAAGTAGATCCAGAAGAACCTTCGTGTATTTTTCCTTTTTTCTCTTCTTTCATACGTTGTTAGATTGGGTTGAACACCCATCCGAACTTCAGGCAGCTCCTTGATCCGATGATGGAAGCATCTTCGGCTTACGCTCCCATAACTTTCTACCCAGGAGGGAGACCTTTAGGCACCGAATCGGTTTCAACACCGATTGATGACATCAATTTTCTAAACATTAAGTTCTGTGATCCCGTTCCTTTTGAATCTACAGGTTAGTTTGCTACTTGGCCAAAATGGGCGAATCGCTGGACAGGTTCGCCGTGCGAGCGATCAAAGACGCCTGCTGCGCGTGATGATCAACGACCTCAAATAATGTGACATGAATCTCGAATTCGTCCATAAAATCCACTTAACACATCCCTCGTGTTATTATCGAACGCATACTCATCCAAAGCCCAAAACCGATCGTTCTGTCAATGTTGTGTCAACCGCGCCCTTCATTCGGGTAACCCAGACCTCGCAATGTCAAAAGCGCCCTAGCACTTCCCCTTCGAATTAAGTTATCATAAGAGCCTGGAAGGATCTGGTACAGTTTTCTGAGGTATTTAAATGCCTGATGATGCCATCGCACCAGTCTGCTGCCATGTTCATCATCGATCACCATCGACTAAGCCCATCAAACCCCTCAGCACAGCACGTCAATAGATCGTCAACATGAACAACGGAAGTTTACATTTCCGCATTGCCATCACAGACGATGCGGTGCAGATCCAAAACCTAATTCAGTCCGCATTCCGCGCCGAAGACACCAGAGCCAGGTGGACAGGAAACACAGAACTTGCATCACAGTTCCACATCAGCGTCGACGAGGTACTAGCCAACATCAACAACCCCGACTACACCGTCCTCGTAGCCACGGACGCCACCAGCGGCAGCACAGACGGCGTGATAGTGGCCTCGGTCGAGTGCGCAAGGAAGCGCACCACCGCCGACCTGGCGCGGCTCTCCATGCTCGCGGTGAACAGCTCCCGCCAGCGCAGCGGGCTCGGGCGCGCGGTCCTCGCCCGCGCCGAGGACTACTGCCGGCGGGAATGGGGGGTCAGCAGGCTTGGGCTCAGCGCGCTTTCGACGCGGGAGGAGCTCATCTCGTGGTACGAGCGCTGCGGGTTCGAGAGGACGGGCGCGACCTCTGCGTTCCCGCGCGAGCGGTTCCCCGCGCTGGACCTGCCTGGAGACCTGTGCTTTGTTGAGCTGGAGAAGGACCTGACGGCTTTTGTTGGGGGGAAATAAGAGGGATCGTGGGGAGGATATGGGCTAAGCGTCAGGATCCGATCTGGTTGGTGTGTTTCTTGGGATCATCATGTCATTGCGCATTGGCGAGGTCAAGGCTCTGTGAAGACTGTCATTGTTTCGCTGGCCGGGGCGATGGATGGTGACAACACTCTCACACCGAAGTCAATTATTAATATCAATTCAGCAGAGGGTCAATTTCTGCTTCTAATCTTATTGTAGGATTGTTCGTGCGTCGCTGCGATGTGTAGCGGTGAAGAGATAGCCCAATACGCACAAGGAATACGCACAAGGTCCATCCTCTACCGGATATCATCTCTTGTGCAACCAGCCGATGCCAGCGGGATGCATATGCGGCACCCCCCTTGCGGCTGCTGCAACTTTCCCAACCCGGATCTCAAGGAGTCCGAGAATCGGGATTGCGGGCGCGCAAAGCAGGGAGGCTCCGCTGCGGACTTCAACAGCAGAGAGAGAGGATTCGAGCAAACCTTAGAATATGACCGAGGCCCAGGACCGACCGGACTTGGGGGGGAAGGGGCCAGCTACGGACCTCGGGTGTTTAGGTGATGGCACCGATGGATTGAGGTCGGTCAACCGAGGGGCATGCCGATCTCTTGGGAGGATCAAGTCCTACCACCATCACGGTGCAAGTGTTCGGAGATAAAGTGCCACAAATGGGGTGGTGGCAAGTGTGTCCATAGGAGACAAGACCGAATGACGCAGGGGTCGGAAGGGCGAGGGCAGTTCTGGCTTGGGGGGAAGGTTCTAGATGGAACGGGGACTCGATGTCGTACAAAGACAAAGAAAGACACTGACTAATTCCCGAAAGTCTATCCATCCCAGCCCCAGCTCTACTTCACGTCAGCGACAAAAAGGTTGGAGGCTGGCTTGCGTGGAAGATCGATCTCAAGTCAGAGTTTAAGTTGTTGATGAGATTCATCTTGGTCGCTTCGTGTTCAGAGAGCTCATGGTTGAAGGACGGAGCGGTCAGCTTTGGCAGGCCCAGAGATTTCTGGGGCATCGCCATGCTCACTGTTTCACCATCATGACGGGAGAGCACAACTTTCTGGTCTTGGGCTGACAGGTGGGTGGAGGTCAGTAAGACATTGGGCTAGACTACCTGTTGTGCAGTACACATTTCGTTTGTGACATACTAAGGGGGTCTGTCATGCTGACAAGGGGTCTGTCACGGTCCGCCGCGCTCGTCAGCATCTCTCTCTGCGGGGCATCTGTTGATTATCAGTCTTCCTTTGTCTACCCGGTGAAAGGGCGGGACCGTATCTATTTAGATACTCCAGGGCCATGGGGCTACGGTATCTGTAATGATTAGTTCGCGGGTGCTGTCCCTCGCTTCCTGACAGCCCTGTTTGCTTCCTAAAAGGATCGACGGACCTTGTCCAGGGAACTGGGCCGCATGGTCATGATCCAATCAGCGGGGTCGACGTGCCCAGCGTGGCATGTCCAGCGTGTCATCGTGCGCTGCGGCTGCGGCTGCCGCGTAAGTGCCCTGTGCCTCTCCCTTGCGCTCGCTGGTCGAGATAGGTATCGATTGGCGGCGCGCAGCAAGAGATCCATCTATTAGGGAATCCTTCGAATTCGGATCGAGCCAGTGGATATCGGCCGAATTGAAAGATGGGTGGATCTCTCGTGGGCCTGTCTGTGGCTGGAACTGGTTCTGCTCTCACCGGCTTATGTGCACGTCTGACGGTCCTGATTGACTTTTGGGAGCTTGTAAAATGCGTTCCAGTTTGGTAGGTAGGGCTGGCTGAACACGGATGGTGCTAGACTGGCGAGAGGTGTGAGGTAGCATGAAGGGCTGGCGAGCAGTTCAGCACTGAAGGATTAAGAAGAAGCGTTTTCTGGGGCTCATTTGCTGACATTCGCTAAGCCTTGTTCGGAACATGGCAAATCACGACCTAAAGCTTGGCTGCAGATTTGCTTTGTCTCAGGGCATCGTACCTCTGCGTAGGTAGACCCCTTGCTCAGGCCTAATTATTGTGGCATTGATCTGGCCTTTCCCACCAGATAGATTGCTAGTAGCTCTTGAAATGCCAACGCCAGGTCCGTCATGTTGCATTGGCTATTGTGAGGATATATTGGAAATTGGGCGAGGGATCGAAGACACCTGTGCGTGTCGACGAGGAAGGATTGCTCAGTCATCCCAAATAAGGCGAGGGCCGGTAGCACTGCAGCTCTGCATTCGAGTACTGTGCAGGCGGCGGACATCCACCCCTCCTCCACCACCAGCAACGGTGGGTGCATGTTGTTCGTCAACTGGCCGGCAACTGCCCTTCCCCGGAGCCGTTATATCGGTTTTGAATCCAACATGGATAATGCTATGCATTGTCGACTCTGCGCTTCATTATTGGGTACAGCCCAGGCCATCTTTCAGAGCTTTAACGCGCAGCAGAGAAACATGAGGGTGACGGCGGGTGTGAATATGGGTTTGGGTGTGGTGTTTGGGGGCCACGATGTGGCTCTGAAGGAGGGAGGGGTGGGCGATTAGCAACTGTCATCCCATTTACCGGTGACTTCTGCTGCAGCATCCGTCCCTTACCCCCATCTGAATCCTAACCAGCATAAGCTTACTCTGTTGGGTCTGCTAGTGAGCGCTAGTACACAACCACCCCACGGTCGGTGACCTGTAAGGCCCCGTCAGGCCCCGTCCGGCTTATTGCGTGACGCTCATGGCCCTTGTCCTGCATCATTACCATCAGCAGCTCCTGGGATAAGATCCAAATCTTCTCAAAAGCTTGCCTCAGAAGCCGCCTTACATTTTACGCGTAACCATTCCCTTTGTCGGCAAGGGCTGTACAGCGAGTGTGTGTGGTACCCTTTTCTCCTCACGATCCTCTTCTCAACGGGAGGATCGGAGCACACGTGTTGGGGCTCCTTCGCGGGCCTAGCTGTGACCATTTTGCCCCCCTAGCAGCACGTTGTTGGTGCATATCTTGCTAGGGCGAACGGCTGCACGACCTCGCTGCTCGGCCCAGAGAGGACAAGTGTGAGTGGCAGGCGCGAGCTGCGGTTCGGCTCCGTCCCCGGATAGTAAGAATCACGACTGAGTTGCCGCCGCCCGGCTGGTCGCTGCCCAGGTGGGTAGTGACCCACTTCTCGACGCTCGGCGAGATTCCTCGAGACCACCTGCTAGGATGGACTATGTCCACCTAGCGAGTAGTCATATCGGTATTTTGTCCGCAGGGGCTCAAACCCAACCCTCATCACAACCGGAGACATTTGGAAAGCCGCGAACAAGTAGACGCGCCAAAAGTTACCAGTCGAGCGCATCAGAGCCGATGACAGCTGAGCAGCTGCAAAGGAACGAGTTGCCGAGACAAGGAGACAAGTGTCGAGCACAGGTTGGGTGATGGGTCCTATAACACGCTCATGACGCCCACCTCCATCGGTGGCTTGTCTCTGGCTCGAACAAACGGCTCCGGCCATCTCCACGCTGTCTTGTTTTGAGCTGCCAAGGTTCCCATCCACCCTGCAAGCCATAAGCGGGACAGGCCGCCTATGCCCACTGAGGAGGGCCAGTGCCTGGGTAAGTATATAGGTAGTGTGGGTAGTCAGGACCCCCATGCCCTCATATCTGACACCCCCTAGTGATCTACCATCAGACCCAGTGGGCAAAAAGACCCAAAGACCCTAAGGTACGTCTCTTTTTTTTTCTTTTTTCACTGGAGTTACCAACTTCTTTGCCCGCGCCTCCTCCTACCCACCCCATATTCCCCCACCCATGACACCCCAGTTCCAGGAACCTTTAAGGTTTGGCTGGGGTCTTGTGTCTGGCGGCGTCTTTTAGTTCTGTCTGGGTGACAGCCCAAGCATCAGTGGCCAGCAAACTTGGGTGGCAGGTGCTGATGGGGTCGGCGTGGGCCATGTCAGCCCTTTTTGTACACCGGCCGTTTGAGCAACGATCTGCTCCCGGTGCCCGCTTCGTTCCTTGTCAGGGCTTGTCGAAGAAACTCCATGCCGCCACGAGTGTGTTCGGAGTCGGAGCCTTGTCAGACTCTCTCCCTCCATGTCTTGCCCTGGCCAGATACAAGTATCGGCCAGCCTTCGCCCTCGGTGACCCCAGGCCCTCAGCATCATCTTCCCCCTTCGAAATATCCCGACCTCGGCTTATCACTTGGCTGCCATATCTTCGTGGGGCCGCTGCTCACCACAGAGAAGAGACTGCGGTCCAGACCTTCCCTCCCCGGTAACTTCTTTCTGTTGTCTCTTACACGATGAACTCGCCCAGTGGCCCATCGACACCCTCGGCCACACCGTCTCCGGTGACCATGCCCACCTCAAATACCCAGTCTGCTGCCTCTGCTCCTTCGACCAATGCGAGGGGAGCAAATCGGCGTCCGCCCAAGCTTCGATCGTCTTGTGATGCCTGTGGGGCGGCCAAGGTACGATGCGACAAGACCCAGCCGAGGTGTGGCCGCTGCGCGGCTGGCGGCATCACCTGCGTGTATGGTCTGTCGAGGAAATTCGGCAAGGCACCGAGAAAGAAAGCCCCGACTGAGACAGGAATTTCCGAAAGTTCGGCGTCGAAATCGCTTTCCCAGCAGAAAGCACACCAAAACAGCCTCTCGTGTTTCCCAGATTATCGTCCTTTGTCCGGTGGCACAGCAAGGGCGGTCAAGTACGAGCCCCGGTCAGCCACCTCGCCCAGCTTCGGGCTCGAGGACAGCCTCATGGCGTTCACCGGCCATAGTACGGGCCACGACATGTTCATGCCGTCTCCGGACAGCATGGAAAACTTCAACGACCCCTTCTCGTTTGCGGACGCCCCGCACAGCCACCACAATGCAATACTCCGAGCCGACCCGCGGCACCACGGAACCGTCGACCCCCTGGACCTGACTTTCTCGGCGTCAGACTACTCGACCTTCTCCGAATGGATTCAGCCGGACGACCTAATGCACACCCCCGAAAGCCAGCCCGCCAGCAGCGACGCTGACTCAGCCGCACACATGCCCTCGTCACACCGCCTGCCCACCTCCTTCTCCAGCTCCTCGCTCGAATCATCATCCTTCCCGGGGGAGGGCAGCACCAGCCTGCTGCAGACGGACTCGCACCACTGCCAGAAGCTCGCCTACGCCACGCTGGACAGCCTCAGCGTCCGCCAGGACGGCGAGCACCTCACCCAGACCATGGACAAGGTGCTCAACCGCAACAAGCACGCCGTCGACAATATGAGGCAGCTCCTCGCCTGCCCCTGCTCGCGGTCCCCCCACCTCGCCATGCTCTACGCGAGCATCACCTCCAAGATCCTCATGTGGTACCAGCTCGCAGCCGGCTGCGCCAGGCCCGCAGCCACCACCACGGCGACGTGGGACAGCTTCCCGCCGCTGGACAGCAATAGCAGCAGCAGCCACCAACACCACCACAACAACCAGCCGACGCCGCCGCTGAGCGCGTCGTCCTCGCCTGCTGCCACGTCCATAACGCCCGCGACGAGCCCCGTCACCGCGGCGGGCGGAGTCGCGCACAAAGGCGCCAACCCTGGCGCCGGTGGCTTCGTCGTCACGCCGATGCAGTTCTCGGCGGGCGCCTTCAGCGTCGACGACGAGGCCGCGCAGGAGGCCCTCAGGACGCAGCTGCTCCTCAGCGAGCTCAGGAAGGCCGGCAACCTGATCGACCTCCTGTGCATGCAGGGCGGCAGCGGCAGCACCGGCGGCCGCCCCGGGGAGTCCTCCGCGGCCGCTGCTGTCCCCGGTGGCGAGGTCACCGACATCTATTCGGCGCTTGGCACGTGGCTCAAGTGCGAGCTGAACAGGACCGTTGGCTCGCTTCAGTCATGAGGTTTGCTTCGGGGGCACTGGCGGTCATGACCCTAGCCCCCTTCTTCTTTCCTTTCCTGGTACGAGATCCATGATGTTTCTATAAAGAAGTCGACGGCGTTAGGATGGTGGTTTTCTGTTTTCTGTTTCCTTGGGTCTTGGGCGGACTGGCTATGGATATATGCGGCCGCAGAATGGAGCGGTGGATTGGGTCGGACGGTGTTTTTGTTCCTTTCTGGTCGTCTGCAATCAGTCTATCAACGACTGCGGCATCTTCTTTAAGATTTGGCTCTGCAGAATACTGCCGTGCCTGCTGGTCACAGGTGTGGAGAGGTTGATGTATCGCGTGGGAGAATCGTTGGTTAGAGAGAAAGAGAGCGCATCTCCCTGTTTAGAGTACATCATGTGCAGGGGACAAGTTCCACTGGCGACTTGTTGGGTTGAGAGTGACGAGAGAAGATGTAGCAAGCGGAGAGGCCGCAGCCATCAACTGCTGCTGGGCCCGACCTTGACTCGACTCTTGGACCTGAGCCGTGTCAGAATCCATGCTGTGTTGTTCAACAGCTGCAATGAAAACTTAGAGCGGTTGGCTTTGCACCTCGCTGCACCTCGCGAAATAACTTGTGACATCTCTGCTGCTATGTTGACCTGATGGTTGTGTCGATGGCATCTCAGTGAAGCTTATTGATGATGACGTTGGAATGAGCTTGTCGTTGTTTGGTCGTGTTGTTCGCCCCGGGTCAGTGCAAAATGATGTTCATCCCGCCCACTGCAGAATACCCCGCCTGTCCCCCCACCACACCCACTTCGGCATTTGTTTGGCCCGTCATCCTCAGCATGTGGGAAGACTCCGGAATTCTGCTTGACTGTCCCAACATTCGATTTCGCGAATCGCTTGCCCAAACAACCTCACACCTGACTCATGGAATCGATACGTCAAGTGCACAGTTCCTTAATTTTTTTTATGAAATATCAAAGGGGGGTGGGGCGGGGTAAAAGCAAACTGCGCTCTCAACGAAAGCTCCGGCGCCAAGGAATCGGCCGATGCGCGAGGTGCCCTGATTTGTGTGAGCATGCATTATACGTACTTGAAAGTTTCACCACAGGCATTCATCACTGCTTTCAGACAACAGCGAAAAGAAATAATTGGGAACAAGTTATTGCAGTATTTGGCAGGATTTGATATGAATGATTTGAGAAACTCGGCTTGGTCCATCCGTTGCTTCCAGTCTCTTTTCTACAGGGCGTACTTTCCACTGTCCGGAGGTTGTCGGACTCATGTCTCAAAGGCCTCGTCAACGACGCGTACCCCGTCTGCAAGGTGACGAAAGACATTTCTATCAAGTTTGAAACAATGTCATGCTGCTGGCTGTTTGAAGTCATTGCTTAATCACAAGGAAATGGAAACGAAAACCGATCCCACTAAGTCAAAGTAGTATAGATTGAAGATTATGATATAACATACAGCCCTGATTGATACATAAGTTCATCATATGTTTCCCAAGTTTCTGCTTTCATGACTCCGCAATTGAGGCATGGCGACTGATCCTCGACGTTGCATCCAGGTTGCCCTCTGTATTTGCCCCAATCACACAGGGCGTTTGTAGTCAATGCCAAACATTGGTTACAATGAAGCATCCAACGTTCTTTCCACATCGTAATCTGCATCTGCACGAGTTGACCCACCGCGGGTATTGTTTTGTGACCAATGACGTCTCGTTGGAAAACGACATTTTACATTCCATGGTTTAAGTCAAAGGGATTGGGGATGTGGAATAGAAGTCGATATTCAGTATTTGGTGATCAAGTCCCTTCTATGTACACCATGTTCGGAACGTATCGGATCCAAGTGACTCAGGTGTGGCACATGCAAGCGTCCCCTCTCTAGAGACCTCACCCAGAGATTCCCAATTTAGCTGCATATGGCGCTCAAAATGTTACTGGCATGATGGTCAATGACCTCTGACTGATACCAGATTTTGCAGATAGCAATCGAAGTCTTTTGCTTATAAAATATTCTTGAATAATTCCAACCCGTGCTCAACGAGATGGGCCATACGCATGGATTTTGAGAGCTATGGATCCACGAAAATCCGTCAATGCAAGCGCATGGTAGACTAGCCATATCGAGCGCGTGCCACTTGGCCAGCCCACCAGACGGCCTGCAGCTGCCCACGAGGGTCTGTTCCCGAGGCTTGTCAAAAGCAAAGAATGGACGTATCTCCACCCACCCCGTTCACCTTCTAATCGTACGTCTAGCATCCCAACTCTCACAAGACCTTTGACAGGACGGCGAAACTCGGGGATACCAGCCATTACAGGACGACCCTTTCCCCGACCCGCGGCAAACAAGCCTGTTCCCCCAGCGCCCCAAATTTCAGCGCTTGATTGTACTTATCGGCTACAATGCCCCTGCAAATCCCAGTGAGGGGCAAGATCGTTGCGGTGACCGGTGGCGGGTCAGGTAAGCCAAGGCCGAGAATGATAGAGGGGTCTTCCCCTAAATTATCGTGACTTCGCTGGGTCGCTTACTGTTATGGTTGTGCTAGGCATCGGGCTTGCTTATTGTCTCCTTGCACGGAAACAAGGGGCCAAAAAGGTCATTCTTGCCGACCTACGACTGACACAGGCAGCCAAGGAAGCCGTCCAGTCTGACGAAAATCTCATCTTCCAGCAGTGCGATGTCACGAAATGGAAGGACCTCCAAAACATTATTGATGTGTCATTGGCCAGGCTAGGGGATGTTCCCGATATTTATGTCGCATCTGCCGGAGTGTTTGAGCCGGTGTGTATTTCTCCCATTCGGACGACAAAGAACCAGGCCAATGAGAGTGGCTGCTGACGGACCATTCTTAAAATGCGCAGCCATATTCAAATTTCTGGGACGACCCGGAGTCTTTGGATGCCAATGGCTACGCTGCTGTTGACATCAATGTGAATCATCCGGTCAGTTGCCATTTCAGCAGCTCAAGTCGAGCATCCACAACTTAAACCTGGGGACTCTGGCTGATTCCAAGCAACAACGCAGATCAAGCTCACCCGTCTGGCCATGCGCGCTCTTCTTGGAAAGGACAAGAAGGGAGCCGTAGTGCTGGTTTCGTCTATAGCTGGGTACTCCAAGCACTATCCGGCGCCGATATACACCGCCACCAAACATGCGGTCGTAGGCTTCGCTCGCAGCATGGGCGAAGCCGAGGAGTTGCAGGGCGTCAAGGTAGTCTGTGTTTGCCCAGGGTACGTCTTTCTAGCTCATAAAGAATATGCTTGTGGCCAGGTTGCACTAAATTCGTTCCGAACAGTATTGTGAAGACACCTCTCTGGACGGAAGGCACGAGCCCCGGCGCTGGTGCGCGGTACGGAGTCTCGGATGAAGTCTCCCTGACGACCGATACACTGGCAGCCGCCATAAGCGAGGTTATAGAATCGCCTGAGATCCCTGGCGGAGCAATTTTCGAGGTTTCCAAGGAGGGTACTCGAATAATTCCGGATTGGAACATCTCGGCCCCGCCTGGCATGGATGACAAGAGAGACGGCAAAGGCGTTAAACCCCCACCGGAATTTATCGAAAACCTGCTGGCTCCGATCCTCAAGGTTACGAGGGCAGAGCGTGGGAAGCTCTGAGACAGCTAGGTCCAAAAGCCGGATAACTCCAGGGCAAGACGCATGAGTAGCCGTTCTTGCTAGACGGTCAGTTTGGAACAAGCATCATCTCACCTGCAATGAGAATGCACGCAACGTTCACCATTGGGAGATCCGATACTATCAGGCGTGATTCTGGGCTCCCCAAAGCAGATGAAGTCCCTTATCTGGTGTCACAATAGCACCGACGGTTCAAGCCCACCATATGAATAGCATAACTCAGCCTTCAGTTTACAAGTTTTAGTTTTTCCGTCATCAATCAACAATACGAAGTGGTCACGGAACAAAGGTGGCGCTTTTTGGAAAGAACATTGCCAAGTGTGAAATTCTGCTCACCTTTGAGAGAAGAGAAAGTCATCAATCTATACATCATGAAGGCCAAATCCAAACCTAAAACCATGCAAACATCCAAGCCACCTGAAAGAAATCCCTCCTCTTTTTTGTCTCTTGATCTCAAATTTTCAGCCTCCTCAAAAGCAATGGAGAAGCCTCCGGGGCTTTGTGAATCAAAGCACATGATCTTTGCCGAAATCGAAACAGAAAAATCCAAAACACCAACTCATCCCAAGAAATGAAGATCATACGTGTACGGTACCATTGTCTCAAAAATGAGACTCATGGCACGTTTCTACAGCTTGGAAGCACCGGTAGGGCACACACCATCAACAGCGCAGACAGTCTGAGTCTGCGTCACAGTGACAGCAGAGCACTGCCCGCCAGCACCACCGCCGCCGCCCCCAGTGGCAGTCACGAAGACGGTCTGCGTGGCCTGCGGGGCGGTGTTGGTCGCGGGGACGACAACGGTGGTGGTGAGCTGACCGCTCGACGTGGAGACGGTCTGGTTTCCGCCGACGGTGACCGTCACGACGCTCTGCGTGGGCAGCACCGTCTGGACGGTCTCGGACGGCGACTCCGGGCTCAAGTCCGAGGTCGCGGACGCCTCGCCGCTGACGGGGACGACCACGGTGCTTGTCAGCAGGCCTGTGGAGGTCGAGGCGGACTCGCCGCCTCCCGAGACGGTGACGGTCACGACGCTCACTGTGGGGATCACGGTCTGCACGGTCGATGAGGATGAGGAGGCGACGCCGCCGCCGTTTCCTCCGTTTCCACCGGATCCTCCGTTTCCGCCGTTGCCACTTCCGCCTCCATTGCCTCCGCTGCCTCCGCTGCCTCCATCTCCACCGTTGCCACCGGATCCTCCGCCGTTCTGGCCGCCTCCGTTCTGAGAGCCACCGCCGTTGCTGCTCGAGCCACCACCGGTGGAGCCAGAGCCGCCGCCGCCGAGGGCAGCTACGCTGGTGACTGGAACGACCGAGGAGATCGTGGTAGGGACACCGCTGATGGTAGTCTGGATTGTGGTAGGCACAGAGATGACAGTGAGCTGGGTAGATGTAAACCCGGATTCGCCGCCGCCGTTGCCAGGAACTCCGCCGTTGTTTGGTGGGGGAACGGCGGTGGTGACCTGGACAGTGGAGGACGACAGCGAGGGAGTTCCGCTGACGGTGATGGTAACAACGGTCGGGACGTTGACCACGGTGCTGCTGCTGGACGCAGATGGGGTGGGGATGAAGACGGACTCGGTGCCGCTCGCTGGAGAAAATGTCAGCATACATTAAATGAATCACACAGAACAAGGGAGTGATCCGAGGTGTGGGTACATGTTGCCCTACTTGGGGAGGAAAGAACTTACCAGTCACAGTCGTAATGGCAGAAGAGAAACTGGATGCGATGGAAGAGGACAGCGAAGAGGCAGCAGTAACGGGGCAGATGGTGGTATACCGGGCAATAGTGTCGGTGACAATGACGGTGGAAACAGCTCCGGACGGCAGAGCCGAGATGGCACCGCTCTCAGACGCCGCAGGGCAGCTGGTCACAGTCGGGGCGCAGGAGATGACGGTACGGATGGTAGTGGCCTCAACAGTCAGCGTGGTCTGAGAGACTGAACTGTTGCCAAAAGGTGCCGGTGGGCCGCTGGCCACAGGCAGGTTGCTGCTCAGAGCACCAGTCGGGGCTGCTGCGCCGCCTGCTGCAGGGAACCCGGAGGTCTGGGGAGGCAGAGGTGGGAGGCCAGTGGCCGGGCCGCTTGGAGGAGCGCTGGGAATACCAGATGGAGGCAGGGCTGTGCCGTTGGCTGGAGGTGGTAGTGTTGGTGGGAGGCCGGATGTGGATGGGCCATCCGTGCCTTCGGTGGGGGAGTTTGAACTGAGTGTGGCTCCGGAGGAAGAGGCAGACGATGGGGGTGCTGCAGGGGCTTGTGCCCCTCCACCTGTGGCGTTGACAGTTGGCAAAGGAGGGAGTCCTGAAGGAGGACCAGATGGGGTTCCGAAACCAGATGCTCCAGCCTCGGTGACGGGAGAGTTGGAGCTCAGGGCGGAATCAGAAGCAGACAGCGAGGGTAGAGGAGGTGGCAGGGACGGTGCGCCTCCGGTGGCATTTGCAGTAGGGACCGGCGGCGGAAGACCCGAGCCGGACGAGGAGGCGGTGACATATACGGTGTTAACCGAGACGGGAGAGACCTCGCTGGTGGTCCGGCCGGGGCAGTCCGTCACATCAGGCGCGCAGGAAGTCACCGTGTAGATGTTGGTCGTGTAGACAACCTCGGTGGTGAGCTGCCCGCCGGCTGCATTCGGAGGAGGGTTGGCAGCGGACCCGTTTATAGGGAACGGCGACACGGACGGCGCAGGTGGAATGTTCTGCCTGTGCAGAAGACCTCCCAGGGCCCCCTGCGAGAAGAGCACCGCCACGGCGTTGCGGTACATCATGATCAATGTGCGTGTGGAATCTTGCGGAGTTGTTGAAGATGATGAGTGAATCCTGTCCAGGGATCGAAAGAATGTTTGCAATGAAGAATGAGTGAAAGAGGTGTCAAGACACCTAGAGAATGGATAGTCAGCAAGATCAACTGGCTTCAAGAAGAAAAAGAATGGAAAGCACAAGATGCCGATGTAAGCCTGAAGTCAAGCTTGAAGCCTTCAGCATATACCGATCAGCAGCGAAACATACTGCCTTCTTATACCAAATCTTCGTCAGGATCACCACCACTTCGGCAACATCTCTCAACAGCCCCTCTTCTGACCTTCATCTCCGATGTTTCCCTCACCCACCACGACATGGCGTCTGTATGGGCAGACCAGTATGGTGTTGCCAGGGAGGGTCCATGGAAAATGAAATCGGTGCCTGTGTGATCCAAGTGACCTCTGTCGTCTGTGACGCAACATGCTCCCTCGCGTGGTCCACAGTCATCATCTGAACTTTTCATCTGAGCTTTGAGATTTTATGCATACAAGGTAAAATTCATATACTTGGGACGAAGAGCACAGCCCCAAGTGGAGTAACAGTACATCCGCGGGTTATAGAGAGCAAGCCTTGCGCATGGGCCCGTCGGCGTAGCAGAGGGGTCAGAAGGGGCTCGTAGTCCGGCCAGGACGCACACAATACGGTGGGTTAGTTGCCCCTATTGCATGCTAAAAATCATGTACCCGATCGATCTGCAAGATAGAGTGTGGTCCGACCGGGGGTGGCTGTCAATCTCCCGTGCTCGCCGTTTGGGGTAAAAGTCTCCGGATGGCAGCGAAGTGCATAAAGGACAGGGGGGATCGCAGTATCAACGAGAGGGAAACATTCTTGGCAACCTCCTTTAATTCCGAGTCAGGGGCAAGAAACAACCGGAAACAGGGACCTCAACGGTCGATTATGTCAGAATTTGGGAGGGGAAACACTTGAGTGTCTACTCAGGCACGACAGGCACTGACAGGTACAGATTGGGACCCACCACCTTCGAAGCTTAACGTAAATCATATAGGCCACATTTGAGGGGGTTCGCACTGCAAATACCAGCTCTTATGCAGACGGAGCCTCCCCTGAATCACAACGCTGCTGAGGTTGGGATGAAAAGATCCTGCACAGGGTCTGTCAGGGTTCAATCCTGTTGCACCGTCAGGCCACGGTCGGCCAGGCTCGGAGATTTTACTGAAGCTCACAATCCATTCGTCACTTTCTCCCAGCTTTCCAGGTGTTCGGACGATGAGGATCCCTCCCGAGCCCGAACTTGGCCCCCTGCCCCTGAGCCGTCCACAGCATTCTGTACCTGTGCACCCTTTCCCCGGTGGGTGGGCAGTGATGTTTCGAAGTCTAGAACAGGTTCGTTTCCCTTGGAAACATTCATGCGCCTTCACACACCCTGGCTGTCCTGAGGTTTGCCAGACCTGGCTGACAGCTTGACGTGGGCTGCGTAGCCATATTTCTGTCTCGACTAGGCTACATTCGGTTTGCTATGCGGTTACACCATGATCATGGCGACCGGCACTATGGTCTCATACGGGAAACCGACTTCCCAAGCCACCTCTGGAGTCGGCCGTCGATCGTGCCGTCATGTCCTGGCTGCCCTGGATAGATTAAATGGGCTTCCCAGCGACCATAGCTACACACCCACTCCCGCGATACTAGAAGCCGAGATTACTTGGGAGGGGGCTCTGCGGTTAAGATGCTACAGAACCATACGTGACTGTGACTCGGATTGATTGAGCCTCTTGCACTGCCTCGTTGCACATTGTAGCAGCCACTAACCACAGACAGCCACAAGTGCCTTTCAATTGTTGCGCGGTCCGGGAGGATCGAAGCAGACGATGGCTTGGATGGAACACGCCATGAAGACACACAGACACGACTGCCCACAACTAATCTCACATCACGATAAGCTCTCGGTATTGCTATCGTGAGCTTACGTCGGGCTCCAGAACGTTACCGACGATCCATATACATGCATTACTCGACCTCTACAATCTACTTACATTGCGCGTTGTGGCACTTCATTTGAATAGAGTATAATATAAGGCCTCATAACCTGGTCCGCGAGCCGAGTCATGACAGGGCCTTCTTCCCTTCCAGATGTCTTCACCCTGGAAAGCAACGTCACTTTCAAAAAATAATTATGATTATCCATCAAGTCCAAGATTTTTAAACACAAAATATGATGGGAGCCATTATGAAGAAAACAGAGAATGGAAAGACAAGGAAATTGAGCAAGACGGGGGAAATTTGTCTTTGTTCTAAGAACCTCAAACGCGAAGGATGTGGATGATAAGGGAGGCCTCTCGGTATAGGTAGGTAGCCAGGGTAAACAAGTCGCTTATGCGGACAGCATTTCGCAGTAGCAATGCAACTCTTTTTCAAGAAATTTCAACACTGTCTGGCTCGAGTTTGATCTAGGAAATTGATGGAAAGGACGTAATGAATGGTAGATGCAGCAGATTACTGCTAAGCAACGGTTTAGCTGCCGCAGTCTTGTGCCGGTAGCAGGAGCGCGAATTGTCCGACGTGTGGTCTAGAGTTCCGGTGCCGCTAGGCCTCTCCTGGTTCCACAACGACACCTCATTTCTGCCGGGTGACCGGCACGTTCACGCCTCACTCGTGACATTGCATATCACAAATGTCATCTCCGTGAAGCTCGGGGCTATAATCACTGTCAAAATGGACGAAGTCGATGATTGGGTCCTCGTCTCGCGCAAGGTCGATGAGCCAGAACCGCCTTATCTCGATGATATCAGCTCTTACGTCGATAGCATTGCCGATGCTTTGTGGCCCGTGAACAAGAACATCCACGATAACCCTGAGCTGGGTTACGAGGAGTATATTGCCCATGATACCTTGGTCAAGTTTATGAGATCACAAGGAGGTTGGAAAGTGACGCCCTCGGCTTATGGAATCAAGACAGCATGGATAGCGGTGCATGACACCGGACGTAAAGGGCCGGTGGTCTCCTTCAACGTCGAGATGGGTATGCAGATGCGGAAATCATTCCATGAGCCTGGATCATGGTCAAGCTAATATTCTCCCAACAGACGCCCTTGTGGGCATAGGTCACGCCTGCGGGCACAACCTTATCGCCACCGCCTCGCTGGCAGGCGGCCTCGCCGTGGCAGAGCTGATGCGCCAGCACTCCCTGCCCGGGAAGGTCGTCCTCTTCGGAACGCCCGCCGAAGAAGGTGGCGGCGGCAAGATCAAGCTGATCGACGCCGGCGCGTACAAGGACCACGGAGTCGACCTGAACCTCATCTCGCACCCAGGCATCACGCACGACAGCGCCCTGATGCGGACGACGGCATACACGCGCTTCAAGGTCGAGTACTTTGGCCGGGAGGCACACGCGGCTGCGAACCCTTGGCTGGGTATCAATGCTCTCGACGCGCTGGTCACGGCGTATAACTCGCTGTCCGTGCTGAGGCAGCAGACTATGCCGGGTGATATCATCCAGGGCCACATCACGGACGGCGGCGCGGCGCCTAATATCATCCACGCCTATGCTGCCGGTGTGTTTGTGGTGAGGGCGGACACGCGCGCCCGGCTGGAGGAGCTCAAGAAGAAGGTCGACGGGTGCTTCCAGGCCGGCGCCACGGCCACTGGCGCGAGGTTGAAGATGACGGACGTGCAGGCGTATGCCGACCATGTACCCAACCGGGTGCTGGCGAGGAGTTATACGCGGTACTTCAACTTCCTGCTGCCTCGGAAGGATGACCCGTACGAGCCGCCCAGCTCGAAGATACCGACCGACCAAGACGTGGACGAGGCGAGGGGGGTGACAAGAGCCAGCACTGACCAGGGCGACATCAGCTACCAGATGCCTAGCTTGAGTGTCGGCTTTTCTATCGTGCCAGGTCCGGGCGGACAGGGGCCTCACAATCCTGAATTCGCGGGCTCGGCTGGCACGAGGGATGCGTTTGAACGGTGTTTGAGGGTTGGGAAAGCTTTGGCAGGGACGGCGTTGGATGTGCTGTCCCAGAAAGGGATGCTACAGGCGGTACAGTCTGCTTGGGAGAAGGATATGGAGAGGTATGGTTAATCCGGCTGCTCTCACGCTTAATACATATTGAGATGAACGCGGATGGCGATATCGCTTGGGACCAGAGTCGGCCTCGTTTCGTTTTAGACGCGTATTATTTGGGCGGAATAACAACGTCCTTTTCGTCAAATTGGTATGGCTTCGGTACTGATAAAACAAAAAAATCCAAATCTCATGAAAACGCGTTGTAATATTCGAACTGGAGGGACAAAGAGCGCATGGTATCTCGCCACCATCCATGCGCATCCTCAAGCCAATGCAATGATCTATGTAATTTGAGAAACGACACATAAAATTCAGCATCATCTTATTGACAATTCGACGAGACACAACTCAGTGGCGATAGGCACGTCCCCGAGCACGGCCATCCCGTCATGCAGCCAGTGTTGCAGCACGTCCCAACGACTGTGTCACAAGGCCACGGGTCTGCACAGTCATTGAGATCTTTGCAAGGCGCGCCGGGGCATCCCCAGAAGCACGTCTTGCTGAGGCAGTTGTATTGGCAGGTGGCAGAAGTTGAGATGGGCGCTGAGGTGGTCAGGATGCTGGTGACGAGATCGACTGCGTCTGTGTCCACTGAAGTCGAGGCAGGGACTATCGCCGCTGACGGCGAAATGGAAGTCGTAGTGGGTGCGCCGAGTGCCGTGGACGTGGTCAAGTCCGCAGCTGTATCTGGGGGTTGTGTCGGGAACGTTTCGGTGCACAGCCCTGTCCCTTGACAAGACAAGGATGTGGTAGATGATCTGAACTCAACTTGGTGAATTAGAATCGTGAAAACGGCTCATGATGAGGTGACTGGTGACATTACCGTGAGGCCTCAACAGAATCACCCGGGTCCTCTCCACCTTTTCTGCCCGTTATTACTGCGATGGGAGTGGCTATGATTCCCAAGACGGATATAAGAGTAACAATAGAGCAGGCGATCAAAAATCTCTTCTTCTGCGCCCAGGAAGGGAGGTGGTGGTGGGAGACGCTGTGATCGTAGAATGGACCACAGAACTGCTGCCCGCCACCCCTACTATTCCCTCTGAAAACTGCTCCCACAGAGAGGTAACTGGTAATGTGATTTCGTTCTGTGTGGTCGGGGGTTATGGGTCGGTTTGAGACCAATGGTTTATCCGGACGCATCTCGCTGTCTTCCACCAGACAATGTGAAAGATCGTTCTCGCTCAAGGAGCATCCCGCTTATACTTCCCTGTAGCAATTTTGAGCATCAGTTGCTTTTGGAATGAGACTGATTTTGTGATTCAACAGCTAAGCTACCCAGCGAACTCCGCCATCAAACATCACCACCTTCTTCAGCCCTCCAGCAGATCAGCCGTCCCGAGCGGCCCGATTGAGGCTCTGCGAAGGATCAATCTCATTCTCTTAAAAGAGGTAAAACTTCTGCCTAGTGGCGTCTGGGGGCGAGTAGTTCCTAGAGGAAGGCAGTCATCCCCTATTCGGCTCGCCCCCGAATGTCTATTCGCTCTGGTCTGAAATCACGGTCACAAATCGTCGCTGGATTGAGCTGTGTGAAACCGTGTGTCATCATCTACCGGTCAAGTTGTGAGAGGGGCCGCAGATGAAACCATCTAGGTAGACAAATATAAGTCTCCTCATGATCGTGTCAATCGGTGGGCTGTATGGGGGCGAATCTGTGTCTTTCCAGCTTTCGATAAGGCCTCTCTTCAAGTGCAGGTTAGTGCGGTAACACCTCCAGGATTTTCTGGCCGATTTCCCGAGGAAAAGAAACCAGTGGTACCATTCCCATTCCGCATTTCCAAGCGTGGTTTCTATCCCCCACGCGATCGCGGCTTTTCTCAGTGCGGAAATACTATTAGATACAGCCTGCCTAATCTCCATGTGCAACTGTGGTTATCTACCGATTGGCTCAAGAAGACATGACCTTGCCTCTAGACATGCGACGGCCACATGATCGGCACAAAAGGGCATTCCAGGGGAAAGTCCTCGGGAGCAGTAGCCGAACTGGGTCCGCCGGTTGCATTCAGAAACACTCTCTGCTCAAGGGCCTCTAATCAATTTGGCTACAAAATCAAAAGCATGATGGGCACACGGTCATCTCTGGCTCTAGATCACGTGTCTACTACACATCTTCTGCTAATGTAAATGTTCAGCTAAATACAGCTCCCGGCGTCTCAACATCAAGTCTGGATAACAATAGTAAGGCGGGCAAAAGTTGATACTCGCTGTGGAACAAACCCACAGCTAAACACCTGCAAACATTCACCCCCTCTCTCTTCCACGCTCGGGCAAAAACAGTCAACCCCGTCTCCGACAGCACTTTCGTGCACTTTCTTCACTCCAATTCCTCACCTCCTCGGAGCAATCGCCGTTTAAAGCAGATCTCACGGCTGAATCCAACTCGACCCCTGAGTCTCGACGGCTTCTCATTTCTCCCAAATTCCGAGAACGTGCTGAATATCACGTTGCTGCCTGAATGGCCAAGCCCTGCAGGGGTTATTCCGATCGCCATCTGTAGTTAACCTGGGCGAGCCTCGTCTTATCAACACCCCAGTCCGTCTACTTGATCAATGCCTCACCCATCTTATCATTGGTCAAGATAGCACGTGTTCGATAAAATCGTAGACTGCAAGCTCTTCAAGCGTTGAAGCTCTGTGGCTGGCATACCCTGCGCGAAGACGAAGGGGCTAGTTCCTGGGTTTCTAGAATTCATTTAGGTTGCCAATTACCAGAACCAAATCGTTGTGATTTGTGACATTCTATCGAAGGCTCGGTTGGAAGGTGATGAAGAGATGATTGAAAGTCATGAAAGACAAATGGGCTAGTTAAGAGATATAGCTGCAGCTAAATGAGGAGTCATCAATTCATCCTCCAATAAACAAAAGATGATCAAGCTGTAGTCCCCCGACATAAACCATGTCCACGCCATGTAGCCAAACTTTTGAATGTTCTCCGCCTATGGCCTTTCCTACCAACGCTCTAGGCTATGATCAAAGGTCCTTGTATCTGTTTGCCCTGTCCATATCTCTGTGCTCCTGTGTGCTTGTTTCCATGCCATTGGCCCGGAGCTACTGGTACAGAGTCAAGTACGTCAGCTGAACCTCTCGGTGGCTGGTAGGTCAACTGATTTATCTGGTCACCAGCACCGTTCTTGATGTTCCCTTCGTAATGGAGCTCGACCCTGCTCCATTGAGTGGCAGGAGTCAAGATCTTGCCACGCACGACCGGTCCGTTGTGTTGATGGACATTGGGACCTGCCTCATTGCTTGTATATACTGCCGTCTGAGGTGTGTGCCGGGGAGCGTGGTTGCCAAGGTTCACTTGACAGTATTGTGGACCTTGAAAGTACGGAACTAAGGCCCCATCATGAGTGTCTCGAGGCCGCTGCCAGGTTATCGTTACCTGTGGCGAAGGAGAAGAGGACAGCTGCCCGTATGGTGCTATGTTGCGCTGGAGGTAACATTGCAATAGGTCAGAAAGGGAAAGGGAGACATGGGCTCAACTAAAGTATTTAGCAAGAAGTACTCGCCTCCATTGATGTGATGTGGAGATGGATATCGTGCAACGCCAGACAGTTTATGTTTTGCACACGGAGTGACAAAGTTGTCTTCTTGTTCTCGAGTATGGCGAAGAGATCCCCGAATGACCGTTCCTTGAGTATGAAGGCGATGGAGCGATGAACTCGTCCTTTTTTCAGTAAACTGGACACGTCTTTATGGTTGCCGATCGTTTGCAGGATGGAATGTATCTCCCTCTGGACCTCGTCGGTGCTCAGGGCGGGGTTTTCATTGATGTCCTGGCAGAGGGCGCGCAGGTCCTCGAGTTGCTCCTGGTATCGCCTGAGGGACTGCGATGACCCTTTTATCCTTTTCGCCAAGTCCACTGTTGCAATGAACTGTATGAGGAACTGCGAGATCGCTGCTGCTGCTCCGAGGGATTCCATGGGATCCGAAGGGGCCAGTAGCCACTCTTTGGCTTCCAGGTGTTGCTCCCATGCCGAGTGACAGGAGTGCATACCCGTAGGATTTTGAGACATTCAGGATGTGATTGAGAATACAATTCGCTGCTACCGTCCCAAGCCGCCTCTCTGCAAGCTCTCGCGCTGTCAGCCTTGGGAATGCCTCGCGCTCGCTCACGCTTGCAGCAGCGGCATACGCAGAGTCGGGCGTCGAATGTGCAGAAAGGGAGTTTTTGAGGTTGCACGTATCCAAATAATTCATGTACTGCTATCACTTTTGAGCCATGGCTTGTGCAGTGGTGAAACCGCACCGGAACTTTCGGGGCTGTCAACTGATGACCAAGACCGTGAATTGCATCGCATCTTACGTGATCGGAAGTCTGTACGTTCTTGAGCCCAAAAGCTGCAACCCCGTTGGGGTGGGGGGGGGGAGCGATGATCCTAGAATCTGCTGTAATACCCAGAGATAGACGCCACCAAACTGTGCATAGGGAAATGTGTCTTGCGACGGCGTATAAGATTGCTGAGGGGGCCAGGCGGCACGGCTGCCCAGGCGACATCTGCTAAGCCTCACATGCAGAGAGCTCCTCGGCAAGCTGGCAGCATTGGCAGATGATGCTAGGATCTGACACGAATAGAAAAATGGTCCCATGAATCATGCGAGGTTATCGTGACTGCCTGTCCTTCTTTCAACAATCTTTCACAACATACGTTTCGGCCAGTTTTCAATCTCCGGCATATAGCATAGTCCGAGTATGTTGTACTCATGATAGGTTTTTCAATACACAAGTCTCCTAAGGAACCAAAGCAAATTGGTATACAGAGATATAAGATGAGGACACTACAGAAGTCCAAGGCTTCAACTTTGTGATATATACTTCCCTCACAACTTGATGTACCAGGATCCAAGTACAAATCATTGGACCATCATGTGTAGCTACCCGAGGGTAGCGAGGGCTTACGAAGAAAATAAGCTGGCTTGGCGCCGAGAGCGGCCGGAACGGCTGCTTCAGGCACTAATGTCTCGGCGGCCTAGGGGGCAGCACAGTGCAAGTCACAAAGCCGGACAGCGTCCAGCTGACCTCAGTGGAGGAGTCGATCCCCATGCGCCCACTGCAGACGACCACATGCTCTCGATGCCCGTCCGAAATTACTTTGTGACCGCTTCTACTTGAGCATGAGTTCTGCATCGTCGCTTCCTGCAGACAATAACGACGCCCGGCCGGACGGAGGCCGTCCTGGGCCGGCTGACAATGCCACCGATCGGTCACAGGAGAAGAAGACCTCTGCGAGTAAACGACGAAAGACTTTCACGGGCTGCTGGACGTGTCGCCAGCGGCATGTCAAGTGCGACGAGCAGCGACCAACATGCAAGCGGTGTGTTGCCGGCAACTTCGCATGCCAGGGGTACAGCACGCGGCTCACATGGCTCACGCCCACGAATGAGAGGGGGCTGAAGAGTCTCGGTCGGACCCGGCCCTTGGTTGAGGCAGATCCCTCTGGCGGCGTCAATGCTCCAACAGGCGGCCCAGTTTCAACGCCTGGAGCTTCCGGACAACGTCTCGCGCCAAAGAGACGGAGGCGTGTAGACCAAGGCGGCAGGGCTGGCGTCACGCGTGTGACAGAGCAAGCGTGCCAGGACGTTCAGCAATCCGAGGTTCCGGGCGTGGATATCATCCGGCCTACTGGGGTCATCAATCCAGCCCTGTTTGATAGAATGCCGAATGACGCCACTTTCTCGAAGTATAACAATGGCGCGCTTGACTCGCAGCATGACAACCAGGACTTCAGCCTGTGGCCAATGGTAGACAGCTCGAGTTCGCCACCAAGGATGGAATATCAGCCACACAACTGGTACATGGATTCCCAGCAACCTTCGGATAGTGGGTTGGCCTTGCCTGGCCCCTTTCACGACCTTTCCATTCCTCTAATCGGCAGCCCTGTGAAACCGTTTGAGGTCCTATCAGCTCCTGCTCGAGAACGGGAGCTCATCAGCCACTGGGTGACCACCCTCGCCGACAAGCTGGTCCCATTCCGGAGCCCGGCAAATCCTTTCCTCACCGTCGTGTCGCCCATGGTCCTTGAGGGAAGCCGGATAGCCTGCACTAAATCCACCTGCACAGTCGCGTTATTCCACGCGGTCTGTGCTATCTCTGCTGCCCACCAGGCGAACCTCAGGGGTTCCTCTTCAGAAGACGGGCTGATTATGTACCACAAACAGCTCAGTTTTCAGCATCTCATGAAGAATATGGACCGTACAGATCACGATGAACGGATGGCATGTCTCGCCACACTATGTCTTTGGATACTTATCCACTTCGTCACCGGAACCCCAGGGGCCTGGCGGCAGGTGACCAATGTCACCCGAGATCTCCTTGAAAGGATCGGCCCTGAAACCTGGGGCCTGTCTACTACTGCTGCCCTGACATATCAGTCCTTTTCTACCAGTTTTGCGCTGATCCAACCCCAGTACCTCGGACGACAGGAACCTCTTGCCCCTTTGAAGACCAGTCTCCCGGGTGTTGATATGATCAAAAGTCAGATCATGCCGGCACGTTGCCTCGAGTTACTTTCTTCTTTCAACGCAAAGTTGACGCGAGACCCTGCCCTGGCGCCCGAAGAGCTTGACCAGCTAGAGATCGAGTTCGCCCTTTCCACACCCGAGCCGTCCACTGACTTTGATAGTGGCAACGCGGCCTCGGCATTAGTACATCATCACCGCTCGCTATTTTACTACGCCTCCGTGCTCTACTTCCGAGGCAACTCTGGGAGGCGTGGCCCCGAGGAACAGGTCCAGACCCTGGTTTCTAGGTGCCTAGACCATATGGAACAAATCGAGCTGCTGCAGAAGGATGCGAACCCCAAGACGTGGATCTACGCCGTGGCTGCCTTCGAAGCTGCGACGCCAGAACTTAGGCACAGAGTGAGACGCTTGTTCTCAAAACGGATGTCACTAGGAATTGCTACCTGGAATACACTACTTATCGCGATCGAAGAGATCTGGAAGCGCCGGGATGCTGCCCCTCTAGGAACTCCACCGGAACCTTGGACTCGCACGCTCTCAGAAATTCCAGAATTGGACGTCATATTGTATTGAGTCTAACCATCACTGTCACCAACGACTATTTTCCCATGAACCCTAGACAATCACATTGGGATCCTGCTCAACCTCAGCCATCAAGTCCTTCGCCGTCCTAAACTTGATTCCAGAAAAGTACTTCTCACGATGTGCGGCGACCTTCTCGGCGGGCAGAGATCCGGCGTGGCTGGCAGAGAAGATGCCGTACTCAGCAATGATACGCTCCTCGCCCTCAGGATGAGAAACAATATCCTCAATCATTTGGTTGAGGCTGCTGTGCTGAATGTTTATCTCGGGGTACTTGGTCCGCACCAAATCCGCAATGTCATTCCAAGTAGTTTTCTCCCCCGAGATATACGTGTACCTCTCCCACCGAGGCGCCTGAAGCAGCCTAGCAACCGCACGGGCGACATCCCTAACGGAAGTCACATCTAGCGGCTCTTTGCCCGTGCCTGGGATGAGCATACTGTTGCCAGCGAGGTTGACCGGGATAGCGTCGCCGGCGTCCTGCAGCCTCCGGTTGCGGGCGGGGACGACATAATCCACGAACCAGCCGGTGGACAGCAGCGTCCACTCCAGCTCGTCCTGCGCGGCGAGGTCCGCGCGGATGACGCCCTGCAGGCGGGAGTAGAAGCCCGGCTGGTCGGGGAAGTCCTCGAGGTTGCCGCCGTACTCTGCGGGGATGAAGCGCCTGCAGGTCGTGCTCTTCCTCGCGGCCTCGATGAGGCGCTGGTGGACGTCGATGAAGGCGGGCGTGTAGTCGAGGATGGCTGAGATCAGGGCCGTGCTGCCCTCGATGCCTTGGAGTAAGGACGGGACGGAGTAGTCTGTGACGAACTGTTGGACGCCTGGGATGTTCTCAAACTGGGGCTTGATAGACCGGGTCAGGATGACGACGTCAATGCCTACGGCTGGGAGTTCTTCTGCGAAGTAGCTTGTGACGGCCCCGGAACCTGCGATGGCAACGCGCATATTGATGATGTGGCTTGAGATGGAACGTTGGAATTCTATTGTGAATTATGCACAAGTGTTGTAGATATCTGTTTGCGAGTTGAATTCTGAGGGCTTGCGTACTCAATTCTGTTTCTCGTTCTCGACAAGGCCAACTTCCTCCTTTTATACTTGCCACGACGTTTCCTACAGCCCGCCATGTCGCGATGAGTTTCCGCTCCAGGTAAGTGTAAGAACACTCTCACGGATGACAAAAGTTCCGTTTGGAAGGAAATTCTGTGGTATGTAAAGACGATGTTTATAAGCAGGACAACCCTAAGCTGAGCCAAGTCTACTAATGGTGACAATGAAGCCGACCTGGCGTGTAAGCATGCAGATCACTGCCTCATCAGGCAACTCACCGCGAGCTCTGCCCTTGGCGCCCGTGCCGTTCGTCACCAAGCAAAAGAGTGAGAAAAGTGATGTAAATACAGTGACCAAGCGAGCATGTTGCGTCACGAATTTTGGTTTGGGAGCATGATTTAAGTTCTTCTGATCACCTCAGCTGCATACAATCAAACCATTGCCGAAGACATTGACACACCAATCGGCTATGAAGAAAACAGTCAACTAACTTTGCTTCCAAGTCGCATCGGCATCAGGGTGAATCTCAGGCTCTTTGATGTATTCCCGTATCTCCTTCTTCCTCTTCCAGTCCGCAGCACCAAACCTCGAGTCCCTCTCCCCCACCACCTCCTCAAAGTCAGGCATCTGCTCAGCCCTCGTGAAGCTCGTCATGAGCTTCGGCCCTCCCAGCGGGATCTTGTGGCCCTTGTCAACCTGCCAGAGGTGGTAGACCTTGCCGTACAGCTCGATCACATCCTCCATCTCGGCGGACTCGGCCTTCTCCCACGCGGCCTGGGGCACGAGGGCGGACGGCTGCGGCATGATGAGCATGCCCGACTTGACCTCGAAGACGTGGCTGTGCCAGAGCCTGCGCTCCTCGGCGTCGAGCGTGGCGTACAGCTTTGGGGTGATCATGTACTCGATGCCTATGAGCCGGGCCCCTGGGCTGGGGCTGTCGTAGAGTATGCACTGGCGGACATCTGGTTGCGGGACGGGAGATGAGTGGGCCGCACATATGTGACGACGTGCGAATGCTGTGGGGATGCCTACCTTCTGTCAAATGACTACAGTAGTGATTTGCCTCGACGAAGCGCTTGGGGTCGTCGGCGTAGACGTGGAAAGCATTGAGGTGGGCGCATATGCTCTTGACTGGTGTGAAGTCCTGTCCGGCGCCGTCAGTATCCATTTACATGTTGAGATACATTGCGTTCATGCTGTGTGAAAGGGTTTCACGCTCACCTGAGTCATGCCTGCACCTGCCTCCAGCACCTTGCTCTTGGTGGTGCGCTCATCCCCGGCTACGTCTTGTTGCGGCTCTGCCATGTTGGTTGAGACCACTTGAGCTGTGGGGGGTTGATACGAGGCAGTTGATTCGAAAACGGTATATCGATTTGCAGATCTCAATGCAGTCGGAGGAGCTTCCCGGTTTGTTTATTTTGGAAGCTTGGGTGGGGTGTTTGTAATGTTGATGCAGGCTTGATGCAGACTCGATGTGAGGATTGATTGTTTGGGTGGGTGTGGTAGTGTTCCGAGCGCCGTTACGTCAGTGGACGTCATTCACCACCTTGGGTCGAATAGCAATTTGATGAGGCACTCTAATCTTTCAACCCTGTGGAAGGAGACAAATAGTAAATTAGTCTCCGAAACTCCTCATTCAAATTTTAATGACTGAAGATATCCCAAGAGTGCAACATCCCGTTTCACCTCTCCACACTGGGATCCATTCAGCATCCTCGTCGGGAAACAGCACCGACTGTGAACTTCTTCTCACACCAAAATTCCATGAAAACGTGCTATCCGTATTGCTACGGTACACATCCGAGACTACGAGACCATGCATCAGTCTAGATTCTCTGTATGAAAGAGCGTCAGACGAACCCCGGGACACCGAAGGTACGCATGAATGTTTCCCAGGAAAGTGATCATGGACAAAGTCCAACATCAATCCCATGCGGCAGATTGGAGGAGACTGTGCATAAAAAACAAGCATAAAGGAAAATGATCACGAAAGCAAATTTCCTGGAAATTCCGAAGGCCACGGAAGGTGTGGGTAACTTCACCACTGCAGATTTGTCATTGACCTTTGGTCAAGATCAGATTCGGCTTTTAGAGAAGGAAGACTTGTATGCCACATGATGAGCAGCACGATCTTGCACGAACAACACTCTTCTTTACCTTGTTCGAGACTATTCACTGAGAGGTCCGGGCTGTTCATGCTCTCTTCTTGACCATGAGCAACACCCCAGTCTCTCCGCCTCGGATGACCTCCTTGCCCTTCTCAACCCCAGCCTCGTGCAGAAGTCTTTCTATCTCTCTACGCATCCTCCGGACGACATCATCTTCGGTGCCAGCCAACTCTGGATACGCCTCCCGCCACCTAGTGACGGGGCTGCTGGTGCCCAATACCTTCTCCAGGGTGTCCATGTCGAACACCATCTTCCCGTTCTCGAAGAAAGACTCATCGTTGCCCTCTACGCCCCACTCTTTTCTATAGAATGTGGCCTGGTCAAAGTCCGGCACCGCAGGGCTGACCGTCCACGGCAGCCCGATCGTCCTGTAGAGGTCCCGCGTCAGCCGGTTCATGGCCCCGAAGAAAGGCGCGAGGCTCTCCTCCTCGATTTTGCCCGTCGCTTCGTCGATGGCGGCCGCGTTCGGCGTGGAAGGGTGGACGGTGTTGGCCTTTGTGCACCACATTGCCACCGTCCCGCCCGGCCGGAGGACACGCGCGGCCGAAGCCCAGAATCGAGGCATGTCGAACCACTCCACGATCGAGGAGAAGAGTCAGCGGGTTTTCCACCGTGGATGGTGAAATGGATAGACGGAGGGACTTACGTGGGCGCAAGTCGCTGCTGTGATGAGGTCTACGCTTCCGTCCGGGACCAGTGCAGGGTCGATATCCTCGGCTGTCGAGACCTCGAACTTGACATTCTTGGTACTCTGTTCCGAGCCCAGGAACGATCGCGCGGTGCTGATCATACCCTCAGAAGGGTCGAGTCCGATTGTGTTGGGGAAACTCTGCGCGATAGCGAAGGTCGCCGTCCCGGGGCCGCATCCCAAATCCAATGCATTCTCGAGCTTGCCGCCTGTGGATGTGTGGTGCGAGACGATATCGTCGTAGAGGCCCTGGCTGTACTTCAGGCGGTGCTGGGCGTACTTCTGGCCCTGATCCTTCGTGTATGCCCTGAAGGTCTTTTCGGCGTCTGTTAGCTGGCTGGTCATCTTCGGGCTTTAAGCAAACGAAAAGTGGCGGAAATCAGTATCCGAGCCACTCGGTCGGGACTGTTGATCTAGTCTGATGGCCGAAAGTCAATTAGATCTCACGAAAGCCAAGACACCCATGGCTTTTAGAGGATCCGACAAAGAAGCAAACGAAGTTGGGCTGAGACATACACAGCATCTTGCTGCCTATATGTAAGCCCTGCAGATCCGCTAAACTCCTTCGGAGAGATTACAGTGGTACGCCGCCCCATTATCCCTACCATGATCCGGGTTGAGCCAGTGTCGTCCCAAACATTCCGGTCAACACATACATACAATAAATACATGTCCACCCATTTGCTCTTTGCAAAGCAAGTCAATCTGTGTAGCTCAAGTGAAAACAAGTGTCATTCAAGCCCTGCAGTCGCAAGTCTATAATTCGCAGTCTCTGAATAAAATTCTCAGACCGTTCTATTTATCCTGAGTATGTACAGTTCAAAGTTTGGCTCTGATGGATTTTAGGTGAGGCGCAGAATCGTATTGTAACTGGTGTAGTGAAAACCCAATTCAGTGCACCGCGGCTGTGTGGGCTACTACAGAGCGAGGCAGCGTACATTAGGAGAAAATCGATTATTTGACTCGAAAGACTTTCGTTAGATATCGCCTTAACGATCCATCTTCTCTTGGGCGCTGCGGCTTGGAATACCAGCGCGGGAACCCAGCTTCTCGGAAAACTCCCGTGTCGAGTCCGGCAAGAGCACACTCCTTCTCCCACTTTTCCCATTGGGGCCGTTTCACTGAACACAAGACACCCCCAGCACAGACTAGTTGAGACACGATGTCGTACTGGTGCAGAAGGTTCTCCCGCGGCTTTCGCGAATATAAATGCTCGTCAGCCAGCGCAGAGTCGATGGGCGTGTCTCCATTGACACTCAAGGAATTGGGGTCTAACCCGCGGGCCAGGAACGCTCGGACCAACTTGGGAGTCGCATAGTGAAGCAATTGGGTTGTCACCGCTCTTGAACCGAGGCTGGTGGTGGATCGGGTCGACACGGACTGGGGATGGGACGCTTCTGCGGGCGCGCTGGGACGTGAAATGGCGCCCGCGAGGATGTAAGCTAGCTGCTCATACTCGGGATCGATGGTCCAAACCAATGAGAGCCCTATCAAGAGCTGACGTGATTCGCTCCTCCATATGCGTGTCACTATTTTAAAGAGACTTTTGTCGACTTCATCGATGGAGAGACCCTTGGCCACCAAGACCTCGGCCATATTTATGATGTTGTCCAAACTTTCATTCCTCTGATTTCGTTCTTCGTCCGCATCAAGTAGAAGAAGTACGAGCGTCGCCGAATTCCGCTGTATACAGTCCTGGTTTGCGTCATAAGCGTCGTTAACACAGAGCTGCAATCCGGCGAAGACTGCTACCGCTATCAAGGACGGGAGGTAACGTTGGGGATCTTTGGGTCCAAAGGAGAATTGGCTTTGTGGTGCTCCGCTGAAAAGGTCGTGCTGGCCCAAGCCTTTTGTGCTGAAAAAATCGTACTGGCTCAAGCCCGTTGTGACTTCGGCTTCTCTGGCATGGTAAGAGAAGCTGCCATCGAAGCGCGATGTAACAAAGAGATACTTCGAGATGAAAGAGTGCCCGTTCTCAGTAGTCAGGGGGCCAATGTTGGTCCCCAGGAGCTGGAGTCTGAACCAAGGCCCTAAGACGAATTGCTTGACCGTCTGGTGCATAAATTGCACAATCGGTCTCCCTTCTTCGGAATGACTGCTAAATTCCACCAGGCCTCCCGATACGGCTTTGATGTATCGTTTGCCCCAATCTAAGACAGACACGTCCAAGGACACGTGCGGATTCTGGTCGAGTCTCCTTTGGGCATCTGCAAGAGACTTGGAGTACGAGCACTTGAGGATCTTTAGTAGAGTCATTATTCCCACGTCATCCTCTGCGCGACCAAGCGTCTCCAGAATGACGTAGCTTTCCCAACGCATACCGGGTGGGATGCGCTGGACGATAACCTGATAGTAGTCGTCCAGCTCGTCGGGGATCCCGTCCAAGGTCTTGCGTAATTCCCGCTTCAGCTCCTCGGTATCCCGGAGTTGTGATATTTGCCGTACCTTTTCCGCAAGGTCCCGCATCACCAGCTCAACCCACAGGAACACACCTCGTGCTCGGCGAACAATCTCCGTCACGAAAGGGGATAGTAGCATCTTTGCAGTGACCTCGGTAGGAATGGACGCAGCGCAAAAGTCAATGATGTCGTTTCGTGTGTAGTCGTGGATCTGGAATCCCGGACATGCCGCAAACTCGTCGCTAAGTGCTTTCCAAGGCCGGCTGGAGAAGAGTATTCGTATGTGAGTTGATGGCTGCATGCGCTTGCTTGGATCGGCGGGCTGTTGAACAAGGTCCTGTAGGAACGAGGCGATGAATTCTGGCCTTCCGTCGTACTCGTCCAGAGCATCTAAGAAGAGAAAGAGGTTCATCGTGAAGATAGATTGACCAATCAGTCGACGAAGACAGTCTTCCAGCTTTGTTCTGCTCCATGGTCCTGTCTGTATATCCATCCTCAATTTCTCACGCTGGAAGTGTCGCTTCAAAGTTCGAATTAGGTCCGCTGTCCGTTTCGTCGACTCAGGCCACTGAGAGGGTGTCTCTTCACCCGATGGTGGCTGTGGTTCGGTCGCGGTAGTCATAAGGGCCTCGAAATCGTCAAGATCAACTTTACCAAATGGACCCCTGGGGTGTAAATCAAGCTTGACCCCAAAATCCTGTAGCATACGTGCAAAGTGCTTTCCGAATTGTCGAGTCTTGGTCAACTGCCATTGAGAAACAACGATTCTTTCTACCTCGATGGTAATTTGAGAAGAGAAAGGAACTTCAAAGTGATCTAAGAGAGCCCATATGTCATTTTCGAGGCTGTCAAGGCCCGAAGAAGCAACCTGGGCCTGATATTGATCTTCGAGAATCGGATACAGGAGACTGATGAGAGATCCTGTCTGTTCCAAGATCTGGCTCACGAGGCTGCTGAGGAGACCCTCGAAAGACTTCTGCATGTGATTACCTCGGTGGTGAAAGAAAAAGCTTGCGGTCGTCAGGCGCGCTCTTGATTTCAAGCCGCCGGCGCGCAGCAGCTCGTCTGTGCGTGGGTCCTGGTAAAGATATTTCATGAGGGTACTCTTGCCACTCGCAGGCTTTCCATTGATCCAAAATATCCCTGTGCCTTTGTGAAGCCATTCGCTCAGGCCCACGGATGCATCATCATACACCCAGTTGAATGTGTTCCCCAATTTTCGGTTAATTTGCTCCAGCCGACGGTCTCGTTCCGGGGCCCGAAGAGACGACAGTATCAAATTGTCGTCCCAGATATCCGGTAGAATCCATTCCGGCTGAAGATTTGGTCTCTTTGGGCCATGAATATTGCCTTTATCTTTACATGGGTTGGATTGTACTGCAGGGTCTGCCAGCTCGGGCTGAATGAGGTTTCGGAACGTCTGCGGTGCAAGCTGCGTGGTTGGAATTTCAGGCAGGGCACAGATACGTTGCAATTCACTCGCAAGGACCCCTATGTAGTGGTCCCCCATACCAAATTTCACCATTTCAGAATGGTTGTTGTCTATTTGGATGGTCAATGAAGGTTGCAGCTTGCAGAGATTCCTAGTTGCAGACTCTCGCGACACCATAACAGTCCCGGGGCCCGTTCGTGCGAACCTGCCCGGTGTAACAGCCTGCTACCATCGAGTCAGCCCATTTCATGTGATTTTGGGCTCAAAAATATCCCAAAAGACTTACTTCGACAATCGGTGTTACTTTTGTTTCAAACGCCCAGAGAAACTGAAGCCTCTGGAGATAAGAAATGTTCCCAAACTGTTCGTCCAGTCTAGGCAGGAAGTCTGACTGGTTGGAGAGATCATTCACCAAGGCAACGTTCGGCTGGTCACCGAGCATCTCGAAAATGTCGGGAATGCTCATTCCCAGGCTGGGGACGCCGAAGAAGATCGCCCCCTTTATTTTTGCAAGAATCGCCCTCTCCTGACTGCCGCCCCCCGCCAGAACCACCAGCGTCTGCTTCAGAACGACCCCCCCTAGGCTGTGAGCGAGAAATAGTACCGGTTTGGCTGACGGTGTGGACCATCCGACCGCCTTCATCGTCTGGACCAGTGAAATCGCCAAGTCTGGGATAATCTGAAATGATGTACTGCCAGCAAGCGCTGTGTCGTAGCCGTAAATCAAGAAACGAACGCCAGGAAGACGATGCGGCAGCTCGTCCCTAATCCACATAAAGGACTTGTCGTGGCCATGAGTCTGCCATGATCCAAAGGGGTGGCTGGAAAGGCCGGATACAATCAGGCAACTTACATACGACACAACGTTGTTAGCAATCCCTCACCAAAAAGCACACGCCCGGGGCGTTGATAGCCTTGGGAGTCTTGTTTCACTCACTCGGACTTGTGTTCAACATCGGATACGTGGTTCAGCGGGGTTACGCCCTGGAAATGGTTGTCGATGATCAGGGGCTTCGCAAGTCCTGGTACTGGAATAGTACATTCTTCATCGTTAAAATCCAAAGTGAGACCCAATGGGCTCTTCTGTAACGTCATGGTAGCGACCTTGGTCCGCAACCCCGACCAAACGTCCACGTCGTACGCTAGCGAAGATATTCGTACGTCCTGCGCCGTGATGTCCTTGATTGATTCACATAGGAGCTCGACAGCAGAGAGTCGGTCCACGTGTGCCGGAAGGTTCCGCACCCGAAAAACCTGAGACTTATTGTTGCCGCCGCTTGTGGTGGAGTGTTGCCTATCGGCCATCTTGGCGAAGGCTGGAAGACTGCTAAGTGCTTTTCTTGTTCTGCCCGCCGTGCACTCTCTATAGAGGCTCGCAATTCAGACAGGATCGGTTTGAACTGCCATGGCAGTCTGGCTTCAAGTTTAAAACGTGGAATATGCACGGCTGGTGGCCCAGCACAGAGTCGACCAGCATAATGATTTTGGACGAGATGTCGGTGGACAGCTGAAGGATTTGACTAGGAGGGGTTATCCAGCTCTGGCGTGGAATTTTGTACCACGTGGGGGCGGAAAATAAGCCTGGCATGGCCATGGCGCTTGTGTATCCAATTATGTAGTGATTTCCTCCATGAAAGGGGGGGGGGGTCGGGCCGGCCCACGTGACTTAGAGGGGCTTGTTTTGATCCCACGAGACGCGAACAAGAGCGTAGATACATCCCTTACATCGACTGAATCTATTCACTTGGTTCTCTATATAAATGACTCGACACTTGACTTGATGAGTACCTACATACAAAAGGGCCGACACAGGAGTCAGTGACACAGTGACAGCCGTGCTCCAGAGTCTTCAGCTTAAATGGCCAAGCCGCCAGTAGATCACACCAGCTGGCCGGTACGCCACCATCATTCTAGATTGTCTTGAGAATCATGTAATTCTGAGCCTTAATTTCACAGTTCACAAGCGCCGTGCTGGGTATCGATAATGCCGCCACAGATCTCCTGCCAGCTTCCTATCATTACTATGAGGCCAGGGGAAAACGCCTGGTCGCTGATCCAAGCAGCGACATATCATTTTTCCTGTTCAACGAATTATCGTTAGGGCGTTTAGATGGCATGCTGCAGCATTTATGGTTTGCCGGTGCAAAGCACGCGCCCAGGCAATTACATTTTCAAGTCGCTGTAGGCCGGGAGATCGTGATCGTTGACAGAATGGACCTACACCTAGTCTGGGATAATGACGGAAGAATGTTTCTTAAGCCTATTCCAAGGTTTCTGCTCCATCCACAGTTCTGGCAAGATAACCTAAAATGCCCCTATGGCTGCGCGTGCCTAGACCCGCCAGTGGCTTTATGTAAGAGCAACCTACGAAAAGTGGCTCTAGGTTTTCTCTATACATATTCCTGTTTGATATCAACGGAAACAGACTTCTTTATCGCCAAAGAGAAGCGACTTATTCCTAGAGAGGTTGGAGATGCAACTATAGAATGGACAGAATGGAAGAACGTGGCTAGGGAGCTTCTTCGAGGGTACAGGCCTGAAAGTATCCACCCTCGCTTCCTGCACGCCGAGCTTCGACTTTCACGGATCAATATGATCCACAGATTCACTCGATTTCCACCTTTCGAATCATACATCCGAGGCTGGAACAACTACGGCAGCTTCTACCGCGACAACCTTGCGTGGATGTCCGCGACTGCCGTCTTCGTCGCCTTGGTGTTGACCGCGATGCAGGTCGGCCTCGCCACAGAGAGGCTGCAGGGCAATGCCAAATTTCAAAGCGCATCATATGGATTCACCATGTTCTCTATATTGGGACCTATTTTTGCGGTAGGGTTGATGGTTCTGGGGGCCCTAGTGAAATTCGTCATCACGGATCTTCCAGCGGCTCTTAAGCATAGATAATGTACCTGGAGAGCAGGGCACTTGCATGCTGCCCATAGAATGACACAACACGTAATTAGAAACAAAAATCATCCGCGGAAGCTTCGAAGTGAGATACCATACTCATAGTTCCCTTGTGTCTGAGGCTAAATCTTACTTACCTTTGTCTATGTGATATTGATAAGAAACTTGGCCTGGCTTTCCGTTCCAGGTACAGCAGATGAAATGATCTCGCCAAGCCAAAACACAATCGAAGCGGAAAAGACTTGAACAGGACATTTGAATGTCCTATTGTAAACATTCGAAAACATACCGGCTTAGCTGTTAAGTGCATGCAGGATGAGCTTTTTGTAGTCCTCGACTTCCGTCTCCAAATCCCCCAATGTGATTGCCTCGTCGGGAGCGTGTGGAACCAGAATGCTTCCCGGCCCATACAGATAGCGAGTATGATTTCCCTTTAAACTGGGAATATCTGTACTATAGCACATCACAGCTGTTTCGAAGCCTAGTGAAAAGTTTAGTTTGGAACGGTCTTATTTCCTTTAGAAACTTACCATCCACATCACAATTGGTTTCAACCGCTCCAATAGCCCGATTACATTCTAAATCGAAACCTTCGTCGACACTCGTCAAGACGTTGAGAAGCCTTTGCCTCACGACTTCAGCGCCTTCTGTTTCCGGCCCGATACCCACTCGAACAACGATGCCGGCCGTGACCCTGTCAGGGATCACTTTGGCAGCGACGCCACCCGATAAGAGACCGACATTGGTTGTTGTGTTGCCAAACCGCTCGCTAGTCCCCAAGTCGGTGTCTATAACCTGAACCATGGCGCGCATCAGCACCTCAGTGGCGCTTTTAAACAGCCAAGGATATCCGCTGTGGCCGGCTTGCCCATGTGCTGTGACCGTGCAGCCGAGGCCGCCCTTGTGGCCGCAAGCCAGGCGGCCCTCGGTGGGCTCGCCGAATATGGCAGCTTTTGGCGGGTTTGGCTGTTGCGACGTGACATTCGAGTAGTAGATCATGCCGTCGCCGTTTGTTTCCTCGCCCACGACGTATACGAGCATCACGTCGTTGCCGGTGAGCTCACCTGCCGACAACAAATCCAGAACAGCAATGGTTTGTGTCGCCACGCTGCCCTTTGCGTCCACTGTGCCACGCCCCGCGATCACCGTTCCGGCCGTGGGAGGCTCAGGTCCTGTCCTCGAGTACGGGATGTATGGGGGCACAGTGTCGATATGGTTTGTCACCACAACCTTGGACGAGTTCGACTCGCGTGAACTCGGCCACGCGACCACGTTGAACCGCACCGCTGAGCCATTGGAGGATTGGAGGGTCTGGCTCTCTGCTACGAAGCCCTGGTCCGTCAGATAGTCGATCAGAAATTTGCCGACATCGGTCTCACTCCCAGTCGTTGAGTTGAATTCTACAAGTGAATTGTGCAAAGAAATGAGGCTGTCTCGGTAAGGAGGTGCGCTGGGGCTTGAGCTCGAGGTTGGAGTACTAGTAGGGGACTGTTGAGCCACGGCTGCGAGAGGTCGAAAAACGCCGGCGAGGAGGATCAATAACTTATGGAGCTCCATCTTGAATTACTCACTCGAAGATCTCATCAATTGGGCTGTGCGAGTTGAGACCAGGCAGTTTGTACGACGGAGTTTGGGTGGGGAAATGGTACATAAGTTTCAATCCCGTAGTACGGGTAAGAAGCTCGTACTCCAAAGCTTCCCATGTCAGATTCCTTCTATATGTGTTGTTCGTGTGTAACAATAGTCTTACTAATCTTTTCATTTGCGCCTCTTGCATCCCAAATTGTGTACCCTGACGTCGGCTTCATCTCCCCGCTCAAAGTGCTTTGAGCCGCGCTGACACCGTAAGTAGGTATCAAGGCAACCTGAGTATTACGCCGAGGACATGGCTAGAGCACTTCAGTGCGGATCGCCGTTCACATACTGTGTCTATCCGATCTTCAAGCCAGCGAAGATAAATTCTGAAACTCATAATAGATACTGCGTATAACAAATTTGAAGCATGCTGATGGGTGTAGCTCCTGTCTCTTGAGAACGAGTAGCCGCATTATGGCTCTTGTTCGATCCTGAAACTAACATTTATGTTCTGTGAATTAAGTTGTAAGTCGTAATCACAGGGAAGATGGGATATCTTGGCGGATTACATTGAGCAGACCGTGCAGCTCTTGACATAGTATCGTCCACCCTCGCAGGTTGAGGTTAACACGTGATACACAAGAGTCGTGATGGCTACATTACAGCTCGATAACCACTTTCCTGTAACTGACTCCCTTCTTGTTCTGGTCAACCCCGTCTTGAATAGCCCCCAGACCCTTCCCGACCACCAGAGGAGGGGGGAGTGGCTTCAAAATGCCCGCATCCAGCGCTTCCGGCACGAACGTCTCCCAAACGAGGCGGGTCACGTCGTCGTACCCATGGCCAGGCAACAACATGCCAGCAAACACAGTCTTGGCCTGGAAATCATCCGGTAGGTCCGGCGGGGGATAGAGCACCAGCGCCACTTTTTTCGTCGAGACGACTCCGTCAGACTTTAACCCGTCGAGTATGGGGCTCAGTACATCCTTGAAGGTCTGCTGGTCGGAAATGGCGTCATAGATACCCACGAACTCGACTCCCTTGCTGGCGTGGAGGTCTTTCACGCTCGAAACGATGTCCGCGACCACGCTGGCGCTCTTGTAGTCAAACACGTGGTCCGCGCCCAGGTCAGACCTCAGGGCGTCTAGGTTCCGTGCCGATGCAGTAGCAAGGACGGTCACACCACTCGCTTTAGCCAGCTGGATCGTCGCGGCCCCGACGGAGGACGAGCCTCCCCAGACCAGGATAGAAAGTTTCTTGCTGCTGCTGTTGCTGCTGCCGCTGCGCTGGTTGGGTGAGGTGCCTGGGGCCGGAAGGCCGAGGTAGTCTTTCGCGAACAGACCCATTCCCGCGGTGGAGACGGCGAGGGGGAGGACAGCGGCGTCGACGAAGCTCATGCCGGCGGGGACCTTGCTCGTGAGGGCGGAGTGAGCGGCGCTGTAGAGCTGGAACGCGCCAGACTGGGCCTTGTGGTCCATTATGCCGGTGCAGTGGCTGGTTCAACTTGTGAGCATGGCAACGCCGTCGAAATGATTCATCAATCGCAGGGTCAAAGATGGGATTAGCACTCACGCCAGCACCCGGTCGCCTATCTTGAAGTTCTTGACCTCACCTCCAACGTCGTGGATCTCGCCAGCAATATCTGTGCCGATGATTGTGGGAACCGTGTCAAGGTGCATCCCATCTTGCATCTTCCAGTCGAGCGGGTTGATTGCCACCGCGCGGTTCCTCACGATAACTTCATGGGGTCCCGGCTTTGGCATATCCGCCGCGCGGACGCTGAGTGGATGCACATCCTTGCCGTCCAACCATGCTGCTTGATTTGAGGCCATGATGCGAAGTATGTTACAATCAATGCACAAATTTTTGTCAATTTTGTTCCAGCGGGGATTCCTTTTCAATGAAATGGCGTCAGGTGGACTTAAGAACCGGGCTTTGGGAGTTTCGGGGTTAAGTAGCGTCCTCGGGTTGCAATAAGCAAATGCATGCCACCAACTTTAGTCAACCCGAGAGGCGTGATTTATTCCCAGTGGCCCAGAGCGCCCGAGCGTGACATTTTGGAAGACGCCTCTAAGCTCTGCAAACATATGCCCGCACTACCAGAGAACTTTGTCAACGGGAAAGGGATTGGGGGAACCCGGGTAACATAAAGTTCACAGCACAGTCCTCAGATAGTCCGGCCGTCTTTGATGCCACGTACCTGGCTCAAACGCGAAGGGAATACCTGCCTAGCCTGCCTTAAAATGTGCTGTGTTGCATTTTGAGCTCTTGTACCTGGACAGCTCAACGACGACGGGTATCATTGGGCCTGTCGTGCGGAGGAGACGGAGAAAAGGCCTGCCTGATCTGGCGTTAGTACATCCGTTGCCGAAGGTGATCGGCAATAACGCTGGCGCAAAGCCGATTGCTTGGGAATTCAGCTTGGACATGGCGTATCTACAGGTCTAATCGTACAAGTGATTCTGAAGCAGTCGCTGGTTGACAATCCATTTAGTAATGCTCGAGCTGTGAGCTAAGGCACGGTCTTCTTTGCCTGCTGGACCGTATTCGCCAAAGGGTTGGCACTTCCTATGATGTATCTCCTGTCACCAACGAACATCATACATCGGGAGACGCTACCCACTAAGTAAGATCTTCAGCTCACAGACAGGATCATTGCGTCATCTATCTCAACTTAAGTTGACCTCTCAGATAGGCACATAGCCTTTTTTCCTTGCCCGTCCTTTGAAATTTTTGTACACCAACACGGACTCTAATTGTCTCAATGGCTAGTTATTGAATACCCTACACGAGGTTGAGAACAGCAACTTATATATACACGTGAAGAACTGATGGACAGCTGAACAGATGCACACTGTTCGAAAGTCTCAAATCCAGAATGTCTGCTCCTATGCCTTAAACGCCCTCCTCTTCTTTTGGCTACAGGAGGATTTGGAGCCAGACTTACTCCCGGTCTGTTCCTGGGACTCATCTGCAACTTTGGTGGCAACGGGTTTCGAACCGCTTTGCGACGCCGATGCCGAGGACTCAGATGACGAGACTGAGGAAGAGCTGGGAGACGAGCTGGAAGACGCAGTGCCGTCGAATCCTGTGTATGAGGCCAGGTTGGCCGGCCCAGCGTTCGCAGTGACGTATGCCTCGACCTCATCGGCTGCGACGGGCGTGATCAGATGCTCGGAGTCGGCGAAGGCGCTCAGCCCGCTGGTCGAGCTCATGGATGGGAAGTCACCGCTCGACGAGTCCACCGAGTTCTCGACGCAGGGGCGGCCAAGAGCGGACGAGCACGCACCGGCGGCCGAGGAGTCGGCGACGTTGTAGATCGTGTCGACAGTAGCGGCGTGTTCTGTCATCGGCTGTGAGACGGCCTGGAAGACGTTGCCCTCGAGGAGCGCTGAGGCGCCATCATACGCATCGAAGGCGTGGCCCTTCATGTTGGAGAAGAGATTGTTGGTGGCGTGGAAGGTGCCCGAGACACCGTCCTGACCGAGTTTAGGGGCACGCCCGGAAAGGTCGTGCCAGTAGTTGCGGTCGAGGGTGATTTGCTCTCTATCGGCGATAAACATCATGGTCCAGTAATGGTTATTATTACAGGTAGCCGAGGTGGTGGTGGTCCCGTCGAACTCGTTGTTTGAGAACGTAGCACGGGTACCGTTGTAGTGGCCCACTACAAACATGCGACCGATCAGACTGAACTTGCAGTGGTCGACCCAAACACCATCATTGCCACGAAGCTCCAGCGCGTCGCCGCCCCACACGTATTCCGGGTTGATGGCCGTGAACTCGATGCCCTGGATGATGATGTTGCTCGCGCCTTCGGTCAACGCCAATCCCTTGCCTTTCAGCACGCCCTTTCCATTAGAAGAGATGATACTTTTGTTGCTTCCCACGGTCAAAAGCTCCGTGCCGGCCGCGTCGTAGGTGATTGAGCTGACGGGAACCATGTCACTGCCGCCGCACGAGAGCTCGCCGACGTATTCTTGACCGCCATCACCAACCGAGCACGTGGACTTGTCGCAGCCGGCATCGGTGGCAGTCGTTCCCGTAAAGTCGTACTCCTGGTCGATGAGAATGACCCGGGCCGTGTCGTCGGAGAGCCACTCGGCCAGTTCCTCTACGCCAGAGGGAGCAGCTGGCGTAGCATCAGCTCCGCCGGTCACACCAGAGGCAAAGCCATATGCCGTGCCGATGACGCCCGCGGCCAGTGTTGCCGGAATGGCTGCGAGGAGGGCGGCAGCGTAGTAAAGAGCGTTCCGCATCTTGATATTGGAGGGTTAAGGAGAAAAGAAATGAATGTGCCAACTTCCGAGACCGGGAGGAGTGAACATTAGAGATCGTTCAGACCGGCCGAAGAGTATGCAATGAATGACGGGACGACTGAGGGGAAAAGGGGGAGAGAGAGAGAGACAGTGAATGTAGGAAGAACACAAAAACGCTGGACAATGAAGGATCGGCCGTTTTCTATTAAAATACTTGATCTAGTTCTTGATCATGCGTTGGTCCGCTGGTGTCTTGTTAGTACATTCCGACTGCTTCTTCGAGCCAGGTTACCCACCCGGAGTGTGCCGTTGCAGACGGGCCCGACTGCTCGTGAATCGAAATCGCACAGGACACGAACCTAGAGTCAATGGATGCTTGCGGGTACACTTTTCAGGCGAATTTGCTGCTGAATCTAGGATTTGCACGATAAGCGATTGCGAGATCTTCGAGGAAACGTCAAACGTCAAACATCAAGCTCACTGTCAAAAACACCAGAACCAAATCCTTTCCGTGCGGTCATCAGAAGGTGGGCCAGGCCGACAAGGCTGGAAGGGAAAGACTTCCCGTTGATTGCGCGATCGCTTGCATGCCAACCCCCCTCTCATTACAGCAACTCGTATATTACCTGACCCTTGTTTCTTGGCGTTTCTTTCTGCGTGCTAGCACGGCATATACCCATTGTGGTCTAACTTGTTTGTGCGGAAGTGCCCATCTGGGAGTCCGTTCGGGTACACACTAGCTTATGGAATAGAGGCCACATACATAAGCGATCCCACTAAATATGGATTCTTGCCATCTGTGACGACGTGTCAGTCGCTTGTCTTGGCATAGCCTGTGCACATGTGACAGCTCCCCATTCTCAGGGAAAACGATGCTGCATCAACACGAAGGATTTCTGGATGAGGTTGTATCGCAGCAACCTTACGGCATGGCGGAACAGCACTCTCGGAGGGTGCTTCTCAGAGAACTTTCAGATAATCATAAATAGCATGCAGGGGTTCATATAGGTAGGGCTCCATGCCAACGGGGCTGGATAGAAAGTGTGCTAAGCTCAGCTAGTAAATGCAGCATGATGACCAGAGTACTAACTTTAGAACTAAAAGATCAGTGTGAGACACTCATTGATCTTGGCCACCATCATTCGGCTCGCAGCCTTAATTTCACACCTCTTCAATCTCGAACAGATATAGTACAGGCAGCATCAACGCGTAGCTTCAGGTGCTGGATACCTTCAACCTGCGGATCAAGGCGTCCAAAATCCCGTCCTGCCTGCGCTTTGACAGGCGCTTCAATACCACTTCGTCCGACGATGTGACTGGCATGGTCATGCAGAACCTTGAAATCCTCAGCCTTCCCATATTCTAGCTCACGCTAGATTGTCCCCTGGACACGCTCGACCTCCCTCACAATAGCACATCGCACCTTAGGGTACTGCCACTTCGGCACACTCCAAAATAAGAATGCATACACCCAGACGTAACCGAGCATTCTTGCAGCCAGAGGGTACGTTGCACCCAAGTGCGTCCATCGACGTCCATATCCACTTCTCACAGCAACCCAGCGCAGTACCCCCGACACTCCAACCTCGACAGTCACGACGGCGAAGTTCGCCAGAAACCAGACAATATCCAGCGTCCCCGTCCCGCAATCGTCAAGCTGCCACGCCGCGGCCGCGTGGGCGCACCCGGAGAGGAAGAACACGCAAAAAGCCACCAGCAGCTTCGACACGGCCGACCCGCCACCCGGGGGGCCCAGGACCCGCCCTGACGCCCAGATCCCGGCGCCCACGTACGGCCTAAGGAGCAGCTTGTGCCAGAACCTGCCCCAGAACCGGCGCATTGTGTACGCCTCGCGCAGGTCGCCAAAGAGCGAGGGCCAGTCCTCGGGATCGTCGACCTGCAGCACGGCCACGGCGAGCAGGCTGAGGAGGGCGTGGAAGCCGTCGAGGAGGACGAAGGAGCCCCAGGCCCACCAGACCGCCGAGACGCCGCGCAGGGCCGTCTCGCGTATGGTGACGGGCGGGCGGCCGCCGCTCGGGTCGGGGAAGAGCAGGCGCCGGATGTAAACCTCCTGAGGGGCGTCGAACTCCGACAGCTGCATGGGCATGAAGAGGCCAGGGAACACGCGCGGTGCGACTCGTTCAGCGGCAACGTAGTAGATGAGCAGCTTGCAGATCTTGGCGACTGCGAAGCGGCGCCGCGAGGTTGGAGATTTGGCGGGAGGGAGACCGGGGACATGGCGTGGCGTGTTGATGAGGCGGGGGTTATTCCTGTTCAAGGCATCTGGTGAGTGCTTGGTACGTTGGTGTTTTCGTGGTACTTCGGGCTTACCAGAGACCCCAAATATCTTTCCCTTGTGATTCTATTGCGATTGCGGTCAAGGGCCTCTCCAGCCACAGTAGCGAGACGGAATGAGATATCCATGTTGTCAAGAGCATGGCCCACAAGTTGTCCAAAGGCGCGTGCAAGTAATCAGATTTTGAGAAGGAGAGCCATGCAGATGCGAGGAACAGCACACAATAATGAGAATGGTGAGATTTAGGATGTCCATGAAGTAAGATGGTGAGGTAGAAGAAGGCAACCGATGTGAAGAAATACACTATTGGAATCACTGGTTGTGTCCAGTGTGAAAACGCCATGATGGATGGGATGTCGTGCGGATATGATGAGTTGATACACAGGATTGGTTCCCTCTGGAGAATATGGAAAGAAGAAGTTCAATGTTTTCTAAAAGAGAGGAGGAATAGAACTGCCTAGGTATGTATATATACTCTGGAGGATCCGTCATACACAGTAGACCCGCACCCTAAAAAAAAAGGAGCCTAAAATCAGCTGCACCCCCGCGACCTTCTTCTACTTGTTCTCAGGCTTCTTTAACCTGACAGGGCATCCTTGAGCTCCTGAATCTGGTCACTGCTCATACCAGTGTACTCCAAGCTGCTCGAGCCCATCACGGTAGGCACCGGCCCACCAGACTGCGCGGGGTCCGACAGAAGCACAGTGGCAAGGTTCATGCAAGCAGCCGGAACATTGTCGACTCGGACAGCTGCAATGAAGTCAGAGATTGGACACCACGACATAAATAGTACGAATTGAAAAAGGCAAAAAGAAAAAGAGGATACAAGAGTGAAAAGTTCACTTACACGACTCGCCGGTGCTGTGAACATCCACAGCCAGACCAGAGCTGCTGTACTGGTCGTTGATCTGCTGCGTGCATTGATCCACGCTTTCCTGGGAGACGCCTGCCGGGAGATCACGCGCAAAGAACTCGTGAAGGATATCCCTCCCCTTCTTGCTGCCGGCTTGTGTGATGCCCACGCTGATGCCACCCGACACGACGCCTCCGGCTATCGCGCCCGCGATGGGGGCGACGACGGCCACTGGAGCTGGGCAGAGCTTTTGGAAGGGAGGTCAGTCAGGGGCGGTTGCGATCGGCCTCTTGGAGGATGTACATACCTGGATAAGGGCCGCGATGGCGACGACAGAGAAGGTGGCTGAGTTGGTGGAAACCATTGTGCTTGTTTGAGAAGTTCAAGTGGGTTTGGAGAGGCGAAAGTGATGATGATTTGCCTGTGGGTGGATGAGTTGTGTGATTTTCTTGTAGCTGATGCTGATCTGAGACGGTACTTCAAAGGAGAACTGAGGAGCCGTGGACGAGATGCTATTTATGCTCGCCCTCGACCACTGTGAGTGAGCAGGCAACAACATGTTCATGCCTTCATACCATACCTAGACTTTCGAAGTCCTCACCTCCACCGAGTCCACGAAATTAGGCCGCAAGCTCAGCCCGCGAAGCCTGACTTGTAGATCACTAAGCTCCATCTCGACTAAGACGTCCTGGACTTCCATCACGGCTTTGACCGACTGTTGCTACGAGTTCAGGGCGTACGTTTGTCTGGTGGAATTGATTGCAGAGGGAAGAAGACCGATATCCCGAACCGGTAAACCGAAACGCTTAGACTGTCAGGCTGTCAGACTTGTATGGAGCAAAGCGGCTCCCGTGGGCCATCTCAACAACTGTTCCACTTTGTATTGCAATCCCAGAAAGGGGGAGTCGTGTCCCAAGCAATTACGCCGATTCTCAAGAGACGTACGGGCGTAGTTCAGAAATCCTCTGCTGATCTCAATGTAAATATTATGTGAGCTTACAGTGGATTTGAGATTTTCATGACCTGGAGATGATTCATGTGTATAATGGCAACGTCAATTATGGTCTAGAGTTGTCTTTCTGGGGCTCTGCTGCTTCGCTGGGGCTGTGTGACTGTACTCGAGTTCTCTGCAGCCCCTTTCTACCTAAGTCTTGAGAATCCAGTTACAATCTCATTCAATGTGCTATTCACGAAGTCGTGGGCGTTCTGCATCAAAACAGCAATTGTGAAGTTGCCGGGCGGAGACAATACTAGGAGCAGATAACACTCTGGAATCGAATCTTAGGTTGAGAGTTTTGACCGGATAGGCTTAGAGAAAAAAAATGAAGATCACAAACAGCAGGCAGCATGAATTTGGTGTGAAAGCATTGTGACCTGAGTACTCATTATGAAATAGATATTGGTAGGGTGGACCAGTTTACATACTACACTACAGAAAAAACACCAAAAAGCATCATTGAAATCCACTTTATGCCCCGGAATTTGGCCCAGTAAACATGACGGGTATAAGATCTGCGGTGGAGAGTCTCCGATGATGGCAAAGAATCCCTGTCAGAATCCTTCAGATTCATAGATGGGTCTTTATAGTGGCTGTGGTCAAAACAGTGGGCTTGGAGGATGCACCCCACAGACAACATACACTTCATTAGGGGTTCCATATGGTTGGCCGACGGGCAGGTCGAGCAGTCCGAACTGCATCAACAACCTGCCAGCCTCATCCATGGGTGAATTCCTATATCAGGTCATGGCAGGCAGACGTGCCGATCACTATTGCATGTGCTTTCAAACCCACGAGCTGAACATCAGGGTGGAGACAATCTGACGATGACTTCACAAAAGAATTCACAAACTCAACGGGTTCAGTGAGAGGCAAGCAAAAGCAACTAGGAATTGATTCCTGTTCGAAAAGGTTGGGTCGGACTGATGCTTCCCATTGGACATGAGCCGTCGTTATCCGAAGCCTAGGTTTGATACGCAGAGGGCATCTCCTGAAGAGGATATCCGAAGTCCCAGTAGGGGGTTTGTGGCGGGAGAAAGGGGCCTCATCTGATTGTCGCTCATCAGGCACAGAAACAAGTATAAGAATGCTACTTCTTCTTGTCATGGAGAAGGGAAGTTAGCTCCTGTGCCCTACCAATTCCTCCCACTCCAGAGTCCAAGATTCCCAAAACCCAAAATCATACTGAAAATAATTCAGTCCCTATATTCAAGATGCAGAAATTCGCTATCACAGTTGGACTTGCCTCCTTGGCCTCCTTCCTCCAGCCCTGCCCGGCTCCCCCTGCAGTCTTCGGAGCCATCGTTGCCGGAGCTTTGTAAGTCACAACAATCTTGACGAGCGTTGATGTTTTCACAAACTGATCGGTTTGGAAGGTCTGGAGAAGCCGCTGCGATCACTGGCGCGGCCCTCACAGGAAAATTCCCTGGCAAACGGGCTGTCTTCGAAGAGGCTGACTTCAACGCAACCGAAGTCAAGCGCGATGATGTGCGTTTTCACCTAGGAGTTCCCTCTTGTCTTTTTGCTGCTAACCAAACAATTGACTCATCAGATCTTCAGCACTCTGCCTCAGCCAGGTGGGCAGCTGTGCGCAGAGCAGCTGAACGGTGTGACCGTCAACGTCACTCCGCTGGGCAAGGGTTCCTTCCAGCTCGACAACGTCCCGTCCGCCTGCATGACCCTCTCCAATGTCTTGATTGAGAGTGACGATGGAACCCAGGGCCCCGTTCCCACTCCAATGGGTGAGCTACCCTGCAGCCTTTTGGTGTCAATCCGTACTTCACGGATCAGCATTAGCCAACTCCTCTGTTTGCATCAAGTAAATTCTAACTAACGTTGAATTGCAGGCTCGGCATCCTTGAAGTACACCGGCGTCAGCGACGAACAAATTAACTCGTTGCAAGCCACGCTGGACCAGTACTCTTAGGATATGGGCTGGATTCTTCGGGAGATCCATGAGATCGATTCAAGCCTGTAGGACGGCTTCCATAGCTCCTATTTAGTGTTCACTGCAAACTTAACTTCTGCATCGTGGAATATTATTTTGACATTCGCCATTGCATCATGGATACCTCTCATTCTGGTTACTTAATCGGTCCATCGTTGATTGCTTATGCTCGGTAATGTTGGTGCACGGCCGATACATGCAACTCAAGTTTATCTTAGCTGACTTCCTTGAGCTAAAATAGTTGCCTTTGTGCTCAGCCCTTCTGAGTTTATGAACGACCCGAATTGTTGGTAATTACTGGGTCGTGGGATCCACTGTCATGGGTCCCTAGTGTACACCTGTATTGCGCAATACCCAGGGGGAGCAACTGCCGGATCCGCTCGGCTGGGGCTTTTCTGACCACTCAGTTTGCTGACGACATGATGGCACAGTAACACCCCGTCCGAAGACGACCAAGTTCTCGGTACAAGTCTTTGGTGAAAAAAGAAAGCTCAGCAGGAAAAGCGATATTTGCTATGTGGGTGCTCTCTGTGGTGGAAGGGTATCCCAGACGAGCCAGACAAGTAACAGAATGGAGCGTCCCATGCTCCATTTACTTCAAGTACAATGGCATTACAAGTGGAAACCAGTCAAGCTACTCTGCTCTATTCTATACACAACGCTCGGAATTGTGACACCTTGATATCGCGAGCATCTAACGTTGCAAAGTTGCCAGCGGCTGTTTGATGGGCTCCTCGCTGCTGAAGTCTGCCCTCAACTACGTAAATATGCCAGCATTTCCTGAGGAATGATTGTTGTCCATCCAAGCATAGGTAAAAAGCCCCGGACGACGCCGATAACTTCGTCTCGCGCAACCCACTGCCGTCCAGGAGGGTACAGAACAACATCGTCAATTTCGTTGTTGTCGCCCTTAGTGAGTATATGCTGTCTGATCATTTTTCAGCACCACAATCATGTCGCACTGAAGAAACTATCCATGCAAAGAGTTGGCTTACGTAGGCAAGCTGGTTCCCCCGCCATTATCATCAGAGCTCCAGTGAACAGCGATAGCACGATGGACCATGGGCAGCGGTGAGGCAGGAAACCAGATCACTGGTATGTCACCAGCGTGAATAGCGGCATTGTAATTCCACAGAAATAGTACGTCGCCTCGATGAAATCCCGGTGCCATGCTTTCAGAGGTTACCACAACGATAGGTCGAGGACAGTTCGTCAAGAGTGAAAGGCCGCGCCAAAATACATAGGAATGACTTGCGGCAAGCACCAAGGGAAGGGCATTGCTGAGGTGAAAACGCATCGCGAAAGATGGCAACTGGGGCTTCGCCAGGTCTTTCGGCATCCGTGATTTGTGTGAACAATTCTCGCTTCTCAGATAAAGGTGTCTTTGGCAGGCAGACCTATAGTGATGACAGTTGACGAGATCAGAAACGCCCTCCGATCGTCCGGTATTCGTTGGACAGCATGTAACAGATCCTCGGACGACGCATTCTGCGTTGGTCAACTTTGGAACAGGAGCAATATCTCCCCATTTGTCAGTTGATTCTCCACACAGCACTCTTCCGACATGCAACAGAATGGTAAGCGAGCATCCAGAAGGCCTTGTTGCTGAGGTGAGCTTGTACATTTGATGCGCACAAGTCGCGCCGAATATCCATCGTGCTGGTAATGTTCTCCTGCAGATCACTCAGCCTTGGCCCACTAAAAGGCATCCGACCCATCTAAGGATCTAGGTCATTCTTGAAAGTAGATCAGATCAACACAACTACACTGCCTGACTCATTTGAGTCCACTCCGTCTTACCTAACTCAAGGAATCCGAGTGGAGAGTATGAAGTCCTTCGTTGACAGGCAGCAGGAATTGTTCTTTACTGCCTGGCCAGGACCAAGATTGATCTTCTCCAACATTCATATCACGTACCCTCGGTAGCTCTGTGGGAATTCATCACCCTGGAACTCCAACTGCAACTATGACACCCCCTCAGCTTGACTCGCTTGTCCAGAACCGTATCTTCATCCGCCCCGAGCATGTGGCCGAAGAGCCCTCCAGGCTAATCGTGCATCAGCGTGGCATGTCCTTTTCAGGGGGTGACATCAACGTGTGGAGTAAAGACTCCGAGGCCGACGCGGGACCTGATAACAATAACAAGCCCCCGCCATTGTACATTTGCAAGGGCAAAGCAGCCTCATGGAAGCAGAGACGCACCGTGTCAGACTCTGCAGGCCGCCCCCTGTTCGAGATATACCGCAAGTCGACTGGGGTGACGTGGTACGTCCATGTGCCTAGCCTCGACAACCAGGCGGACGACAGACCGCTCGTCACATTTGCCATGGAGAGGAGCACCTTCAAGGACAAGTTCGATATTTGTGTCCATGGCGAAGATGGCAGGGACGTGCAGCTGAAAGTCCGTGGCCAAGACATCTGGAAGCTCCGCACGAACGTGTACTGGGAAGACAAGGTGGTAATGACGACGAAGAGGCAGGGGAAGCTTGATGTTTATATCCCCGGGAAGAGCCTTCAGTGGGAAGTTGACGTTGCCCCAGGCTTCGACACATCATTGGTGAGATCACGCAATTGATATACAGCCGGCGGAACGCATCTTGCGAGTTTATGAGCTAATTGGTTCTGGACCCTAGGCGACAGCTATCATGATTGTACTGATAGCAAACCTTTATGATAGTAGCATGAAGGAATCCTCGTCCACTGGAGTGGCTACCGGGGCTGCGATTGGCGCTGGCGCTGGCGCAGCTGGAGGGGCGGCGGCGTAGGCGAGGCAGCCAAGGGGGGGAGAAGAGCGTGCCGATATTTCTAGAGGGACACCTGCTTTTTCATCAGGGTATGAGTCGCATGTAATGATATGTCGCGCGGCAGAGGAGGATGAGGTACCTATGTAGAGAAGGCATAAAATGAGTGTCGAGGCCTGTGTAATTGAACTAGTTGTTAAAGTTCTCAGGCGTACAGATGTTGAGCAACAGGCAGTCCTCTGAGCCTGTAACGGTACCGCCCTAGCCCAGTTACGCGCTTTCCTTGCCGAATTCGAACGCATCGTACGTTTTGTTCCATGGCGTGGGATGTAGGATGGGCACATCGTTTCTCCCGGTTGCTGGGTCTGCAAATCGGATGCCTCTGAACACATTTTATCCGTGTAATTCGAACTTGTACCTCGAACCAGCCTGCAATTTCGAAGCGAGACGATGGGGTTTGTCTCGGCCAATGTTGCGTGGAAACATATTTAACTCCGAAAGGTAACGCAATGAGTCCCGCCATGGCGCATTTGCAATGTAGACAGGATAGAAGCCATTGCCTGGAAGCGTGCCCTGCCCTGGAGTGCGCTCGACAACTCTGCTATGCCCGGCTCAACCGGCCCGTCCTTCAAGGGCACTTTGGACTATTACGCCATGCCGGACACCTATCTGAACACGCTCAAGCTCGGGCTCGCAAAAGATGTGCCCGTCATGACCAGGAATACCAAGGATGAAAGTGGTGCACCGCACGGCCTCAACGTTACCCTTGCGGACTACATCGACCACGTCAATTAGACATACTCCGGGGATTTTATCGAGAGATTCCTAAATAGCTATGCAGCAAACGACTTTGCCACCGCTTCGGCCGCCGAGAACGCACAGTACACTGATCGGTCCAAGGTGGGCACGCAGAACTGGGCCAGCCTTTGGATGAGCAACATAACCAGCCCCGTGTGGACCTAGCTCTGGGATCAAGCTCCGCCCGGACAGGACGTGGGCGCCGTGCACATGACGGAGATCCAGTACACCCAGAACAACCTGTACAATATTTACTGTGGGGAGTGGGGGGCCGAGGACTACCAGATTGCAGCTGTGATGAACGCCTACTGGGTGAACTCTATTAAGAATGGCAATCCTAATAGGGTGTCACGATATAAGGGCTACGCTATTGCAGAGCAATAGCAGTTCCGCTTTTACATCACAGTTATAAGCCCAGTAATTCTATAGTTTAATCCACATCTCCTAAAGCTGTGATATATAATAGACACTAGTACCTAAAAAGATCCTCTAACCCACCTACTTAAGTATACAAAGACTCTGAGTTTAAAATTAAAATTAATGAATCTGTAAGAGACCTACTACAGTTTACTCGAGTAGCTCTTATAAACTGGGGGGTGTGTCACGATATAAGGGCTACGCTATTGCAGAGTAATAGTGGTTCTGCTTTTGCGTTACATAGGGAGGGTCTGGTGCAGTGGGATAGTGTCTCGGCCGACACCACGGTGACTCGGGAGCTTGGAGATGGATGGGGCCCGATTCCTATTGCGAATGACGAGCAGTTTAGCTTGTTCAACAGCTGGTTTGATACGTTGACTTCGATTTAGAGACTACTAGAAATACGGATCATTTCACGCTTTCAAAGTAATGGCCTCTTCAAACGTGCGGATCATTCCATCGTAGAGCTAGTTCACAGCTTCGGCGGAGCCGTCGGTTCCTACAGGTCTAGTTGCGGATGCGAGACGATGCCTACATGAGTAAACCAATACAAGATCGTACAAATCAACTTCGGTGGCCATGAATGGTCATTGCGAGCAAAGGTCAGCCTACTAGTACTATGTCCATTTATGATCACCTAGGTACTTAGGATAGACAGATTCTGAGCTGCTGGCTATAACGTGTACAAGATACATACCATGGTCTATAATTATCAGTATCGGCACGTACCCATGAGTCTCATGGGTAATGGCTCCTCTCCTTTACCAACATCACTGTCGTAGAACCTCCATTGGCTCTTGTAATCCCGACTGAGGTCTTTCTTCAACAACAACGCTCTGAGGAGCTCGATTGGCATCTGGTTGGCCTTCAACACGCGGTCATGGAACTCCTTCTCTCCGAGTACCTTCGCACCCAAGACCTCCTGCCTCAGCGCATAAAGCTGCATCGCCCCAAGGAAGTACCCAGCCTGGTAAAGTGGACTATAATCCCCATTCAGAGACCGCCGGACCTCGCCCTCGGCGGTAGCCCGCTCGTGGCCGACCATGTCCACGAGCAGGTCAACGCACTCCTGGGGCGCCAGCTCGCCGAGGTGGAACCTCAGGCTAAACAGGATCCGCGCGCACCGGTGCATCCGCCAGAAGAGCGTGCCGACCCTGTCCTCGGGGGACACGAAGAAGTCGGCCCGGCCCCAGAACACGAGCTCCCAGTACATGGCCCAGCCCTCGACGTAGAAGGGCGTGTCGAACAGCCCGCGGTACGGCCTGTGCCGCTGGGCCGTGAAGATCTGCAGGTGGTGGCCGGGGATCATCTCGTGGAAGGCGGTCGCGTGGCTCAGGTGGGGCCCGTTGCCGCGCATGCTCATCAGCTTGTCCTCGTGCGACATCCCCGCCGTCGGGTAGGATACGGTTATGGACGGCCCGCCGAGGAAGAAGGGGTTGGTCTTTTGGGCTTCGGGGCTCATCATGAACATCCTCCAGTAGTTCTCCGCTGTCCGGGGCACCGTGACCAGGTCGTTTTTCTTGACGTACTCGGTGGCCTCGACGACGAGACGCCTGACCAGCGATGGCTGCTTTCCCGGCTCGACGTAGATGCCTTGGACGTGTCGTAGTGCGGCTTTCCAGTCGTCTCCGTAGCCGAGCTCAGCGGCGGCCTTCTTCATCTCCTTCTCGCACCATGCATATTTCTCGTCGGCAATGGTCAGGAGTTCCTCGGGGGTGTATGGAATCATCTCTGCCTCGAGTTCTACAAGTAGACCATCCCTGCCAATCGGCTCGCCGACGATCTCGTCCTTGTCATTTGGACGCATGCCCGCTAGTTTGGTCTGTATCACAGGTACCAAAGACTGGAGAGCCTCGATGAGTGCTGAATATGGGCTTATAACCCACCAGTCATAAAGAGGCACGTACCCGCCGAGGAAGCGATCGAATTCAGCGAGGTACGTGACGAGCTGGTCAATGTTCTCGAGTGCGCGGTAGGCTGCTTCCTTGCTGACCTTGAGCTTGTCGGAAGATATCAGTGCCGCCGTGTTGCTCACTTTGCTTGTCGCTTCGTGCATCACGTCGGCCACCCGCTGAGGCTCCAACTCGTCGATCTTGGCCGCCTGGCGTAGTTCCCACAGGCCCACCAGGTCGGGCGCAAAGGGCAAGAGGAGTGCGGCGTCTTCGTTCCTCTTCTTCTCCAGCTTCAACTGCCTGATCCTCCTGTTCAGGTAGCCTTGTAGGAGCAGGTAGTCGACCCGAGCATCCTGGTCATAAGTGTCGAAAGGTGCCAGCTCCAGCGACGCCAGCTCGTCCTCGTAGAAGCTCAGGAGTGAAGCATGGCGCTTGCTCGAGAACGTGATAGCCCAGAACGTGTTTATGTCTTGCTCGTCGGCAGTGACGCGGACAATGCGGTCCTGCATGGTCTCCGCCTCGGGGTCGGGATCGGGCTCTCTCTGCGTATGGCGACCTTGGTGGCCGGCAGTGGCAGCGATGAGGTGTGCTTGCCAAGCGGCACATGGGCCCGGGGATTCAGGCGGAGTCAATTGCTCGCCGTCTGAGGTTGAGACGACGTCCCAGTCCTGCTCTGCTGTTTCCTGCACCTTTGTACACTGACTGGCCTGCCCATCGCCGTTGGCAGCGACCCTGGCCAGCATGTCGCAATCGCTGAGGCCCTCCGAGCCTGAGCTACCCTTTGCGTGCAGCGCGCATGAGGAGAACGGGCATGTTTGCCGTCCTGGCGCCACCGAGTTTGATGTCCAGCGGCAGGCCATGCTGGACAACAGGTCTCACTTCCTTGCACTTGTGTTACGGGACAGGAAATATACAGAAGCACGGCCGAGTGAGAGGCAAGGAGGATAAGTGGCCCGTTGCGGCACTACCCCCGGAAGCTTCCTTATCTTGGCCGGTGTGGGGAACTCGGAAATTGGTGCCGGTGACCAGCATCAGGCTCCTGGTGGTTTCGGGACGATGCTGCATTGAGACGCCGAAGGCAGCTCAGAGCTGGCGCCACACCCTGAAGGGCATAGACTTTGAAGTATTCAGGGGATTCAAGCCACAGACCCGGGTAGACTAGTTAGGGTAGCATGCTTGGAAAATGTGAGAACTTAGAAGTCATCAGCGTTCAGACAGGCACGCATCTGCCGCACAGACCACGCACCTGCGTCCGTGAGGACAGCTGGAGGCGTGAAACATGATTGAGGCCACAAAAGCAGGATGCACATCCAATTTGAACTCCTAGTCGATTCTTTTGTTACATATATCTAGGTATGTATTTGGACAGCAAGAAAAAGAAAATAAAGTTGGAATAACATCGGTGGCAGTGTTTACTAGCCATCAGCTGGACTTTACGGACTCTATCTCCGGTACGTGCGGCTCCCTTCCCACGGCTCCCACGACCATTAACGAGGCCTGACCATTAACTGCCCGATCGAGTCACCCCGCCCCCATCTTCTAGCGCGTGGAGTTGTCTCACCAGTTCAACCTAATCTGGATCCAACCCCTACGCACCACGACTTACGAACATCTCTGCCTGCACTTCGCTTCGAGCTCGGGGATCTTTTGATATCAATCGAAATCTGTTCGAGGCCATACTTGCAAAAGAACGGGAATCACACTGGTTCCGAGCGAGCCGGCCCCTTCGTTCAGAATGTCTTGCCCAGACTGCTTTTCTGGCTCCGAACACGATGGAACCCCAAAAGGCAAGATTGTCAAACTCCACGGCTTGGACACCTATGTGACCGAGCCGCCCGAGGGCAGGACTGCCAAGGGCATCATTGTGATTATCCCTGATGCATTTGGAATCGAATTCATCAATAACAAGATCCTCGCCGACATCTACGCCGCCAAGGGAGACTACAAGGTCTACCTGCCAGACTTCATGCTCGGTACGTGTTCGAATCAGCCCCCACGACTTGCGCTGGCGCAGACAATCTCCTCATGCTTACGGCCGATTCAGGTTATTCCTGCCCAACCTGGATCTTGGCAAACATGGACGGCATCATCAAGAAAGGTAGCTACCTCGCCATGCCGTACCACGTCTTCTGGGCCATGCGGGGGTTCATCCCCTGGATCCTCCGCAACCGGCCGGCCAAGAGCTTCCCCATCGTCAAGAAGTTCTTTGAGGACCTGCGCAGGGACACGGGGCCGGGCACCCCGGTCGGCGTCGCGGGCTTCTGCTGGGGCGGCAAGCACGTCGTCCTCCTCGCCGACGCGCAGCACAAGACCGACGACGGCAGGCCCATGTACGACGCGGGCTTCACCGGCCACCCGAGCTTCCTCGAGATCCCCAAGGACATCGAGAGGATCGCCGTCCCTGTGTCCTTCGCGGTGCCGGAGCTGGACAACCAGTTTAAGCTCCCCCGGGATGTTGACATCATCAACCGGATCATGGAGGGGAGGCCTGAGGCCACCAAGGGCGAGGTCAAGGTGTATGAGAAGGTCGGCCACGGGTTCTGTGTCAGGGCTGATATGAAGGTCGACAATAACGCCAAGTGTGCTGCTGAGGCGGAGGACCAGGCTATCGCGTGGTTCAACGCCAAGCTTGGCCGGAAGCTGTGAAATATGGATCCGACTCGGAGATGCGCATCTTTAGAGGGACAATGGCTGGGAGTCCTTGCTTCTCAGTTGTGAACGAACTCGCGACAGCACCAAGACTGTGTTCTCCTTTCCTTGGAATCAGGAATGGCTATGGTTGAGTGATGTGGGAATCACATGAGTATCTATCTAAGTGGTCAAGCTTAACATGTATGTGATACTTGGTGTTTTTTTCTTCTTCTTTTTGTTTTATTGCTTTTAGCTACTTTTTCAGAATAAATTATCCTTGTGATTAATGTGACTACTTGGCCTGGGTGCAAATAGGCTGCTGTTGAACCTGTCTGAGGTTGACGTGTTGCTGAATTGTGTGGGTCTTCACATACTTGCTGTGATACCCTTCAAAGTATTTTAGCAGGATGATGGCTGTGCTACCCTAGCATATAATGAATTGATGCAGATAGTTAATGTAGTAATGTTCTAGGTTGTAATGTCCTGCAAGTAATAAGTTTGACTGTTGGGGGAAAACAGATGGCATGGCTGTGCGTGTTGGCCCGTGGATTGGAAGGGCTGGATAAACGTCTCAGTGCAATGCTTGCCTGATTTGATTCATATAGTACAATGGAGTTGGCGGAACATGTCAAATCTGTCAAGTTGGATTTAGCTAGGAATTTTCGTTTCTGGATCTACTGAGCGAAAAAGAGGGCGTGCTCACCCTCCGGTATAGCCCGATTTGTGGTGGTCCCAGTAGTCTTCGTAGTTGTCGCCCCAAAGTTGAAGGCTTTTCGCTTCAGATTCGGATATAGAAAAATATGGTCCCCACAGTGTTTCCTCCCAAGCACGGTCGATATCTTCCGTCGTGCCCCCAACGTAAGCTTTATCGGCGGGGTTGGTGACGAGAAACTCGTGCCCGTTCTGCTCGAAATAGACTGCTGATTTGAAGCGCACTTGTTCTAACCGAATTGGTTCTTCAGGCACTATTCCGCGAGTCTAGGTCAGTCTACACGCTGTCGTGGATAAGAAACATGTAGCCTGACTTACAGAGCTTTTCTTCTCGAAACCCAGTCTCGTACTGACCCGTACCGGAATAGTGCGAACTGATCGTAATAATGGCCAGAGTAAAAATTACGCCTGAGAAGAAGGCACTGATGGCACTCAAGAGTATGAGGATATTCCCCGAAGACGAGATTGTCTTTTTAGGTGAATAGCTTGAGTGGCCTGTTACAAGAGGATTTGCGCTATCGCCCTTTTCGGAGTCCCCACTCGGGAGTTGATACGTCTGAATTGCCATTTCGCAACCCTCTTGGTCGTGAAGAGTGGAAGACTGAGAGAGTCCCAGATGATTGTAAAGATGGATCTGGTTCACTGTGGCCAGCGTTGCCGAGACAGGTTTCTGAGTGACATTATCTCGGTGCTATTCATTGAGTGCTTGTTCAGTTTTTTTAGGGCAAAAATGTTTGAAGGGGAAAACATGCATTTGCCACTGGCCTAAACGACTTCCATTGTGGAAATATTGTATCGTGAAAAAATGGATTGAGGACTCATAGATGAGATATTAATTATGCCATTGATTGAAAAGAGGGAACTCGTGCTGGGACACAGACAAAAAAGCAAATCACCTTCCGCCGCCTCTGGACCGGCGCGAGCATTCCTTTGTCGTATATTCGTATAAACTGCAACTCATTTCGAACCGACTACTCATGAAACAAAACCCCACAATCACATCTGTCCACCTGAGAATTTGCAACTACGTCACTGCGACCTAACTGAGCCTTCTCGACACCACAATCGGAGAATCACAACACGTCATGGCGCCCGTTATCACTCTGATCCGCCATGCGCAAGGCTGGCACGACTATTATCAAGATTGGCAGACGATTACTGATCCGGAACTCACGGATCGGGGAATGCGCCAGTGCCTCGGTGTTCGTCGGGAGTTTCCTCACCAGGACAAAATAACTCACATCCTGGTATCACCTTTGTATCGCACAATTCAAACAGCCGTGCATTGCTTCAAGCCAGCCATCGATCGTGGGATACAGGTCACCGCTATGCCAGAGGTCACTGCCAATGAACCAGACGGGTGTAATCAAGGACACGCGCCGGAAGAAATCATCTCATGGGCTAGGTCAACCTTTGGTGGTGATTTTCTCGACGAGCGCAGCTTTCGATTGATGGCCTCTGATTGGTTTGACAAGTCAGCAGGGCTGTATGAGTACAAAGAGTCGAAGCTCAAGCTGCGGGCTTCCATCGCCCGCCAAATTATTCGGAGAATGGCAATGAATGCTGGCGATAAAGCTCACATAGTCGTCGCCAGCCATTGGGAGTTTCTGCCATACCTTGCGCAGGAAAACGGCCCGATGTGGAAGAATGCTGAATGGCGTACATATACTATTGGATCGGATGATGCGGCCACTTTGGTCCAAATTAGTCCTTAAGCATGAACTCCACAGCAGCCGTCCAGGTTGACTTTTGCACCATTCTGGCGTCTTGGTCATTGGAATTTGAATAGAAGACTGAACAGGCGTTGAGTAATTATAATCAGATATTTAATTGCCAAGGAATAAAAGTGATGAAAAAGTTTAAGCGAACCTCGTAAACCGTGATGTACAAGATGGTTAGTTGTATTTTCCCCCTCTGTGTTTTGAATATTAGATGCATCAATTTTCAACCTCCGGGCTGTTCTTTCGTCTTCGTGTTTAAGACAAGGTACCAAAACCATGGAATCTAATAGGCCTCACATTTACAAACAAAAATTATTCATTAAGTCTTGGGTGGAACAGCCACTATGCTTTGGGACTAAATCAGTTGGCTGATAGCTGCGCGCACACCCTTCACATGGTCTGAAACTTAAAAGCCATGCTACCCTAGTAGAATATGACCAATAGGCTTTTCTTCTAGATGTGACTTGTATCAAAAAGACTTGGTTCCCCAAAATCCTTGGGAAACATCGACACTTGCATGGCCCGCGGGGCACGAAAACTCGATTCCGAATTTGGTGGACCAGGTCATTGTTCCCTCGGCCGGAATGGGCTTCACAATCAATCAAGATCGCTTTCCGTGTCTCTTCTTTGACCGTTGTAGGCCCTGCCGCTTTTCACAATGGTACAATAAAACTTCGCGTCAAAGGACATCCCGTGCCGTACTCGTCACATTCAGATTTCAAATGTTAAATACCCCATTCCACACCTCAGACACTGAGTTGATGCAGCATCATCTGTTTCCCAAGATTTAGATCCAAAGAAATTGCAAAGGTAAGTGCACGCATACTCTCGACTCCATTTTAAAGGTAATATTGTCTCTTCGCATAGATCATGTGCTGGAAAACATGGACATATACCCACCACGGCGCCTGCAGCCACAACGGCTGGCGGTGTTGGAGCTTCCAGATTTGTCCCTCGGATAAGCCATGCGAGAGTCGACAAAGGCCTTCGAACTTCTACATTTGTTCAACGAAGTTCGAACCCTGTCCTTGTGTCAAATGTCACAGTCAATACGGGCAGGATCCTGCTTCATCGAAATGGCATCTCAAGAAGAAGCACCTGTAGGATTGATAGCTGCTTCGCAGTTAATCAGCCTTGGAGGTCGAGAGATCATGAGAACAGAAGTTTATGAATATTGATGCTGGTACTAATGTTTGATTTGCACAGCAATATTATTCCCGAGATCATGAGCTTTACCCAGGAGCCATTCCCGGACCAACTGTCTGAGCGAACACTTCGACAGTACGGCCCGGGAGCCCCTTTCCGCCACCGGGAGACGATCAGGAGCTGGGTCGAGAACATCTTCGTCAAGAATGGAACCGATAAGTTCTTGGAACTCGGAACCACGGTCGAGAAAGCCGTCAAAGAGGGCGATGAGTGGGTGCTGACGCTGCGAAAGGAAGGTCCCGGAAAGGATTATTGGTGGAGAGAATGGTTTGATGCGTTGGTAGTGGCAACTGGCCACTACAATATCCCCTGGTTCCCAGAGATCCCTGGACTCGCCGAGTACGACGAACGGTTTCCAGGTAGAATCTTACACAGCAAGCACTTTCGAGGTGCTGAAAAGTTTAGAGGAAAGGTGAGGATCTACATTCTAGGGTCTCATTTCTCAGGCAACCCACGGCCAAACGGCTAACAGTGATTGTAGCGGATTGTCGTCGTCGGCGGGTCAGTCTCTTCACACGAGGTGCTTCACGAAATCCTGCCACAGGCGCAACATCCCGTCTATGCATCCATTCGTGGAGAGCCTATCCCAGCGTTTGGCTGGGCGCCGTTCAAGCACCCGCATGTCGCGATAAAGAAGCAAATCAGCAGTCTTGATCCGTTGACAGGCAAAGTCTCCTTTGCGGACGGTAGCGAACTGAATGATGTTGATCACATCGTCTTTGGAACCGGCTACACCTTTTCCCTGCCGTGGCTGCCTCACGTACAGGAACGAATCAGCAAGGCTTATCGTCGCTTACCCGGCGTTTATCAGCACACATGGGACATTGAAGATCCGACGCTGGCATTCGTTGGTATGGTAAGTTGAGAACAATTTCCCATTCACTGAGTTAAATATTTCAGCTAAAGCGCGTGAACCTGCAGCTAGGGGGAGGGTTCACGTTCCGCGTCTATGAGTGGCAGGCCGTAGCAGTTGCTAGACGCCTGGCAGGCCGAGCCAACCCCTTGCCGCCAACAGCTGAGCAACGTGAATGGGAGGAGCAAAGAGTGGCCAGGTTCAAGGGTGGCAAGGATTACTATTCTATTGCTCCTGACTACGGATTCTTCTTAGAGTTTCTCAGGCACGTTGCGGGTGATCCTAAGCCGGGGACCACGGGACGCACATTGCCACCTTTTGACAAGAAGTGGCTCGATGTTTGGACGGGCATGGTAACATATAAAATTAAAGGGTTCGAAAGGGAAGCAAAGAGGGCCGAAGAGGAGTTGAGGAGGGCCAAGCCCCGACTATAATATTGCTACAGCACTAAACATGCAAAAGCAATCGCGAATCCGGCACAATTACGGTTGATAAGATCGGATTAAAACTTTGGTCATTTCCTGGACCTGATGGATTGTCAACATCTTGTTGCCTCCGTAGAAATGCCTTACCATTACTTATTTTCATGTTTTTGGAGGTTCCCTGATAGTCTAGCCAAATTAATCTTTCTCCAGAAGGATAGCATGCACAGGTCTTTGAGAGAATAATCCCAATCTAGGTTCCTATAAAGTTTATTAGCATCCGCCAACACCTTGGAAGTAATTACTAAGTGATTTGATTCTTACACTTCCTGCTTACCAGTATGTGGTAGAAACCCTGTGTAAAGTTTGGGTTGGTGTTTCTATCTACTGTGCCTTCAAAGTGTGTCAGGGATTGAGCCAGGAGTAACCACCCCCCCCCCCCCAAATTGGGTACCCCCAGACCCTGGGTCCCAGCAGGTCTACGGGTAATCTATGGGTAATATGCGAGACTTTCTGCATATATAAGCGACTTCATGAGTAATCTGGCAGGAATACAAGGCCTAGTCATTCATCTGCATAGGAACCCATGGGGATTTTATCCCTGCAATCACCCATGGGTCCTTCATTGGTTGTTACCATGAGTGTGGAATTCCTGCACCTAGTGAGGCGGCAGTGTCCTATGTTGCTCCTTTTTTTTTCTCGGGAGGCGGGGAAGGGGGTTTGAAAAATGGTTAAAAAGAAAGATAGACAAACACAATTTTTTTTCATATAACTTTCTCTACATGTGCACTGTGTTTCGAGTTCTGTGTGAGCTGTGCTACTGACCACTGTTCTGGAGTGTGTTCCTGTCATAGCAATAATGTTGCTGAGTTTGGGACTACCAACTTGCGGCGAGAACCAACTTGCGGCCAGAATACAGTCATTCCTGTTCTTCAGAAAAGGCCCAGTGTCAGCGAAATACGAATACCGAAAGCACAAGCACAGCTTGGTTTATGCCCTGTGAAATCCTGGCTGATTCTACTTCCAGAACAGGAACTTGGCCCCAATAGTGCTGACCAAATGGTGCAGGATCCCACGTGGCAACCACATGGGCAGCTTCAAAGGATCAATCAATCAAATCCTTTACTTCCCAACTAACATCTTGGCAGAGACCAGACCTGCATACTTAAGTAGCTGTTGAGGCTCTTTCCTCTAAAAGATTTTCTCATCTTCAGCCAGAACAGCACTGGCATGCAAACGACAGTCAGAATGTTCGCACGCCTCGCTCTCTCGTTGGCATTTGCCTCGTCAATCAAGTCGTCTCTTGCCGCGGGTGTCGAGCCTGCTGACTTCAATGCCACTCAAGCCCTCATCGACCAGGGTATCAACGTATCTGCAGTCCCCGCACTCGCGGATCTGGCCCGCCGGGGCTCGAAGTCCGGCTGCAGTATTGCTGTAGGCGACACTACTCCCTTCCTCCCATGTGGTTGATTTCTGATGCGAACCCATGAATAGTGCCAATCGCTACAATTCTTTTACGGCAAGGACTCTGTGGATTTGAAGGGCGACGCGGACTACGATAGCTTCACCAGTGCCTACTGGTCCGAGATACAAGCAGAAGTCGACCCTTACTGCGTCTTCTACCCCTCTTCGGCATCTGAGGTCTCGGTACTCGTCCTGATCTCAAGATTAACACAATGTCCATTTGCTGTCAAGAGCGGCGGACATGCCGCATTCCAAAATGCTAGTAACATCGAGGGGGGTATCACCGTCGCGCTCAAAAATCTCAACAGCATCGAATTGTCGAGCGATCGCAAAACTGCATTCATTCAGCCTGGAAACACTTGGAGCCAGATTTATACCGAGCTGCAAAAGTATGACGTGGCAGCCATTGGAGGTCGAGTTGCACCCATCGGCATTGGTGGCTTGACCACGGGAGGAGGCGTCTCGTTTTTCTCCAACATATATGGGCTTGCATGCGATAATGTGGCTAGCTACGAGGTCGTGACCTCCACGGGACAAATCGTCACTGCCACTTCGAGCCAGAACTCTGACCTATACTGGGCACTTCGAGGCGGCGGAAACAACTTCGGAATCGTGGTCAAGTTCGGACTTGAGACCATCCCTCTCCCCGGGGGAGAAATGTGGGGAGGCACAAGAGCCTACACGGAAGACCAATTCACGGGCGTTACCAAGGCGTTTGCGGACCTTGTCGATGATTCACCAAGCGATCCCAATGCTGGGACCTGGGTTGCCTGGTTGGTGAATTCCGGAGTCAAGATTGCCAGCGCCGAGCTCTGGTATGCCAAGCCTGACGGGCTGAACGCCTCGATTTTCAATAATTACAACGCCCTTACTGCGATATCCGACACGACCCAGAACAAGAACCTTGTACAATATACAGCAGACCTCTCACTAAGTAACCCCTATGGCCTCCGTGAGGGCTACTATGTTTTATCCGTCAAGGCTTCGCGTGCGGTGCTTGAGGCTGCTACCGAGATATTCTATGATGGAATTGAGGCCGTGGCGGATGTTCCTGGTGGAATGCCTGTGATGATTTGGCAGGCGGTCACGAAAGGTGAGTGTCAGACATTCTGTCCGGTCTTGCTCATCCAAGACCAAATTTCCCAGCCAGAGAGAGGAAAGAACTGACGGCTTCATGACACAGGCGTGCTGGAGAACACGAAGAAAAATGGCGGCAACCCATTGGGACTTTCAGTTGAAGACGGGCCGTATTACTTTATCCTGATTGCATCCATGTGGGACAATGAAGCAGACGACGCGAAGATGTACCAGATAGCTTCTGACGTGCTCGGGAAGATCAAGGCTGTGGCCGTGGCAGAAGGTGCCCAGAATGACTGGGTCTACATGAACTACGCAAGCAAGTTCCAAGATGTCGTCAGCAGCTACGGGGCCGCGAACAAGGCCGCGTTGAAGAAGATTGCAGCCGAGTATGATCCAACTGGGGTGTTCCAGAAGTTGCAGCCTGGATACTTCAAGCTTGATCGAGCAGCTGTGCCAGGATCGGGCCTCTTCTCCTTCTAATATGGCCTCCATCCATTCCCCGCGATCTCTTTTCCCGCTTCCCACAAGAGGCGGGGGATAGCACGGTCGACCTGGGGGAGCGTCGCTTGAATCATTACACTCGCATTTGGGAGAACAGGCGTTTGTTAACCACAAGTCGAGTGAACAATCAGCATGATTCACGGATGTAAAAAGGTAAATGACTAATAGATAAATTAAATTTTCGCATCCTCTCCTAAGCCATTCGTGCCATCACAGATGGTGTATGTAGATACTGACGAAACCGAAGGACCGGCTATTTTGAAGTCGTGCCAGTACCTTCCTCACGACGCGGGACGGGGAATATTGAGGTCATCGATGGCGATGCTGATTAAGTATTTCCCTCTTGACACTAATTCCATCCCATTCCTTGACTCCGTACAGCCGAGTCGTGCTGTTCTTGAACCTGGTCTAATCGCCGTCTGACAACGCCGAAGGCTGCCTCGTAACAACTTGGAAGAACAAGCGGGGCAAGATTACCACTTTTCCTCTTAGAATGATGACAGCTCCTCCTTCAGGAGCGGCGGCTTACCCGATTGGCGGTAGACGGCGACTCCCGCGCGTCGTTTTGATCGATTAAGAGTTCGCTACCACGGATTCAGGATACCACTCAACCGAAAGGCGGTGATTGCATCTTCTTTTGTCAGCAGAGCCTCGGTAATCCTGTTTGGGTCTCGGCGCTGAATTCAGCCCTGCGAACTAAGGAAGCCCAAGAGGCTTGCAGAATTATGGGCATGCAATGGTTGCCGTGGTGGTCAGCAGATCCGCCGATGGTTCCGTGATACCCAGGCCCAACAAAGGGTACCACAGCACGCTATTTCTCACGCTATAGATGCGGTGACGGAATATAATAATGATGTAGCAAGATGAAGAGAATTTGCGAAGAGAACTACTATTGTATCATCCAAGCAGAGACATTCAGCACCTATGTTATGCTTGAGGAAAACGATGGGGTTTGTGGACTCTCTCCTTACACGAATGCCATATTCAAGAGGATGGGCAAAAGGAGGCGTGAAAAGTTACCCTAGACGACCTCGTGACTTACGTATACCTGCTTTATCACTACTACCACTTTGCACTTGACACGCAAAATGGGCTGATCCACGTATAATCATGTTGTTTGCACAGTTGAAGGCGAGGAGCTTCGAAGGATTTAGTCTGCCTCTTAAAAGTCAGGCTATTGCAATGGAGCATGGGTATACCACACCATATTGAGAGGTCACAAATTTTATAGATTAGCGCACAACGACAAGTCTCTCGAGACGAGTCTCAAACATAGCTGTACAGAATACAGCGGCCTCACAGCACCTCTCTGCCCGAGAACCGCGCGTCGGTGGAGACGTCTAAAAAGATAACCGGAAAACGTTTCGGGTATAGTTATTTCGCAGCAATATGTTGCTTCGCTTGCTGAGCCCTGATATCAACTGACCCATATTCTAAGAAAATCGAGCGATACTTATTTGCCCGGACTTACGACGCTTGCGACGTCCTGCTCGGTGAGAGAATCCTTCTTTCGTGCCACCACCCACATGAACTCTGCGTCAAAGTCTGGATCATCCTCTTCCAGCTTCCCATCGCCCGCCTGCAATACTTCCACCTGCAGTAAGTCGAACCCGATTTCTTTCAGCAGTGCTTGATTCCCATCTACGTCATAGCTGCTCCAGAACATCCCATATCCTAGCATTTCGCCATGGATCTCTTCCTCGTCGACAGTCGCGAGGTTGAAAACAAAGATTCCTCCTGGCTTCAACCAACCATGGATCTTGGTGAGCATATCCTTAAGCTTCGCCCGTGGAAGGTGGAAGAGTGTGTAGAAACTGATTGCGCCATGAAAGCTCTCAGGCTCGAAGCTAAGCGATGTCATGTCGCCCGCAATCAGCTTGGCCTCTGGGCAGCGTGCCTTGGCCATCTCGATTTGCTTTGTTGAGATGTCATTTGCAACCACTTGAGCGCCTTGATCCAGGAGAAATTTCAAGATTGGAACGCCGGGCCCGCAACCCAACTCTAGAATGGAAGGTGAAGGTTGCAGCTCTTCAAGGAGCTTCTTGGTATATCTTTCTCGCGGTGACTTCTGGCTCTTGACCCATTGCAGGTACCACTCTGTGATGTTGTCGTAGGCGTACTCGACAATACCTTCGGGTGAATCAGACATTTTGTTTTGTTCTGTCTCAAAAGTAGCTGTTGTGTAACACGGGTCCAAGCACTTGAGGCCGACGATGATGGATTGCAGAAGTACGAAGTAGCTGTGCTGGATTGCCTCTGGCTGCCTGGTTTTGCCGGCCGCAGGGGCTGTTGGGGCGGCTGGCCAATTTGGGCATAGCGTCCCTGATTACGTGACAGGGGGTAATGACGCCCGAACAATACCCTGCTAGTACTGGTATGGGGCAAGGTGACGGCCCTCAACCTAATCTGCTGCCTTACAATAGACTAAGGACAACACGATCTTAGAAGTCCCCCATTCGTTGGAGGCATTGGTTGAGACAGATCTCAGGTCATCCAAGCAGGAGGCTCTGTCCTTAACTTACTACAAAGACTGCCTAACCAAAAGAAAGAGCAGGAGCCGTGAAGGTGCAGATGCCCTCCAGATCTTGAGTAGGTCAAGTAGGGCCAGTCGAGCTCCCGAGACAAGCTGTGTGAATGAGCGAAGTAAAGCCTGTGGCCCTTGCAGGGCCCATATGCCTTAGCACACCTACACCTGGATTTATTTGAGTCATCGCTTTCTATTTGTGTTTCTTTTGAGATTCATTCTCTTCTCGATGTCCTCGTGTAACTATCGATGGGAGGCAGATGGATATTGCTGTGAAAGCACACTATCTTTGGCATCTATGCCTTTCGGAAAGGGGGTTTAGACTCCAAAGTCACCAAGGTTTAACTCACTATGTTGCTGTCAGATACTTTGTTGCAACTAGTATTATTGTAATACCCGTATTATGTAAATAGGTTCTAGTCCTAGCATATTTAGCTTTAGTGCTAAGCTGCTCATTAATTACAAAATGATAGATGTAAGTGGAGGGTTCATGACTTCGTCAACTGATTACCCTGCACAAATCACGATCACAATCATGCTAGCAGGCTCTATAGTTTCCCACAATTAGGTTTTGGGAAAGACAATCAATAGTCCTATGTGCAAGACCTATCCGCCCTCATACCTGACATGTCCACTTGCTCCCTATAGGCTATTAGAAGGTAACACAGCAGGTTACCTAGGTAGGCAACGAGGCAACGACCCGAATCTGACAGTTGAGACCGCTCAGTCCCCGCCTTTATATTTATGATAGCTTCTCATTCTACGGGACCCGCCTGGTTGCTCAGGCATCTCTGTCAGTATCAATTTGAATGCAATTTGGATCGTTGAAGGCAATGGCTTCTGCAACTAAGGAAGCACTGTCGACGTCTTGCGGGCCCAACAACAACACAGTCAGCAACCAAACCAACGCCACAGTCGGTGGCCAATGGGCCAACCCTAGCGACATTTTGTCCATACTACTCCTTCTAGGACCAGACACCGTCCAGAAAGCCGTTGCTCAGCTGTCTGGACGTGCTGTAACGCCTGCAGCATTCTCATTTGGCTGGGTCGGCTATGCCATCACAGCCCTCATTGGGGTCTTCGGCAGTGAGTTCCCTCACGTACATGCCTAGCCTTATCACCTTAGCCACACCATAATAGGTCGTCTACTGAAGCAATGTAGCTGGTTTGCTCATGCCTCCAACCGACATTCCTGATATGCTCCTTGTCGTCGCCCATTCAGGACACAGTCGTCCGACGCGAAGCTGGATACTGGGCCGATTGTTCCGCGACGCGCACAGCCGTGCGACCGCTGATGCTAGGGCCCGGGGGCGGATTGCTGATAAAAGTGGCCCGTGGTGGGACGCTTTGACGGTGTGTGTCTACGAACACGATCAAGTGCCGCAGACTGCGCATGGCACCCCGGCAGTAGACATAGTGTGGTACATCGGATTTATGGTCATCGCCCTGCAGACGACTATCGCCATCCTGCCCTGGGCCATCAATGGGGACTGGACCCCGTTGTTCATCACATCCTTGGGAAACCTGCTAGCTCTTGTCGGTGCATCGATGCCGCAATGGTATGCCGAGAAGTGGGCATGTCCAAAGACTGGCGGCCATACCGTGACGCTCACACAGGGCAACGGCACTAGGTTTGTTATGGTAATTCTGGGGAACAAGCATTCCGGACTAAACCTCGAAGTCCTGGCGACTGCTGTTGATACTTCCCATCCTAGTCTCTTGATGCGGTGTACCTTTACCATATTGGCATTGTGTTGGCTCGCCCTGTTGATCACGGTCGCAGGTGTCGAAGACCATACTTGGTGTAAGTATTTTTAATCCACTACCCTTCAAACACGGAATTGTGTAGTAATAAACTGACGTATCCGCGAGGGATTTGTAGATCTACTGGTAATTGGCTTGATTGGCAGTATTCAGAACTTATACGCCGTGGGCTCAACTCGGAGTCCTGGTGCTTTGGGCATCCACCTGAAGCAGGTTGAAATCTTCAGAGGAAAGAAAGTTGCTGAGGTACTGAAAGAAGTTGAAAAGTCTTACCCCCTGGTTGGCACATCGCTGGTCGGTGTTTTCTTTCCGGGATCACTTCGGGTGGCAGAAAATGAAGACTATGACTTCTGGCAAAAGGCATTTCACCTGCGATATGTTCCGAACAAACACGGAGTGTGTGTTGGTGTAATGACGCCCGGAGATGGCCAACAGAGCTCCCCCGAAGTGGTGAAGTGTTGAGCATGATGACGGTTCTTTTTCCCCGGGGTGTGGGCCCTTGACTTGGTGACACAGCATTTCAGTCCCTTTCAGTATTCCTGTACAATGTCATCTTGTTGGGCTTGGATCTGTCCACGCAGGCCTACTTGCTTCACAACTTACGATCATTTTCCCATGCCTAAATAATTTGTACCAATAGCCGCTGGAGAGGAGCTATCCACAAATTACACATCTATCACATTTCCAGGTGCGCCACTTCTGCGTAAGGCGAGGAAAAGACATTAGCTTGCAGATGCATCAGTACGCACTACGTACCGATATCAGCATTTTGTGCAACCTGAACTGAGGCCGCAGGAAGACCAGCCGCTTGTGGCGGTGATTAATCCAACCGCCTAGCCGACATCATTTTCAGCTGGTGCTCGTGGTCATGGGACATCAGCACAAACTACAAATCAACCAACACGCGTTTCTCTGTCACGTACGCGTTCAAGAAGCGACAAGTTGAAACTGAGTCAAAGTTAAACTGGTATGTCGCCATTTCTAATCACAGGCAGTCAAAAACTCAGATCCTTCCTGGTCACATTGGGCAAAGAAGATTAGCTTAGGAGCTCCAGCACCTACTGGTCTGCACTTATCATGCCATGTGGTTGTGGAGAATGCGGCGGGCAGGCTTTTCAATGAAGCTCTGGAACACTGAACCAAAAAAAGAAGGTAAGTGACTTTTTTCAAAATAATTATAGGCATGGAACTGAGCAGTGTTAGCACCATGGACCATGTGGCGTACCCGGATGACGGGGATCTAGAACCTCTCATCGTTCCCTATGTCTGCCAAGCTCTCTCTTGGGGGCTTTACGACGATGGTGAATTTCATGATTTTCCAAAAAGAGCAGGATGGGTCTTGAGGTCGGGACTCGGCGACAGCGAAGATGACTGGCTAGCCTGCAATGATGCCGAACGCGCCTGTCGAGCCCAGGGTTGGCTCTACTTTGGCCTTTTGTCATACTTCGCAGACATACCGGTCGGAAAATTAATCGATACCATGGTATCAACGAGAAACGGCACTCCGGTGGTGTGTTCCGACACCTTGATGGAGCTACTTCAGAAGAGACAGCATATCTTCACTACACATACACGAAGCTCTGCTGAGATGGGCAAGAAGAAGCATGCTTTCTACGAGAAAGATGAAAAGAGCTGTCTCCTCCGAGCAGCTTGTCGATACAGCGAACAGCTGGAATCTAAACTCACGATGCCCGTACCCCGTTCACGGAACCAAGGGATCTCGTCTCCCGATACAGATCGACTCCTAACAATTTCATGCTCGATTCGAATCCTTCTGCAGACTCTTGGCTGCGCAAAATTTGAGGATCCCTTTTTCAAGCTGAGGAGACTTGAAACTCACTATTCCACGTCGCGACTTCCAGGGAGCTCGAACAGAAGATGGAAGATTCCTAACGCGGAAGCGATTCGGAACAGGATGCTGAATGCTGGCTGGTGTCCGTCTCAGATTCGAATGTTCAGTCAAGCCTATTCTTGCTCGGCAATGTACTTCTTCTCGGGACTTCGACGGCAGGAAACGGTCACCCATGATGGCTGCTGCGAGACAGAATGCATCGCTTACAACATTGACAACTCAACATACAAACAAGCTCACGTTGAGCTTGGCTGTAGCTGTTGCATGAAAGAAGTCAAAACGGCAGAACTCAATGACAAAATCGGTGCGGGCGAGCTGCCAATAGTTGTAGTGACTGAAAAAGCTGACGGAGATGTGGACCTCAAGCTGGAAGACTTTGCATCCCACGGAGAATTTGTTGCTATCTCACACGTCTGGTCAGGTGGACTTGGCAACCCAGTAACCAATGCGCTTCATATGTGTCAGCTGAAAAGGGTGGTAAAACTCATCCGAGAATATTTGCAAGCGAGACCAACTTGGCTAAAGGGGCGAACAAGCAGAATCGCCTTTTGGCTTGACACTCTTTGCATACCATCTGGCGGGAACGAAGCCGCCAAAACAGCAAAGGCAACCGCAATCAATAGGATGTCTCTCATCTTCTCCGAGGCAACCGCAGTCATGATACTTGACAGAGAACTTCAGGCAATCAACATAGGAGACACGACATTCGCACAAACTCTGGCTCATATCCTCTGCTCCTCGTGGATGATGCGCTGTTGGACTCTTCGCGAGGCAAGCTTAGCAGACAATGCCTTTGTCCAGTTCTGTGACAAACGGATGCCACTCAAACTCCCAAAAAGCTCAACGAGAGCCAGTCAGCCCTACTTGTCTTTCCTCAGATCGGGTAGAGATTCGAAGGTACGACAGGCTGATGCCTTGCTAGCAGAACTTGGCCAATCTCTGCTACTGCTCGAGGACGTAAGCTGGACACGACCCGGGCGCCAGAGGATGTGGAACTGGAGAAAGCTCGAAGTTCATCAGGCCTTCGCTTTTGCGGCCACGTGGAACAACTTCTTGGGCAGGTCAACTACGAAGGCAAGAGACTTTTACCGGAACTTTGGCGCTATGCAGGACTTTTCAGCAGACTCCATAAATAAGTTGATGCCACAGAGGCAGAGCAATGCCAAGGATGACGACGAAAACATCAAGAAGACTATCCTGGAAGATCAGAAAAACGCAATGAAAGCCATCTTGAAGGGCCATGCAACCTTGCCACTGTCTCTGCTTTACCTGTATACAACAGAAGTGGCTGGCTCTGATGGTGGCTCGTTTGTGCTTTCATTCCCCCCAGCAGATAGGCTTGATGCCAGCCTAGGTTACTTGAAAGTCTTCTCGGATTACCTTGTGATAAAGAGGTCTTCTAAGCCAGCCACTATGGATCAGTTACCTCCGGGATTCTTCCAGGGCTTGGCATGGCATGAGCGCCTCTCCATATGGTGGCACTGTACATTGGGTCCACTCACTAAGATGACTGCGGATATCCCGTTGATCGATAGCCTGTGTTTCGAATACAGAGCTCCCGCCCACATTCCTGCCCATAGTGTCAGGATGCGTGCCCCAGCAGGGAATGGGTATCATTCCTTTCATATTCACAGCCACCTAAACAGTTCAACCAACCAGCCGCAAAATTCATCGACTGATCTGAACCCGAACGAGCAGGATGACGCATACATCATTATTTGCCCGGACGTGCGGCAATGGTATGACTACGCAGAATGGTACCACTGTCGAGGCGCACTGTTTAAGGTGACAAAGTCTACTGGAAGTCATTATCAGTTGCTGTTTCTCAGATCTGTGCACATCTCTTTCGAGGATGACACTGGCGAAGACTTCATTCCTCCAGTGGAAAGATTATTCGACGCAAACTTGGTACCTGAGGATATCAAACTTCTCATCTCTTGTGGTAAGCAATCTGTCCTCACAGCTCAAACCTCGGTCGTCTAAGCCTGCTGTGGGGGATGCAACTTCAGACTTGCTAAATTGCCGCACAATTGTTAGATATCGCTTCCTGGCCAAGCGCCTCACACTTCTTCCATGGTCCAGAAATGTTACTGTTCACACATGTACATGGAAGTCTGCCGATGATGGTCCTATTCCTTGTCCAGCTATGTTGGCTGATTTGGTTATTGTCGGCATCGCCTTAGACAATGGACACCTCCCTGTGGCATGTGTTTTTATTGGGAAAATCTTGATATTCACCATTGAGGTCACCTGGTACACACTAATCTACGAGCGCATGCTACGGAGATCTTGGGTGGATGACTTTAGTGGTGTTATAAACCAAGGCGGTGCAGGCTGGCACGCATGGGAGTTAAGCCTATTGTCGGTAGGTGCAACCTGCAGGCCACTAGTAGCACACTTAGCCTTTAGTATGGGTATTACAGCACCCGTGAGAACTTAGCAAGAATATATAAGAATATACTAATTACTTTAACACCTATAATCTTATATAAGATACCTACTAATACTAATTAGTAGTTATAGGTACTATAGATTAATAAGGTAAATAAGGCTAACCTGTAAGGATTTTTTTAATAATTATATTCTCCTTACTAGTTACATATTATATAGTAGCTATACTATCTTATTAAGACTCCCTGATAATTAGACTTTCTAGGTAGAATATTATAAAGATTAACTAAAATTAGTAACCTTTCCTATAATTATTATATATTTATTATATATAAGCTTAAAAAGTA
>JADAZS010000066.1:0-223900 GCA_014872975.1 Diaporthe citriasiana
TATTAAGGTTAAGAGAAAAATTTTATATTTCTTTTTAATAATATACTTATATTATCTAGCCCTAAGTTTATTACTAACCCTAACTATCTTTAAATTATTTTTAAATATATAAGATAGGCTTTAATTATACTTAAAGATCTTAATATTTATATTAAAAGTAAAAAAATTATAATAAATAATAAATAGTACCTATTTACTAGGGCTTTTAACTAACTATAACGCTAGTTTCCTAAAAATAAGCATGTTATATAGTATAGGGTATTATTAGATTAGGCTTAGGTATATATGTGAAAGACTAGGGTGGAGGGTAGTAAAAGACAGTTAGACTCTAGAAGGAATAGTTTGCAGGACTTGCTCAAGATTACTATAAGTCTATCTATATAGTACTAGTAATTGTAATATTTTCTTGTACTTTTCTTGTGACCGCCTTGCCGTGAGAGAAAATGACAAAGAAAGTAGAAAGATGAGCCTTCTGATCAATACGATGACCAGAGGTCACTCTCCGTAGCCTCATCTTCCTGCATACACAAGGTGGTTTACCCAAGTACAGACCTTCTTTCCGTCCCAGACCCCACGAGAACATGCTCACGGCTAAGACAGAGTTGTGGCTGCCTCTTCATCGGTTTATAACCATCACCGCGGTTTAGAACAGTGGCGTGTCCGCAACCAGACCGCTGATCATCGTCACACCCTTCAGCGATCCAACACATATGCATGGACGCTGAGTGCTGAGATTGTCGCACCGCAAGACAGCATCCGATTCCTGCCACTCGCCACTTCCATAGTCTTCCAGATTCAGCAAGCGCGACGCTCGTTCCCGTTCGGAGACTCCACAAATTTGCGAGCATGCCCTCATCTAGAACCTCTGGGCGTCGTCCCTCCAGCAGCCGTCCTAGTTGCCCTGCCTGTGATGAGTCGCAATTTTAGCGGAGTCTAGTAAACCTAAACATGCAATACGAGTGCATCATATACACCTCAAAAAGAAAAGACCACCTTGACCTACCAAGGTCATTCCTCAAAATAGCTGGCAAGGTTTCTGCTGACGGATGTACCCGGCATGGCGATCATGCTGCCAGGCGGTGACAGGCCAGGTCTACCTGTCTCCATGTGACAGCGAAGGAAGAAGCACTTGTACCAGAAAGGGAAAACATGTGAATACTCCTGCAGTAGAGGACACAAAAATGGGTGCCGAGAATACCACCAAATGATGCGGTGAGAATGGAGATGCATACTACCCTAGAACCAGGAGGCTCGCACGCATAAGCGGTGAACTCTAAAGGATCGCAGCATTTGAGGCAACATGGGCATCTCAGCTGCATAGGCACCTCCATTCTGAGACACAAGTATCAATACAAAGAATGCAAACAAAACGCGTTCACCGATCTGCACAGCATCAGCAAAGCAGACCCCGAAAGTCTCGGCGCCGACGTTTGGTGAACGGTTCGGCTTGCCCTCGCCTCCATAACCCCTGCTCAATATCCCCTTGCCCTCGGCGAAGGCAGGCGAACGATCACACGACCAACCCCCCTGCCTCCCCTGCCTCCCCTGCCTCCCCGGCCCCCTCCCCAATCGGGGTCTTCAACCAGGAGGAGAAGATGGGACGAAAAGGAATCGTCGAAATCCCGCCGTAGCGAAGGGTTGCGTAACCCGCGGCCAATAGTTTTACCCTTTCCACGCGTGCCGTGGGCACGGCAGATGTGCGCCTACACTCCTCAGAGTTGTGTGTCTCGCCGCGGGCATTCATCCATACACGCACAGCGGACGGTTTCGGATTTCGGGGACCATGGCGTCTCCGGGCGCCTCCTCCAACGAGCAGACAGATATCCAGCACAAAACCCTGGTTAAGACGCCTCACGGGTGGTCCGGCAGGGAAACACTCAGGAAGCGTCAAGAGCATGGGGCACCCCTCACCATCCACTGCCCGTACCCGAACGCGAGTTCTATGTCCGAAGAAGCTGGCATCTTGCCACACTCATGGGGCTGATCATACCTCAACGACCTTATAACTCCTCTATCCGCCCGGTGTTTCCGTGGCTCAGGTAGAATTCCATTGCACACTCAGGGTATGCCGGCGCCCGCGGAACTATGGTCCTCGATATTTACTATATCTACTTGTGCGACAGATTGCTACGAAGCCAGCCTTACAGGACTATAAGTGGCAAGATGTATCGAGACCTGAGGAAACAATTTCTAACGGCATTTGCAAAACACAGGGGATAATATGTCCGTGTTCAAAGCCTAGAAAATATGTAGCCCGTCGAAAGGAGTAAATGCAGAAACAAAAATGCCTTCACGGCCAAATGCTCAGAACTCCAGTGCCATGCTCCCTCCCTACGCATTCATTCCGTTCGCAGATGATGTACACGCCGCCTAACCCCCCCCCCAATGCATGATCCCACTAGAAACACCATCCCAGTCGTAGTCTTATTTCTGTCCTCCAGAATCGTGGGGTATAATGGTATACAATGGACAAAGTCGCCGTTCGGTATCAATAGTGGTTATCCCACGTCTCGTTCCTCGTTGGTGATACAGCCAGCCGTAATTATCACACATTTTTGTTTTCGGTCTCATGCATGTCTCGTCCCGTCGAACTCTCGACACAGAAGCAGATCTCGCTAACTCTGGTTCGCCGCCGCAGTGGTTGTCGATGGTGAGCTACTTGAGAGTTCGGAGGATCGCTGCACAGCTCGCGTTCTGATTCGGAATCTATCCCTGAGTCGGTTGGTAAGCCCGGACCGATCACGTCCCTCTTCGTCGTTGCTGGCAGATGACCCTGAGCGTTGCTCCGTTCGATACCGTCGGAGGACCTCGATGCGTTCCTCGACAGTGGCGTGCCGAAGTCGGTGCAGATCAAAGAGTCTAGATCGACGTCGTGAAGAGTTCGAAGACTCTCCTGTGTCGTTGACATCCCCGCCTAGCGGCGGTGCCTCGTTGTTTTCATTACGTTCGTTGTCGCCACCTTCACCTTGCTCTGGACGCAGATCAAGCCGGCTGCAAGCACCATAGTTAGTTTCAATCTTCAGACAAGGTAGAGAAGCAGCTTACCAGAGTGGGCAAGTGCCTGACACATTGACCAGCCAAGGGTCAACACAGGGTGGGTGGAACTTGTGGTTGCAAGGAAGCACTCGAACGTCCTCCCCGACGGTGAAGTCCTCTGTGCAGATTGAGCAACCCAGGCCTTCCTCAGTCTGGGTACCACCACCTGTGTTTTCTGTGTCGTGCTGAGCAACGCGGCTAGTCCCCGCAGCGTCTGCCTCGGTGTCCGATCCGGGGCCAAGAGCGCCTGATGCGGCGGGGGCGGGCTGCACAGGGGAGCCGAGTGGACTCTCTGGAATAGTGGATAGGTGACGACTAGAGCCATTCTCTGGTGACTGACGGTCCGCATTGCTGCCAGCTGTCTGCTGCGACGTGGCATTCTCAAGCTCAAGGTTGGGGTCGGGTTTCGGTTGAGAGTCTCCGAACTTGACGATGGGTATGGTTTCGAGCACAGCACGAGCCAAACCCTTCGCACGACTCTGCCTTGGCCTCCCGCCGAATGCGTTGCGGGGGCCGTACCTCTCGGGATATCTATGCGCTCGTATAGCGCCAGTTGCGATGATGATAAGGAACAGAAGGGTGATGAGACCGGTGATGCTGTACAATATGCTCATGGCAACGGCTGAGTTGTTTCCGCCTTGTTGGCCAGCATCGTTGTCCTGTTGGGTTTCGGTGAAGTTGCCCGAGATCTGAGCTCGCGCTGTCCCTTCGGACATATTGGCCATAACCAGAGTCTGATTAGCAGCCTGCTCATCCGACATGGTCAGGATTCGGTTGAAATTAAGGTTGTCGCCAGTCAGGCCACAGCACATTCCCTGTTGGCTGTACAGGAGGATCGCTGCCGGTTGTGGGTCGTTGCTCATGAGGGCATTCAGAACTGCGCTCGGGTCCAGGAAACCTTCATTGAAGCTCGTGTTTGTCTGGTCACAGGACAAGTAGGGGATCACGTCCGAGCCACTGATACCGGCATAGTTGCTCGCATCTGCAGCAACCACCTTGCCCTTGATATCAACTCGCTAGTTGCATGTCAGTGACAGACTGGGCTCAAGGGTGAGTGTGTTGGGGTGGTTTTTGCTTACGCCTCGAGTAAGCTGCGACTCGTTCAGGCCGAGATTTGTTGTCAATGGTATGACAGTATAAGACAATGGAACCGGGTCTCCCTCCGACGCCGAAATCAGCAGCTGCATCTCAGACTTTCGCTGCCAGTCGAGGACATCCTTCATGGTGTACGTTCCAGCCATCTCAGATACGGCGCATCGAACACTGGCGATTGCCAGTGACAGTGCGAAGACCCAATGTCCACCCATGCTGCCCGACAGTGAAACCGACGTGGGTTTCCGCGGCCTCGATGAACGACGTGTTGTTGTGAATACAGCTACGGGGCCAGCTCGCGCGGCGGGCGCTCTGGTCAAGGCCAGAACTGGGCCAACTATCTTGTCTGACTGCGAAGACGTCGGCACATAGCGGTCTCGGAATCGGTAAGACGGCGTTTCTCTGCAGAGTTGCAATGGTTGTGGCGTGAGATCAGGAACGAGAAGGGCGTGATATATTTCACCAGGGCGGACGTGACATGAGGTGAGATGAGGGCAATGAAGAAGACAAGGCGTTAGGCAAATCCCAAGGAGAGGAGAGGAAGACTGAGCGGTCTTAATGCTGGCCGGGCTGGGTCAATGAGAAGCGGCTATTTTGCTGCCAAGATGGCTTGGGTTCTGGCTGAGAGCCAAATATCTGGGGGCGAGGACCAGCGTGTTGGTGATGTGGGCCTGGGCACACGGCAGACAAGATCATCGGGCGGCGGGGACTAGATTGGAGACCGGACTGGCGGGCAGCTTAAGACCTGAGAAGTCTCTGAGGCTGTGCGATCGGTCAATGGTCACGCGAAAAGGAAGCCAAAGCCAGCTTCGGTTCCGGCGGCGATTGCTGTCTCTTCTTCTCAGGCGTTCGGCTGGCGCGGAGTGTTGGGTGAGGTGAGGTGAGGTGAGGTGAGCGATGGAGTTGTCGATTTGGATGTCGAGGTAGTGGACTGAGCCGAGCCACAGGGCCAGGAAGGTTGAGACAAGACAGTCTATAGGTGATAGGAGAGCTCGGCATCAGAGAAAGTGGCTTGGCCTCACCCGACTGTGCCGGATGTCGGACAGAGGAGGCAGCTGACGCCAGGATGGGCCGGAAAGCCAAAGACTAGGTATAGCGCAGGCCTTGTTATGGCAGGGTATTCCCAAAGGAGGCCAGCAATTCGCAGGCGGCAGGAGACAGGAGCAGTTCGTGATTGATGAACAGGTGCAGAGGGCGAGGAGAAGCAGCGGGCATAGGCACAGACGGCAGGGGCAGAACGAAGCGCCGTCGCCGCGGTTTACTGCTGGCTGGCAGAGGAAGAGCTGCTACTGCTGCTGCTTGCTGTTACGGCTGCATTGAGGCACTGGTTCGTTTGGTGGTGTGTGGCAGGTCTGAGACGCCGTCGACGTTTTAGCGCGGTGGCTTCGTCAAAGCAAGCAGGCACATGCCCTGATCAGTCAGACCTGCCACAGCAAGCAAGCAGTTCCGTGATCGCAGTCGCAGTTGCAGTTGCAGTCCCAGCAAACCCACGAAACAGGTGTGTGCTGTAGTTAAGCACAAGGCGGTCGCTAGTCCAGAGCTGGCCATTTTTCGGTCCCCAGCCCCAAATCGCCAAGGGCCGATGTGAGGGACGACTGATGACGCCTTCCCCAAAACTGCCAATGGCCCTGCAGCCCGCACGTCTTTCCAGGCTTGGCACGTGCTTTCAAACTCATACAGACGTCGATCAGAGTTAGCTCCTCCTCGAGGATAAGGGTTAGGACAGCTAGCTGTCGACCTTCGTCCGACGTCCGCCACGGTCAGCTACCTACAGCCAGCTGACCTCGGTGCTCTGTTCTGCTGTAACGTGTATGTGTCAAGTCTCTTGTTTATTTACCTATCTATTCGAAATCGGACGGAGAGCCTCTACACGTCCAACCGGCGGCAGCCCTAGCCCCCAGCCCTAGAGCCTCTAACTCTGTCTCGGGGTCTCCATGCTCTCGGAGTCTCCATGTGGCCCCCTGAACGAACCGGCCCCAACCGGCCTCCAAACCAGTCAGTGCCCCAAGGTCGAGTGCAGCGCTTGGGAAGAGCCGCAACATAAGCCAGCCAGCCCACTTTTATTGCCGCGCATGTGCAACATGCCCGTCTGCTTTGCATGCCGAATAGTTCGCATGAACGGAGATGCATCTCAAGGGTCGTCCTGCCGGCTCGGCTAGTGTCGATGAGGCTCAAAATCTCACGGCATTACACTGCATGGGGGTCCCCATGTAGCAGGTTTTGAGCCTCACACGGCATCGGTTTGAGGTTGGAGGGGGGGGCCTGCCGGGACAGGCCGCTCCCACGCATGCCCTCCTGCCATCCTGCCATTTTCTCGGGCAAGAACACCGTGTGCCAGCGCCTTGCGTGTAGGAGAATAAGACTGATCAACACCGCTCCCAGTTCAGCTTGAGGGCTTTCCCGCCTCCCAAGGGCCAATGAATCAAGGGATGATCCGGCACATCTCCGCCAAGAAGTGTTTAACCCCGTCTCCTCCCCAAAAAACTTCCCTATTCTCCTACGCGATCCGATCATGGCTCAGCCGCCTCAGGACTGGCGCTGTTTCTAGACCATGCGCAAAGGGCTGACGGCATAAAGCAGACCTGGTGAAGATGAATCGTGGCCCAGTGTTGCCCTGCGGCGATCGTGTCGTCGCAACTATAGCGCTTAGGGCTTGTGTGGACATGGTCAAGACAGGACGTTGAGCGCCGTGGCTGCGAACTGGTCCGAACGGTGCGCAAGATATTGGAAAGCCCAGGCGTGATGGCCTCTGTGCCTTTCGAGTGAAAGATCGGGTGAAACCTCGTTAAAGGTCTTGCGGGCAGGATTCAGACGTCTGGCCGCGCGGAATGGCACAGGATCCGCGATCCACGAGTCCTTTAGAGGCAACCACGCCGAGGGCAAGCATTTCTCGGCTGGACGAGAAGCCGGGCTATTTATGAGGACTTGGGACGAAGCAGCCGCTTCCAGACTCCTCTTCGGCTGAGTATCACGAACACCATGCAAGTCCGTTAATGGCCCTGGTTCATCGCGTAGCTGTACGCCAATCCGGTCCAACAGCTGCGTCAAATTTCCTCCATATCGCCCAGGTCGTCCATCGCAGGAAAGTCGCCGATCTCCACCCTCTCCGGTCTAATAAACACGCCATGCTTCATGTCCGACGGCTCGCCCCAGTACCTGGCGCCGTTGACACTGCCGTCGTTCTTGCCAACGGGCTCGTCAAGCTGGACGCCGACCCACGCACCTGAACCACTGGGGATCTCCTTCACGTCGCCTACGTACATGACGATACCCCTTCGCGTATCATCGCCTCCAACACGGCACCGCTTCCCAGTCTCGATGCCACGATCGCGAACCTCCTGGGCGAAGGCCGCAATCTTGGCTTCCTCTCGGCTGGGGGCGTTGGGGTCGAATCGACCCAGCTTCTCAGCTTTTTTCCAAGCGAGCACGGAATCGGTCTTCTTCGCGTATTCTTCTTCCGGCATCACGTATTTTTCGACGCCGCTTGCATCTGTGTAGTTGGGCCTGGCACCAGGAGGCCTGGTGTCAAGAACCTAGTGTATGGTCAGCGATGCTCTTGACTAGCCACAGACTGGGGCCTTGGATCACTGTGAGGTCGTTCGAGAAGACGGAGGCTAGCCACTGACTGTATCGCGCAATGCTCAGACCTTCTAAGCTATCGTGGGTGGTTATGGCCCATGGGCCGAGGGACCACTCCACAGAGGCATTTTGAGGTGGCATGAATCATGAGCGTGCGCAAACGTGACAAGCCTGAGCGACATGACTTTAGGAGAACCAAGACACTCGTTCCTCGATTTACCACGTGTGAACCAACACGCTCTTCCTAGAGAGTGCAGACACTCGCGACTCATGTCGAGGTTTATAACCCATGTTCAACAAAAGAACTGGGAGGGCAGAAAGAGCGACCGCTCGGGCGAACACAAGGGGCAAATACTGACGTGGAGTTCGGCATACGCAGTCAAGCGGAATGCAGTGAGATGTGTTGAGTCCTCGTCGCTTGCCTCAATGGGAACGCTGCCCTCAGCTGCGGTCTTGAGCAGAATCCTTTGGGCCGAAGGAGGTATTCCTGTGACGGTCTCGAGCTTTGCCTTGAGTGTGCTGATTGACCATGCTGGGGTAATGCGGCGCTCCGCTGATGAATTTTCGGACACAACCAGAAGTGGCACGTCCGACATTGTGCCTGTACTACACTGTAGCTGGTGATGTTTTGTGCCGTGTCCTGAAGCCCCTAAAACACCACACAGTGGTGTAAAGCTGCAAGCTTGCGTTCGGTTCGGAAAAGGCAACCAGGCTCCCCAGAAGTGATCGGATCAGGCGTCTGTGGAAAGCAACGTAGGTACCAGGCTCGTTCACTGGCTGCCTTGTGTGTCTGGCTGTTGCAAGTGTGCCGCCTCTGAAAGACGATGAGTGCATCCAGACCCTGTTCAGACTGTGTGTCCAGTGCTGCTGGTCAGTGCTGGTCACAGACGGTTGGACCGTGCACCTCGTTATCTTATCAGCGGTTTTGCCCTTTCCCCCTTCTGCACAGGTGAAGTCCCCACGCCCCTGCGCCCCTGGTCAACTGCCTACCTGCCTGGCCGGGTTCTCTCTGCCTGTCTGCACGTTGAGTTCCCAAGCTCTGACATTGTGTGACAGTCAGTCAACTTGACTGACTTGGCCTGACTTGTCTTGTCTTTTGCCACGATCTTTGCAGGGTCGCATCCGTGCACGCCCTTCCTTCTTATGCATTCAAGCCCTTCTGTCCCTGCTTTCCCAAGCTTCACTGCTGCTAACTTAAGATCCATTTCGCTGCGCGATACTACCATAATACGTACAACATGTCCTGGTATGACAACACATGCCTATGCAGTCCCATCTGATCTGCGCGAGACAACGCCTTTCACGAGCCCCAAAACAAGTTTGGACCACATTGCGAGGGCGGTGACCCAGGGATCCAAGCTCCTCGGAGTGACCGGCGACCACAACGGCCAGGTGATGGCTGCCCGCGACGTCGGTAGGTAGGCAAGCAGGCAAACAGGAGGTCATTTGAAACCAGTCAAGCTGGCCATTCAGCCATTCAGCCATCCTGACATTGCTCGACCGCCACGCCCAGCAGTCACGCGGATGCTCAGCTGCTCTGCGCAAGCACAGTCGGCCGCCACCAGTAACAATGGCTTTGATGCCGAGCAGCTGGTCTCGAGGCCGTTTGCAGGCCCTGGATCTGAGCCCTTGCTGCAGCGTGGCGACACGACGTTGACGACGATGCAGTCGGACGCAGAACCGAACGTTGTCACACCCGAGATTTCGCGTGTTTCTGTCTCTGGCCACCGGAGTATCTGCTCGTCCTAGATCTTGGTCGGGACATAATTGGCCGGCCGGACCCCTGGACAAAGAAATCGAGCTGCTGTCTGATCTGGCTTGCTGCACCTCCCCTCGGCACCGTTGAGCGGCGCCTCCGAGAAGCAATCCCATGGTACCACCAGCCGCGGCAGACTGCAGTCTCACATGGACATGCCCATGCTCGCTGTCGCCTCGATGCCATTGTCAACCGAAACAAACGGAAACAGAACACACCCGCAGAGGGCCGCTGCATGACAGGCCACGCCGATTGACATGACTAGTCCGTGTGCAGTAGCAACCTGCACAGTTGCCTGTTGCAGATTCTTCAGCTGGTCATTGGTCGGTTTCGGATGTGCGCCCAGACAGGTTCATCTCGCATCTTCGCATCTGCTACGGCTCGCAATCAATTTCCGAAACTGTACCGGTTCGTCTGGGTACCACGTCGTCAAGATCTGCGCGATCTAATGAACCTAACGCCTCCTCGTGCCGTCCCATCTCGTCGCGGCGGGCCAGTCAAAACGTGTTCGTGGCAGTATAGACAAGCTCACGACTTATCCTCCCGGTGTGCGATATAATGGTCACGTTGGCTCCAGTGACGCAGCCGGCTCACCTAGCTCCAATCCAAGTGCTCTCGGCGCCGCCTGCTGCAAAAGTGGCCCGCAGATACCAATTGGCGTCCTCATGCCATGTATTTGCGTCATCCTTGCTACCTTAGAGCCCGTCTTGCCTATGCAATACTCACCGCCTGGCTGGGTTCTTGCACGAAGCTTGCCAACAAAGCCTTTGATGCGACGTTTCCAGAAGTACGAGCCCGAACTGGGCCGTAACGCGTGATGACGGCGCCTCATCAAGAGGTTGCCCAAAACCACGGTGGGGCGTCGGTCTAGCACTGGACCCAATGAAGTGGTCACACTAGCTCAAGGTCTGCTTGCGTACCTTCATCTAGCTTCATAACGCCACCGGCGCCGCCAGCTCCATTGTTGAAGTTTTCTTGCTCAGGGTTGGCATTCTTGAGCATGGTTTCGCAGCATGTTGGGGCGGCCTGTGGCTGCTGAGAGGTATTCGGGCCCGGCTACGACTTGATCGCCGGCTTCAGGGCGTGCCAACCCAACGAGCGTCCCGACGGTGGCGAGATGGGCCGACAGGATACCCAGCAGATGCACCTTACGATCCATCAGCGATCCAACGAACCAGCCTAAGCCCTGGCCTCATGCAAGGCCAACAAACCGTTCTGTTGACCTGCATTGCTTTGCTCCGCTCCGGTGCTCCACGGGGCTACATCCTGCCTGACCCCCAAGCTACCTTGTCTCCCATCATCACGTCTTGTCCAATCACTAAAGGGAGGCTACTGATGAAGTCAGGGTTTCTGGGCGCCTAGTTGGTGCGGTTGCCTTACATAGGGTACCAATCATGCCGGCACCAGAATGTTTGCGCACATGAGATTTCCCTCACTTGACTTGCGTGTCTGTCCGGAGAGGAGTGACCCTAGCTCCTCCATCTTTGGCGGCAGGCAGGCGCCTCAAGATTGTTCGATGGCCAAATTCGCTGTCTCCCCGTCGCAGGAACTTTCACTTTCTCCGGCCCGCATACAGACTGTCGATGTCGTGTCGTAAGTGTCGCGCAACGTCTACAATTCTTTGTGGTGCTACAAGAGATGACCCGAGACACAGACCGCGCTTTGTACTATTGTGGCTCGGGCAGCAACAGCTACGACGGCCTGGGCGCACCTCTGCGCCGCATCCCTGGTCCCTACCATGCATCACGTAGTATGGGCTGTCATCTCGCAGATGCGGCATCGTGCGTCCAAGGCTTGATGGCGTCTGGACAGCCCAATCGCCTTTTTACTTCTGCTTGGAGCTTCCGTGTACAGCTTTACCGTCCTGAGGATGTTGTGCAAGACCGCTACGTGTTCAGGGTCAACCCTTGCCCACTGATCCCGCACGCAGAGTGGATATACGTGCTGCGGCATATCATAAAACCCAATCTTGCCTACAGCAGGTCCGGGAGGGGATCCAGGCGTGGAAATCAAGCCCGCCTTACTCGCTGACACACAGGCAAGGCAAACAATCCTGCAACGCAAAGTCGTAAAGTACTCGATGTGCGCAGCGGTGCCCAAATGAGGAGAAGCCAATTCGGTTCTCGTAAGGTATGCAAAGGACTAGCCCTCTTCACTAATGAATTGTAGTACGTGCAAGCCACCGGCTACTATCGTGTCAAACGCATCTGGTACCGAATCGTACCGTGCGGGGGAGGGACTTAGATGCTGGTGATCACGGCTCATGGACAAGGGCTGTACTGTGACTGAAGTCAATTTAGAATGCAGACCGTGGAGAAGTGAGGACGGTTTGCGTATGCCAAAATCGTCGAACGATGGGCCATAGCGACGACTCAATGCTTATTGATCAAAGATCGATGGTTTCTTCTACATCCGATCCTGATGGGCATCCGAGCGAACTGATTCAGCAGGGAGGGGAATGGATTGGGACGCAGAGCTGACCGCCAGTTCATCACTTCAACGGAGGCGTGAGCTAAGGCTCGTCGTCCCAGGGAATGCCCTAGAGGCAGATATGCAGCTGCTTAGGCATCGTGCTGACGGCAAGCTGAAGTGTTGGCACTTGCTGCTGCAACCTGCCACCGTCAAACATTGCGCCGAGCCCAAGAGGATTCTACGAGCAAAGGCCGCCACGGCAATGACCTTGTCGACTCTGAATAGCTTTCTCGGTCCGGACCCCACATCCACTTCCGAGACGTCTAGACAAGCCTCCTCCAATCCATACAGAGTATAGGCCGGTAAATCGACGCACAATCGAAAGTGTTCGAGCCCGGAGGAACTGGGCCAGGGGCATTTCATTACGCACAGACTTGGGTCTCTGACGTCCCGACTCCAACGGTGACTTTCGGGCCATCCGCCGAAACTGCGACAGTATTCAGCGGATGCAAAGGTTTCCAGGCCCCACCAGTATCCCGCTGGTGTCCGAGCAGGGAGAGGGGGTGGGGAACAATGGGACGGAACGCGCGCACCACGAACTCGTCCATACTATCTATCTACGTTGTCCACACTATAGTTGGACTGGGCTTCACACACGCTGTCAGCAGCTCCGACGGTGGCCGCACGAACCCACCACAACGAGAACTTCAAGACATGCAGTCCGTGGCCCAGCGCTCCGGGACCTAGTTGCAGCCCTGGCGCCCATGGACGCGACCCTTGCTACTAACCAGGCTGGGCCATAGTGGCGAGGAGCTTGGCCTGCTGTACACATCAAGAAGCTGTCAATCGAGGCAGACGTGGCGCACGCGAACTTTAGCAAAGTCGATTTGCTCATAGCTTCTAAAACTGGAGTCACGAGTCGACGGTACACTGACTCCGGCTCCAAGTGGTATCCCGAACACTGACATCGCTGCCGGGGCATACCTACATCACTGCCCTGACTTGACAGTGAAACTGTTTGCAGTGCCCGTGAGGCGCCCGGGACTCATGGAGTCAATGCAGATCCCTAGATGGGCAAGCGCGAAAATTGCTGGTCATGTTCACTAGTCCAAAACACAACCGTTGAGCCATCCAGCTTGATTCAGTCTCTGGATTCTCTGGTGCCCGAGGCCTAGGTGCTCCTGAGCCTCATTTTCGCCCTGGGCATAATTTTTACAGTGAAGAAGGCATGGCCGACCAGCGTCCGCAACGGCTGAAGACGAGGCTTAGGGTTTCGCTGGAACTCGCCAACCACCTCGCATACCTTTGGATGGAGTGGTTTCACCGCTCATGCGCCCGCGCTTATGCCACAACCTCGACGAGCAGCCACTCGCATCGCATTCATACTAATTAATCCGTGGCCTTGTCAACCTTATCCGCACAGCCATCAGTCAAAAGGATTCATGCTGCCCCCCCTTTCCTTCCAACCCCCCGAGTTGACTACGTATACCAAGTGGCCAACGCCTGCTGCACACTGACACGATGTCCACATTGCCGCAATCCACTGACCTCAGCAGTGTGCACCTTACTCAGTCCACGGGCTCCATGAAGGTCCGATTCAGACCCAAGCTCCAAGTGCTTCCGAGAGAGCCATGTCCAGAGGCGCCATCCCGGCAGCTGGAACTATAATTGCCGTGTCGGCGAACTGGCCCACAGCCCTCGCTCTCATCTCATCACCTGCTCCGGTTTGTCCGCTCCCAGCATCTCACCCCCAGCAGGGTACCCTCTGGTCTAGGGCCGGCCCCCGTAAGGCAAAGCCGCAGACGCTGTCCTTGGGCCCAATGGGCTGGCATGATGCCGGACCTTGCTCGCGATTAGCCCATGGCAAGCAGTGGGCATCGACGCGATGGACCGAAGAGGAGCATCCATCAGGTCGCAACCAGGGGTGTAAATGGATTAGCCGACTGCCCAGCGAGCTCATGCATGAATTCGTGGCCATGTCAGCAGCCCCTAGTCGTAGCTCACACACCAACAAACCCCTTCTTGGGTCTGCATTCGAGAAGTCCTCCCAGGGTGTCCCTCGTGGTGGTCCACGGCTCGGTGGAGGGTAAGCGCACGTCCGGGGGATGCCCCTACAGACCTCGACCTAGTTACCCATTCCTTTCTGACGATTTTGCTTTTTCTGACTTTGTTTCGAGTAATGTGCAGCAGCCACCTGCCCACTCCTAGCCCCTATGGTTCATCCAGCTAAAGACGGTGCCGCAACCCTGGTGGTGATCATCACACTCCTTACTGCCGACTTTGACACTGCAACCTTCGGCGGGTCGTGGCCTTTCCCAGATCAACCCTATATCTGAAAAATGCTCGCCCTGATATAGGCGCCGGGCATGCTTGAACCCAGCCCTGGTCTCCCAAACCCGTCACAAGTCACTCATACCCGACATGATATCAGCAACCCACTCGGACTGCCTTCTCCCTCGACTTGAGATTCTGGACACACCCCTCCGCTTTGGCTACCCCCTCCCCCGGCCTCTGCCTCGCCTTGTGCTTGGCCTATCTAGTGGTCTTTTCTCATCCTCTGCGTCTACCTGACTGTACTTCTCGCGCCGGTCCTCGACTGAGGTATCTCGCCTCATTGCATTCTCAGAATCAGACATTCTTCTACCTTCTGGATCCCGGTGATGCCCCCACAGGCGACTCCACATCCTAGATCACTTGCTTTCCCTTGAACCTTCTTATTTCCTTGATCTTCTTCTTCCTATCATTTGCCTGCAGGCGCATCTTCCCGCAGCTAGCCCAGCTCCAACCCTGTCGAGCCCGCCTCCAACCCACACTCCATGCTCTTCGGAGGATAACGACCACAACTGGCGGCTTGCTCTCCTGCGGTGAAAGGAAAACTTTGACAAACTGGGTTGACTGACGTATTCACCCGCTTCCGGGGCTACCATCTTGCGACCTTACTAGGGACTCTAGACGGGACTCGTGGAAGTGGGATTTTGTCCTTTCTTCCGCCTTGTTAGGAGCTGCGGTAGCGCCAATAATGTTCATGTCTTTTACTTCCCGAGACGCAACCCACGCCTTATAACTCTAAAGAGCTCGTCTGAGCCGCCTGGAAAGCCACCTCGACTCTCCGTGTCAAGCTTGTCTTGTCCAGATTTGTCCACTCCGCACCCTTTACGCCTTCGGCCTCCCTCGCGTGGCGTCCAAGGTCTGGTCTATCATTTTGCTTTTCTATTACAACGTATCCCATCAGCCACTCACCAATAAGCACTCAACGCCCTCTGGTCGAAGCATTGGCTTCTCCAAGGCGGCACGGAAAGGATCGAAGTGTGGACAACACTGTGCTGGACGGCCACGCGTGGCGAAGAAACCCGTGACAGAGCCGACGGAGTAGTTGGCCAGCCTTGAATCGCAAACGGCCAGGTATCACCGAGGAGGCTCATACGTCACCCCCGAGCGGTGGTTCGACTGAGTCTCCACTTCTGATCGCAAGGAGGCAGGGGGTGAGCCAGAGAGTCAGAGAAAGAGAAGGAAGCGCAAAGTCAACCACACAAAACTATCCTGACGGCCTCTTAGTCGATGATACCTGCCATTCATTGGCAACATCAGGGCTAAGACACCATCACCGTGGATATCAGGTCTCTCCTCAAGGTCCCTCCCGACTCAAATGAGTCCTCCGACTCGCCTCCCAAGCAGCCCTTCCAAGAACGATCTTCGTCCGTCACTGCGCCTCCCCCTTCGGCGGCAGTACAAGCAGCCGCTGATCCCTCAAGGCCAGCAACCACGGCAACCTTGGCACCCGCTGCGGCCATCTTCGGTGGTCCGCATTCAGTCGCCAGCGTGGCTCCTTCAGTCGGAACTCTGTACGCCGCGCCGCCGCCGGCGTACCCTCCGCCGGGCGCATACCCTTTCCTCGGAGGAGGAGGATATGCACCAGCAGGGGCTGTCCCGGGAGGGGGGGGAGGGCAAAGGCCAGGATCAGCAGCATCAGGAGGCGTTGGATCAATAGGTCCCGGCCCAGTGCCTGGACCTGCCCCGTCACCCGCAAGCAAGCGAAGCATGCCACCGCACACTACCGAGAGCCCAGCTAAGAAACAGAGCAAGTGGTCGCCCGAGGAGGACGCGCTGATCATCGAACTACGAGGCAGTGGTATGAAGTGGGAGGATATCTCGAAGCGGCTCCCTGGGCGCAGTGCGATTAGTTGTCGCCTGCACTACCAGAACTACCTCGAGAGACGGAGTGAGTGGGACGAGGAGCGCAAGAACAAACTTGCGCGCTTGTACGAGAGGTGAGTTGTCACCGACACCATACATTCGTTTCCCTGTTTGCACACAATCAACAGCCACCTTCGTGTTGGTTCTTGTCTTTTCGCAGACCCAGCCTGCAAAAGGACAGCAAGAGGGCTGGACCGCTCGACTAAGGCCCAACCACCACTCCGATCTGTGGGCTGTGGGCACAGGAATGCCGGCAGGAAGATCCACACCCCCATGAAAATGCTCGATTCAAGATTCTCGATCTCGTGAAAAAGCCAGTGCCGGAGCTTTACTGACTCGTGTGGCCTTGCACAATTGCAGGTTCAAGCCGGAAATGTGGGCCAAAGTGGCAGAGGAGATGCAAGTCCCATGGCGCGCAGCTGAAGCCATGCACTGGCAGCTGGGCGAGGCGGACATGGCGCGGCGAGCCGGCGTCGTTCCCTTCTCGCTTACATCGGTCAATATGCAGCAGGAAAACACTCGGCAGTCACCAACCAGGGGCCATATGCACTCCCATTCGCAAGGGAGCATGCCAAGGAGTGACCCTCATCTGCTGAGCCGGTACGCACAACGCGGAGGCACGCCTCATCTTGCTCAGCCGCCGCAGCAACAGCAGCAACAGCAGCCGCAACAGCACCACCACCAACACCCTCCACCGCCTCACGCGCTGACGATCCCCCCGCCCATACCTACGATACCGCCGCCGGGGCCTGGACGTGGTCCACTTCCGCCGAGACGGGAGAGTCTGCCGCCGAGACAACCCCCCGGCGACCTCTACGACCACGTCCTTCCGGCTCCGGGGCCGGGACTGGCGCCCATTCAGACGCCCGGCGGAAGGGAGCGGGGCGGGACAGGGGCGATGCACCTGCCAAGCGTGGCCGAGCTCACGACAGGCGTCAGCCCGTACTCGACTCCTGCGTACTCGTTGAGCCGCGCCAGCGCGAGCCCAAGCGCGACGGCTAGCCCGAGACAGTCCGCGTTGCAGGCCTCGCCTCTGGGCTACGGAGAGTCCAGCAGCGTCGGAGGGGGCGGTCCAGCCACTCCAGGGTCTGGCAAGAGGGGACGGACAAGTCCGGACGCCGGCAGGGAGGCGATCAGGAGGCGGCACTAAGCGAGATGGGGAAGACACACAGACAGAGGGTAATCCCAGGCGGGCGCATGAAATTGGGACGAGGATGAAAGTTACGAAGACCACGATGATTTTCCTTGGGAGGCTAGAGACATATTCCTACACATACAAAGCGTCATAAAACGAGATGGGACTGGGGCGGACGGACGGCGGGACCAAGGGACCGGGGGTTAGGAACGGACATGGCCGGGTCAGGATAGGACGATATTTCCACACAACACACACGGGCGCGAGGATCACACGGGAACTATTTGCGTCGCCAATGGCATGGGCCTCTGACGAGGGATTCTTTTTTTTTGGGGGGGGGGGGGGGTTTGGAGGATGAGCCGGGTCCACGACGATGCGATGCGATGCCAATGAGACATGCTGGGGCAACACGGTACTTTGCATTTCACGGTGTGCATTGTGGAATCGGAACAGGTTATTCACATTTCGGTTCTTCTTGTTTTTGATTTTAAATTTTTCCTTTTCCTGTCTGAGTGTCCTTTTTGTCCCGATTTGGGCAAAATCAAAAAAGAGCGAGAACAAGCATCATATGCATTCATCATCATCATCATCATACCGGAAAGGGGGGGGAGACGGGGAGGGCTGGAGCAACTTGTGTTTTATTTTTGGTCATTTGGGAATATCGGGGAAATTTCCCTCTTGCGAGCCGGTTTCCTTTATCCCAACCTTTGTTTCTTGTGTTTACACCTACGATACCAAACCCCTGTTTCTTGCTCGCCAGTGGACCCCCACCCACGCGCTCCCAAGGCCCGGGGCACCCCTTTACCCTCTTCATCCCTCCTTGTCAAACACGCAGCCCGGACACGCCGGGACAGAGGAGGAAAGGGCGGCGGGGGGAGGGGGTAGAGGGGAGGGGGGTGTGAGTAAGTGGGTTGGAGAGACATTCCCGTAGGAAAAGAAGGAAAAACAGCCTCTTCCTTCTGGGACAAAACCTTCTGCAGAAATTAACGTTGACATGGGGGCGCCGCGGCGGCGGCGGCGGCGACTGGCATGGACAGGCAGGAGGGGCTACTCTGCATTGATTTGGAGTCAAAAGGAAGAAGTTCGCGATGCTTACTTGCGACGAACAAGAAGTATCATCCCAACTGGGTTGTCTCTCGTATCTTCCCGACGAGGGAAGACGGGATAGCCCAGGATCAAGTAAGGGACAAAAAAGAAACGGAGGGAAACCACAAAGCCCAACATCATCACTCCCCAAAAAGAGAGATCACTCCCTCTACCAATAGCGCCATCAAGAGCGGCGGCTTTTGTACAGTCTCTACTTTTATTTCCCAGCGGCATAATACTACAGATATCTTTTTATTCTTCATTACCCCCTCCCCGCCCTACATTAATTATCACACGTGGCGTCCATTCTCCCCCTCCCCCCACACCATCCGGCGGCCGCCTTGCGGTATGGTTCTTTACCGCTGGGCGCCCGGGGGCGGGGTGGGGGGAGGGCCCGTCTGGACTAGGAAGCGCTGGCATAACATACATCACACTGACACGCTTGGGTTTTGAATATTGCTCGGGATCCTGAGTATTTCGGTCATCATTCGTGGGAAAGATAGGATCAGGGAATGGTGGGGAATGGCGCAAGGACAGGCCAAGCAGTTCTATAGTGGGTTTGTCGGTGCGATTATTTCGTTACATAGAAGCTTTCCCAATTTTTCATTTTTGTGGCATTTTCCTTTTTGACGCTGCTTCTATTTTCCTTTCCCTGTCCTTCGCGATCCCCGGGCATAGCGATGGATGGGATGGAAATGGAATGAAACGACGGGGAAAGATGAGACTTGATACCAACACGGCACCTGAGGTCGGGGGGGACAAGTGTGGACACCCCTTTTCTCGGTGTCACTTTCTGGGTCCCCTTGGGGACGGCGTCACTACAGGCCACACAACACACCATCTGCCGAGTGTCTGAACTGCCGGCTAGAGTTCAAATCGCGTGTGTCCGACCTTGGGCCCAGGCCGGGACACGAGGTCAGATTTGGCACGTGCGTGTGTGTGTGGGCTCTCCTCGGGCAATAAATAGTTGGGAGGAAAAAGAGATAGAGTTTTGGCCTGACAGCATAGTCGCAACGTATCTCAGCATCAAACACCTCCCGCGCGCCGATCAAAAAGAAGCAAGCGATGAGATGGATCATCGATGGAGCCCTAGATTGTTTTCTGTCAACCGTTTCGATCCTGTCATGTCCGTTGTCCGCCAGGGGGGTCCCGTCCTCCTTTCCCTTTTTCTTCTTGGTCTTTTTCCCTTTTTGGTCGTGGGTTTTCATTGTATCACCCTGCAATGACCCACCAATTGTCTCGTTCGTAGCCGCTGTTCAGGACCGAACCCCCTGCGGCGACGACCTCTTCCTCCAGCTCTCCTTTTCTGTAGAGATGGTAGTACCGGTGGAAAGTCTTGTCGGTGTGTGCTGCCTGCTGCGCGTTCCCGTCGGCCACGTCGTTTTCGGCTGTGCCCGGATCTGCAGTAGCGTCGGCTGCAACGGCTTCGTCTTGTGCATGCTGTCGCTGTCGTTGTTGTTGGCAATGCTGCTGCTGCTGCTGCCGCCCGCCATCCAACTTCCTGTCGCCTTCTTCACCGCCGCTTGCCCCGCGACGTTCATCTGTTGATCTGTCCACATGCTGTGTATTTGCTTCTTCTGCCGCGGCACCGCCCTCGGATTGCTTGTGCCGCTGTCCCTGCTTCTTCTGGCCCTTCACCCTTGCTTTCTTCTGCTGGGGTGCCTTCATCACCCAAGGAACCAGCAGGTCCTGCTCTCCGCCTTCAGCCCACCCCCTCCTGCTGCTGCTCTGCTCCAACGCCCAGACGTACACAAGTACTTGGCCTGAGCTGGAGCTCGAGCCCTGCACATCTGCAGCGCCTATAACGGCGCCTGCAGCATCATGCACATCATGCGGCTGGGGCGTCACCCCTGCTGGCGTGCCGCGGCGCTCTCCCCGCCTCACACAACGCAGGAGCTGCCTGATGGCATCCACGCGCCTCTCCCTCGTGGACAGGTGGTGGATTACGGCGATACAGATGACAAAGTCGGCGCTAGCCTCCCTGAAGGGCAGCAAGAGGCTGTCGGCCGTTACGGCGTCGGCGCCTGCTATGATTCCACCTGAGGGCGCCGGGCCTGCCTCGGCATCTGGCAGCTTGCCGCCACCCTGCTGCTGCTGCTGTTTCCGATAGCGTGCTGTACACATCGAGTCCCTGGCGAGCGCCACCAGAGCAGCACTCCTGTCACAGCCCAACATGACGACATCCTGGTTGACGCTCATGTTCTTGCCATTTCCGCAGCCAATGTCCAAGCCCACGGAACCCGGTGGCCGTGACGCCAGAAAAGACGACACGAAGGGCCACGGTTTGTGTCGCGTCGCGCTGAAATGCGAGGCGATTGCCTCGTACACGCCGTGGACATGGGTTTCCTCGTAGGCGTCCGCTAACCCGCCGCCGCCGCCAGGCTGCGCTGGCCCCGCCGCGGGAGGTGACGCCAGCACCATGGCCGTGCTCGACTGCAGACTGCAATTTCCGCCCAGGGCGCATGCAGGGGCGCTGGTTGGTCGGACGGGGAGCTGCCTCAGGCTGAGGGCAGTTCAAGCAGCTGCTTCTTGGCTCCCAGCAGACACCAGGCGGCCAAATCAACCTCAGCGCCGCCTGGGTTCGTCGAGAAGAAGAAAAAAAAGGGGGGGGGTGCCTGTCGTGCGTTGGCCCAGTAGTGTGCGTATGTGTGCGCGTTGTTGGTGCAGGCAAGAATGCTGGACGTGGTCCGATATGCAAAGCAGCGCCGTTACAGGCAAAGTGATCCCGGATCTAAAGCTTCGGATTGGGTAGGTTCCAGCGGACAGGTCCAGATAAGGTTCAGCACGGTCCGACCCCAGATCACACTCTAGCGTGGTGCCGTTTCTCTAGACCGTTGGGCCGGAACCGGGTAGGGCAACTGGAGACAGAACAGCACAGAAGGCCCGCGGAACAGGGCACAGCTGCAGGCAGTGCCGAGGTGGAACAAGCCTGGCGCCCGTTGTGCGTCCGTGTGTCCTGCTTGTGCGTTGTGTTGTGCCCTTGTCACGCCTCGTCACTTGCGAGTACGGATACTGCGGTCGAGTCGCGTCGGCTCGAGTCGAGTCGAGTCTTGTGGTCCCCTGTCGCTCGGATCTCGCCCCTCGTCCCTTGTCGGCTCAACGCCTGCGGTCACAATGTGTTTTGATGAGACCTGTCACAGCAACAGTGACAGTGACAGTGACATTCCCGGTACCAGGGGGTACCTTCGACAGCGAGCAGCGAGTGAGGTGGTCAGCCAGCGGCCCCCAACTGTGGTGCTACCCGACCGAACCAGTGGCTGCGCAGCTCTCGGAGTTTTATTACAGAATACCACTCTGTTGACACTCGCTGGCCAGTCCCCTTGGCCCGAACGCTTGTGAGATGATCTCGTAAAATCGAGATTGGGGGTAAGCCTGCGTGCGGGTGTGCGTGCCGGTGTGTGTGTGTGTGTGTAAAGTAGTCAGGTGGCTGCATAAGAGTGAGTAAGATGGGAGCGGAACGGTACCATCGCTCGGCTGTGAGGTCTCTCTGCCTGCCCGTGGGAACGCACTAAAGGAGGTGGAAACAGAGGACTTGGCTGCGTACGTACAGTACTCGGTACACTACTGTGGTACAGACGCAGACAAGACAGACCGACTGCCAGACCGACAGATCAACTGACAGAACAGGCAGGGTGACAGATAGCAGAAGCAGGCAGCAGAAGCAATGAGCAGGAGCAGAAGCAGCAGGCCGTGTGTCGTCAGATTGAGGCTCAACGGTCTGCGAGAACGAGCCCTGTGCAGGTGCAGGCGCCCGAGACAAAAACTCTCGGCCCCACGACCCACTGTCGTTTATTGACGTGGATCTTGCAGCGACAATCGATCGAGCAACAAAGATGGGCCTTGTGTGTCGTTGTACATACTGGAGCTGTACGTTGGTTGCACGTTGGTCGTACCCGGGCTGGACCTGAGATTATGTGCGTGTGTGTGTGTGCGCGCGTGGCCTCTGTGTGTAGTTGCACCTTGTACTGGGTACGCCAAGGAGGGGGGCGCCCACGCTCACCCCCTTTGCCCGGCGTGGATATAGTAAAAGTACCAGGATTCGAGCTGCGGAGCTTTTTTTGGGGGGGGGTTCTCGGGGGGCCGTTTGTTGAGCCCTGTGTCGCTCCCATCCATCCATCGATCTGCTCGCTTCTGCTGTTAGGTTTATTCTCCGACGTTCCTTGTACTGCGGCCCATGTACATCATCATCATAACGCCTATTACCCTTGTCCATATCCCAGCCTTCTTGGCCTCATCAGTCGAAACTTGTCTCGAGAGGCTCCTTTCCATCTCCAGATTCAGACACGACATGCATCCTGCTGTGGCTGATTGGCCAGCCGGCTGCATTACAAATTGCGCCCATCAGGTTCACGAGTTTTCCTCGCCGATGGGCCCACAGCCCGCCAGCCCGCCAGGCCGCCAGGCCCAACCGCCATATCGGACGCGTGTCTCGAACCGTTCGTCGGTGTTATTATTGTCCCTCAATGGCCTGGATGCGTGCTCTTGATCCAGGCTCGGTCATGCGGCCTGAGCCTAACGGCAGGGCTGAAACACGGGCAGGCTGACCTGCTTTGTGGCAATGGGGAAACCGACGCGTCGTGCACGTGTATGTTCGCGGTCTATTCTTGCATTCTATATCGAGCCCCTTCCCCGGCCTCTGCTGGCATCACTCTCCAGCTGGGGACCACCTGGTGTGTGGGCCATGCGGCAGCACCCCATTCCATGTGCACTGCCCCAGCTGTTTGTCGTTCCGACGAACCTCTAATAATACCGAGGGCGCCGCCTACTGGTTTCCCGTGTTAAGGGGGCTCTTTGCGTCGAATACGTCCGACGTGATGAGCGCCGGGTACTCGATGCCCCCTTGCTTCAGGGCCTCCTCCATGACTTCCATGATGACAATGGATTCCTGCCAGGGCAGCGTAGCGCTCTCGAGCTTTCCATCTCGGAGACACCGGGCGCATTCGTCGGCCTCCCAAAACATGCCATGTCCCCAGTTCCTCGCCTTGTCCTGGGGGATTGGGCAGTCGACAACCTCGAGCTTACCAGGCTGGGCCTTCCTGATGACCCTGTACTGCAGCGGACGATAGGCGGGTGCCGCAACCTGGATCTCACCTTCGGACCCTTGAATCCTCATGGCCGGCCCCGCCGTACCCTGCCCGTCGATGTCGGACGCCGCCCTCAGGCCGGTGGTCGCAATGCCCATCTGCTTGTGCTCGGGGAAGCTCAGGACAAGGGTCGTATTGTCGTCGGCGCCGGTGCGGTATTTGTTCATGCTCGCCACCACTTTGGGGACTTCCTTGTTCTCTTGCAGGTGGTACAGGGTCTGGAACAGCCAGGTCAGGGAGTAGATTCCGAGGTCGAGCAGGGCGCCGCCGGCAAGGTTCGTGTTGACCATGCGGTGGGAGTCGTCAAATTCCAGCGAGCCGTCTGGCAGGTTGTTGTTGAACGAGTTGTCGGCTGTCACATAGCAGCGCATCGCATAAGCTGTCAGCCCGCAGGTTCAGACGGTCCGCACGGGGTTGCCACAGCTGTCATGCGGTTTGCATGGCAGGTGGCAGTAGTCGAAACCATGTAATCACTTCAAAACTCACCAGTGACCCGGTAGACGGTCCCAATCTCCCCGGACTTGATCAGCTCCCGGATCTTGATACTCAGGGGAAAATATCGCGTCCACACGGCCTCCATGAAGAACAGGTTCTTCTCCTGGGCCTTGGCGACCAGCTTCTTGGCCTGCGAGGCGTTTACTGTCAGGGCCTTCTCGCAGAGCACGTTCTTGCCGGCCTCGAGAGCGAGCATGGCGTTCTGGAAGTGATGGCTGTGGGGGGTCGCCACGTAGACAATCTGCACGTCCGGGTCGGCCACCAGCTCGGCATACGACCCGTAGGCCTTGGGAGATCCTGGTACGCCGCAGTCCTTGAAGAAGGTTTCGGCTCGCGACTTGGACGAGGACGAGGCTGCTGCGACGACCTCGTGGGTGACATCGTGCACGTCACGAGACTTGGGGTCGTTGAGCAGGTCCTTGACGAAGGCTAGTGAGTGCGTGTGTGACATGTCAGCCGACGGGCTCCTGTACCGCCTATGCTGTCTGACCATGCATGCATGCACTTGCACGCACATCCTCAACGGTGGTTGTTGGCTGAGCTTAACTGGTTGCAATGCCACCCGTGGCCATGATGCCCCATTTCACCGTGTAAGGAGCCATCTTGCGTTGCGTTGTATCGCGGTTCGAGTCGGGGCAGAGAGTAGGAGTTGGCCAGTTGAAGAAGACACCACGGAATCTTGACGAGCTGATTGAGTGGCTGGCTTGGTTCAACGGCTGCTCTGGTGGACGGCTTTAATGGTGGAGATGTACGTGAGAAGGAAGTCGCGAAAGAGATACCGATTCCGATACAAGGACATTGAACAGAGCAGCGCGGGGTAACCCCACGCTCTGTGGCAGCAGCTCCACAGCAGCTTGATGATGATGTTGACTTCTCCACACTAGGTACAGTACACCCCTCTCACTGCGGAACTCGCCCGTCCACCCTGACAATCCGCCTTGCCGTGCTGTGGTCCCCGACATGAATTCAGACATATCGACATCGGCGTCATACGCCTTGGTCCAGTCGACAGGGCGCCCAAAATATGGCCAAAAATGGCGAATTGAGACTAATGTCGCTCAAGCTTAACGCCTAATTTCACCTTCGAGCCGCCTGAAGCTCCAGGCTTGTTGATCAGAGGACAGGGCGCAGGAGCTACTCCGTACAGGCATGCTCCGACTTCCGGGGTAGCATTTCGCGGCAGCACTCCGGCAACTCTACCACGGTGCTCCTTGCGGCAGAAAACCAAGACCTCAAAAGGTTTGCACAATGTGTTTGATTTTTCCTGCTTCCGGGACGCGAGTAGAATCAGAAGGGAACGGACTGGCTTGAACCTCCATGTCACCGAGGAGCACGAGGAGCACCCTGAGAAGCTCGCTGCCGAACCTGTAGGCAAGTGCCCTACAGTCGACTGCTCTTCCTGACGCAAGGCTGTGGCATAATATCCCATGGTTCAGCCGAAGTCTCTCCCTATCCATCCATCCATCTATCTCTCCCTCGCCGACCAGCTCTGATAGCAGGTGGGGGCAGCTGGAGGCTGTGTCGCAAACAGACCGCCTCTCCCTTGGCACTTTTCCCAGGGATGCGCGGAAACCCACTCGCGTGCTCACTGTTTCCGCGGACCCTGACATGTCTGACAGGAAAAGGAAAGACACAAAAGCAGATCCATTCCAGAAGGTGTGGCATGCATGTAATTGCGGACTGTGAGCAGAGCTCGAGTCTTTCACTACCAAACATCAGAGTCAAAGTCACAAGCCAGGATGAGAGCAGGAAGATGGTCTCCCAGATCGAACGGGACGAGGAGATGGGAACGGCTTATTCACCAATTTGACAGGCGTATATCTTCCTTTCACTCGACTTGTTGGACTGAGCAGACATGAAGAAAACCCTGCACATTGTCTTCTCACCACTTACCGTGGCTTTCTGTGAGTGAATCGGGGTCAATTTTCACCGGCTGTACCGATATTTGTCTCCTCCCTAGGGCTGCCAGGCCGATTTGCTGTTATTAGACAGCACAACGCTAGGATTACTACCTCACCGTCTACCGACATCATGGGCAGACTCATCTACGGGACAGCCTGGAAGAAGGAAGAGACCGACAAGTTGGTGTACCGTGCGCTGAAAGAAGGCTTCATGGCAGTTTCTACCGCAGCCCAGCCCAAGAACTACGAGGAAGCCCTGGTCGCTTTGGGAGTTCGACGGGCCATCGACGCAGGTGTGATTTCGCGCCGAGATGTCTCTGTAAGGTCTCCCCTGTTCTCTGTACCCCCGTGTCATCCTCTTATGCGAAGTTTCCACAGTAATCCTCACAAGGGCCACCTCTGACAGCTCAGCGCAGATTCAGACTACGTTCACCCCTGCCCACAGCCAGGCCATCAAGAAGGTGGTGAGGACCACCAGGACAGCCGCCCACCCAGGATGGCCTTGCCTGCAGAGGACCAGCACCCCCAGCGACTGTCCCTACGACCCTGCCACCTCGCTGGCCGAGCAGGTCAGAAGCTCGGTGGCCACATCCCTGAGCAACTTCGCCGTCATGTCCAGCAGCCCCCGGGATGTATACATCGACGCCGTCATCCTGCACGCCCCCTACCCATCCCACGAGCACACCGAGGCGGTCTGGACCGCCCTCTCGGCCTACGTGCCCGACCACATCCGCCGGCTGGGCATCAGCAACGTCGACGACGAGGAGCTCCAGCACCTGCTCGACTTCTGCCGGGCGAGCCCGGCCTCGGCGGCGGCGCCCGCCATCGTGCAGAACAGGTTCCGCGGGTGCCGCCGCGACGACAACTTCGACGCCGCCGTCCGCCAAATCTGCAGGGAGAACGGCATCGAGTACCAGGCTTTTGGGGTCCTGAGGGAAAAGGCCTTGCTCCAGGACGAGCAGAGCGTCGGTACCGTCGCTGACCTGGCGTTTGTGAGCCGCGAGGCTTCCCTGTACGCGCTCGTCATGGCCCTGCAGGATGACATGGCCGTCTTGGATGGCACCTCGGACCCGCGTACCATGCGGGCTGACATAGATGGCGTCCGTCGGATCGGGGGTTGCGCTGGGAGCCCGGAGTGGAAGAGGGCCTTGGAGAGCTTCAAGAAGGGGATTCATGCCTGAGGCTGCTGAGGGAATTTTTGGTATTTGAGGCTCACTAACTGATTGTGTTTGTCTTTTATGGGCAATATCCACACGTCGATGCGACCCTTTAATTGACTCCATGTGGTGAACGTTGTCCAGCCGAAATGCAAAGTTTGTCTCCACTAATGGCACTCAAGGCTTACGCAGACTACCTAGTATCTTGCAGATTGTTCTGGTCTACAGACCCATATCCATGCTACTCGATGCATGGAACCACAGCCTCCTCATCGTTCCCTGTGCTGTGACCGCGCCTCACTTTTGCTATGCTTCCGAGATGATGGCCCGAGACGCGGAAGGCGAATGAATGTAGGACCCGCACAAGTGAGCCGCCCGTAGACCAGAATTGTGACCCGAATTCTTTTCCATTGGCCGATGGCCGCCAAAATGCTGACCTCGCGTCTAGGCATATCTCCCACCAGCCACGTGTTCCTGTCACTGTCACGTATCATTGGCAGTGTGATCTCCATGTTACCTTGTAACAGTTGGTTGTCAGAAGTTTGCCAGCAAGCCTTGCATTGGTGACAATTTTCAATCCACAGCTGAAGGGCCATCGGGTGTCTGACCGACTCACCCGGAAGACCTGTATCATGTGTTGTGTGAGAGCGGTATGCCCAATTTGGGCAGGGGTATAGCTCTCCTGACGAGCAAGCGAAACCTTGCCTCTTGCCCAAGGCTAGAACACAGGCATCTTAATGGCTAGGCTGGTGTGAAATTCTTGGTCTTCAAAATTACCCAAAAGGGACAGTTTATCAACAGCATTCGGGCACAATTCCATGGCTCTCGGCAGGAAACAAGATCATCACTGTCGATCAATTCGATACCGCATGATACTAACTCATAGTGACTGCTTGCTCCCCAATAATGACCCGCGAAGCAGAAAGCCATTCAGAGCATGTCCTCGAAGACGGTCTGGACTAAAATGTACACTTTTGAATACACCATAACTATGAAATTCTCTGCATGCTCGAGAATCCCCTCTTTCCCGTGATGCATCCGCTCCGCATAAGGCTCGAAACATGAGCTGCTTGGTCCCCTTGGATCCAATGGTGCTGCTCCTTGGGATGCCAATCAACCCAACCAATGCAATTCAGTCAGTGTCGTTTGTAAGCCGTCGAAGCTAAGGGGGTAATCATCGATGTAGCCAGGTGAACTCTGTTCTCGGTTCTAGCATAGCTATGAGATCAATATCTCACCAGCCATGGACCATGACTTGAATGCTGGGTCAGAAGCTAGATGGCCCTTCACCATAGTCTGGTGAGTGGTGATTGTCTCCAATGTCACCTTCTATGTTGAAAATCACGCATCCATCTTGAGCCGACCTGCCCTAAGATTACCCATCTCGCCCTAAGGATGAATTAGCCTAAGTTTATTTCCAGTGTCCGCCAGCCAGCGAGGAACTCACCTCAGCCTTCCTCTTACCCAAGACAGGGTCAGATGTTAACATGATACCGCCGCCCCCGTACATGGGTGTATTGCCCCCATCCTTGGTCACCTCCGAGTAACAGCTCGCATGGTAGGCTCTGCCGCCCACTCTCGTGGCGTCTGTCCACACCCACTCCTGTGCCTCGTCAAGCCACTTGGTGACAAACTTCTCCTGGCAGATTGGGCAGACAGTGTTGGTTTTGTCTCCGTCCTCGGGAACAGGGATGTACTGGATCTTCGGGCCAGATGACTTGGCAGCTGAGGAGGCGGCCGCGTTGTTGGCTGCGTCAGCATTGGCATCGGCTTGGTGGTCGTCGACGGCCTCTCGGGATTTGATCCAGTCCTGAGTAAGAAGAATCAGTCTTCTCGAAACTCCTTCCAGGGTGAAAAACAAGTGGGAGTATCAAGTACTTACAGCCTGGTCCACATACCAACTGCGATGCTGGCCTCTCTTATCTGCTTCTACGATCCTCTGGTGCACTCGGAAGTGCCAGTCCATGTGGCCTGTCTTCGTTTTCCTTCCATCCTCGTCCGTTTTGAAGCGTCGCCCGCATTGAGTGCATGGTGGGCCAAGTGCCTCGTATATGGTGGGAATAAGATGTGGCCGGAATCTAGTAGACTGTCAGCATCACTGATGTCTGGTTCATAGAGAGCCCTAGCAAACAAGCACAGGACTCTAAGGAGGGTAGGAACGTACTGTTTCAGTGAAGATGTCGTCAAACTAATATCGCCACTCGTGATGATAACCGGCGGTGGCGTTGACGATGCCGCCAGACTGCGGGCTGACGCGAGGATGCTGGCCAGGTTTGGCGGCAACGAGATTCCTCCGCCCACAGGATTAGGTGTCGTAGCAGGAGCCGTATTTGCTGCAGCTTGGGTCGGAGGCCCAGATGGGTTGCTCACTGGCGTTCCACCGGACTGTGGTGTGGGTGGTAATAGGCCAACACCACGGAGCGCACCCAGTAATGCCATCGGATCAGGAGTGGCAGGTTTCTGCGTTTCTGCTCGCTGAGGAGTAGGAGACTGCAAAGCAGCAGCATTTGTCGGCTGTGGTTGTGCTTGTGCTTGCGGTTGAGGTGTCGGGGCTTGAGGTGTGGCAGACCGCCGGCTCAGCAGCGCAGCCAGAGCGCCCTTACCAAGCAGCGCGTCAAGAGACACAGAACCCGGCGGAGCCGAAGCAGGCGGCGCAGGGGCTACTGGTGCTATTTGTTGAGGCGGATGCTGCATAGGGGCATGGAATGGGGTTCCGTGGATGGGGGGTGTAGGAGTGACAGTCTGGTGGGCATTTGAGGCCCGGTATTTTACGGCAAGATTAGCTACTTGAGTCTTCACAGGCACCAACTGCTCTTGCGACAGCATTGCCCCGCGAGTCTTCAGAACCGTCTGCAGATCCAACAGTGCCTTCAGCTCCGTTTGTATACTAGTATCATAAGGCGACCTCCCAAGTTCAGCTCTGGCGGCAACGACGAGTTGCTCGATTTCATTAATCAAGGAATCTATGCTTATTCCAGGTTGAGCGGCAGGGGCACCATAGGAACCAAAAGGTGGTGGTTGGAAAGGCGCAGCGGCCGGTGTCGACATGATCGGTTGTGGTGTTGACCCTGGGAAGTGGGCAGGCTGGAACACACGTCAGTCAAGGCACGGGAGCATGTGGGTCGGGGCATTCTTACAGGATGCTGAGGGTATGCTTGCTGACCGAGAGCGGATTCTGGTCGGTGGCCATTGACCCCAGCATGAGGCGGTTGTGGCTGATTAAACTGCTGGCGCGCATTAGGGGGAGTCGGCGTGTTGCGATGGGGTGCAACCGGTCGTCCTCCTCTTCCGAAAAGCTGGTGCTGGGTCCGCATTTGCTCCTGGTGCGCGTGGAGGGCCGAAGTCCTGGCCTTGATCAAGGCATTCTCTATCGGGCGAACCACATCGGGTGGGAAGACGGGATTCTTGTCGATGGACCCAGGTACCGGCTCCTTCCAGGTTTTCAGCATCTCCTCCATTTTCCTGCGGGTGCTGTCGTTGACCGAGGCATACGAGTCCATGAATGTCGAGTACAGGTTTTTGCCGAAGAACAAGGTGTAAGGGGTGCCGATGTTCTTGACAATCGAGTCCAGGACATACATGGCTGGGAGTTTCCTCTGTGGAGGCACCTGTCACGGTGTCAGCGACTCTTGTTGCGTGGGAAGGAGGGGAGCCCGGACGCCAGGCCTCGAAAGGGAGGCTAGCTAGCTGGAGGACAGGAACAGCGGCGCAGTTGTCCGGGTAGGGGCACCTACTTTCTTGATATGCTGCTCCAGAGTCTCTGCAATTGGAAAGGCATAGTTGGTCAAGTCTCTAGCAATCTGGGTCAGGTTGGTGATCTCGAATCGAGAGTTCATAGTCAAACCATCCAGGGCGCTCTGGTAGTCCTCGATCACCTCGGCCGTCTGATCCTGCTCATCGTATGACATGGTGGGCCAGCTTGGGAGTTGAGCGACGACGTTGGTTTGTGATTTGCAAGAGTTCAAAGGCACGCTCAACAAGAGGGAGGGAGACCAGGAGCTCAAGGTTTATAAACAGATGAGAGGGCCCAGCGTTTGTAGATGTGGCATTCAGCAGTGGCCTGGCCCTTTCACTTCACGGCCAAATGGACACCGAATAGTGAATCTGAACAAGCGCAGAACTTATTGCTCCTAGAGACTGGTGCTCCAGAGGGTGACGCTCTTTCCAGCACGGCCACCTCCAGCTGAGCAAAGAAAGAACGTGGCACGCAGGATCAACTCTGGATCGCCTCAACAGTTCATCATCTTCCTCCCCGGCTGCACAAAACGGCAGATATTTTCTTCCAACAACTGTATTATGCCTTCGGGTAGCTTTCGCCGAGCTTTGCTTGCAGTCAATAGTGGTCGGGGATGGAATGTGGTCTCGGCCGGCGATCGGGGTGCGACACTGCCTCAAATCCGGCAAGAAATCGTGCAGTTGTAGGTTCTGGACAGGTCCCTACTTGGCATTCAACAACACTCGGAGCTTAAGGTGAATACTGGAAGGTGAATCTGGTCAGGCAGCGAGAACTGTTGCGATCAGTAGTAGTAGTGTGGACGTTGTTAGGTAGGAGGAAAGATGAGCAGACGGGACGTCAAAGGCATGGAGCCGCACTAGTGCTGGACAACATTGGACGGTGTTGATTACATAAGCAGAGCTACCCATGCAGAAGTCTGCACACTCAACACTCATTCTCAGCATTAACTTGGATTTTGTTGTGATCACAACATGAAGAAGCATCACATTCCAAAGACATGAATGCTTTTTTTATTCTTGAGAAATGTGACTCATCGAACTTGGTCCTTTTGTCTGTGGCCAGGGATCTCGGATAGGGCACCTCGGGTTCCTTTGTCCACCGCTGCTTCCATAGAACCAGCTCCTGATCATGTTGCTGTTTTGCTTCCACCCTCATCCTTCCCAGCAATCCCGAGCTAGACATTGCCATTTCTAGTATCGTTGCTTGCCTGTCGAAGGACCCATGAGATACGAGCTTTTGGTGATTTCTTTGTAGTGCAATTCATCTCTCCGTGGGTGGTCTCCAACTGGTCACCACCTCCTGTCTTGGCAAGTTCAACAGACTGGTTGATGATGCTGTGAATATCAAACTTGCCGATCCTGTTTTTTTACCACTGACTGTCAGCAAAGTGGATCTTCTTGAGTACGAAACCTCAGAGCTGCCTGAGATGATTGAAAGAGGTGAAAAGGTGTCCTACCAGCTAGCACCATTGCCACTGTCAATCCGCTTCACTGCCAGCTCACAGCTGCCGACAGTGAAGAGCTTGTAGTACTGATCTGTAAGTTTGGTCGAATCCTTCCAGTTTGACATCTCAACACTGAAGTTGGCCGTGCTCGGGATGTCCAGGATATCAAAGCAATCAGCAACCTGAATCTGGCCGCCACCAATGACCCCAATGGTGGTCCGATCACATTGGTCATTGCTGGTGTTGGCGGTGTTGTTCTTGACTGTGTCAGGTGTTTGAGAAGGATGATCGTTGGCGAGACCGACAGTAGCCAACGCACCAAAAAGGAGGAGAGCAACGGTGGGAAGCATCTTCTCTAGTATCAAGATGCTTGTTGGCCTCAGTGTGCTTTTTGATGATATTGCTGTTGATATCGACGAAAGCTTGGAAAACGCACTCAAATATGTGGCATAGACGGCAGGTTTGTGGGGAGCAAGTGACTTGAATATGAGTTGAGCCTTTGATTAGTACTTTGTTCAACGGTCTGTGACACAGACTACCTGGGTAGGGGCGATTCACTAGCTGCTGTTGCTGTCTATGTTTGTCAGCCACTAATAGATTGGGTTGGTTGATCAACTTCCTAGTTACATCTCACACACGATGTATGCCATTGCGAGGCAACAGCTCTCGATGGCAGAGCGTGTTTAGGTGGAGGGGAGTCAATTACTTGCAATGAATTTAGCAGAGACAGCACCTCGTGGGGATCGTCGTATGAGCGGTAACATTACATTTTGACATGCTCTCCAATCAATCTTGCTTGGCTTCCCGAGGTCGTCAACTAGCGAATGAGGGACTTTTGCTGTTTTTGTGTTGATTCTCTGTTGAAGCTGCGCACATCACATCCCATCTACGGCAGTGACAGACTGTACTGACCTCATCACAGACGATGCATCGTATTGACTGATTCAATATGCTTCCGAGGCAAAATATGCTCTTTTAAGAGTGCTGGGGTGCATCGGTGTGGCAGAGGGATCGAATACTAACCCCGAATGAATATAGATAGAAAGAATGAGGTATGCTTGGTTGTCGTCCATATGGCCATAGTATCTAATATCTGGCGAACCATGTGGGAAATGCTCACTACACAACGCCCTGTAGGATAACCTCCCATAGGATAGTGGTGTAGAAGGGAGACAGGTCACACTGGCTTCGCAATGATGTGTTGCAACTTTTCATAAGTGTAGCTGTGATACTGTCATGATGTATGTGACATCTTGGAGCACAGTAGTATCACACGACAAAAGCTTCATGTTGACCAAACGGTGATCATAACCTAGTTATGCTACCCTAATCTCACTCAACATCACTTTGTAGTCACTTCCATGATCGACAGGTACGCCGAAAGAAAAGCACCTCCTGGGGTGACGCACAGCAGATTTGGTCCCCCCGCCACGAGGCACACAATGTAACCCACCTCGTAACTACTACATGGCAAACAGTACAGTTCATGATTTCGAAACAGTTGACCTGATTTGCTTGGGTGCCTCGAGGCCAAGGCTTCACACGTGATGTTTCATGGGACCTCATCTGGAATCATGAAATTTCTTCAGACAGCAATGGAGCCGAATGTCTTCGGACAGTGCACTTCGCTGGCGTCGCTCCTCTTGGCTTCCTTTAGACATCCCTTTTTATATCTCTGAATCGCAATGCTGCCCTGCACCTCCTTATAGACAGTTTTGTTTGTACACAAATCAACGACGGTACTTGGCGCGTGTGCTCTGCAGCCTGCTCAAGTAAGAATGTCAATTTCCAATCGTGCTGTTTTCGTTGGAATCCTCGAGCGATTGTGGCGCTCTTCCGATTTGATTGACAGTGAAAGCGATAGCAGTATCTCGTCACTATGATAATTATTGGTTCAATTGCAAACTGAACGAAAGCGTAAGTCGTAGTGGAGCAAGCATTGCCAACATGGATGCAATTCAAAGCCGGAGGCTATGGTCAATTCTATCGGATCTTCATATCGAGAGGTTCTCAGTTAATTCTCACGTAGCGAATGCTTTCTGGCATCGACACCTGCTGGCCGCAAAATGTGAGGTTTATGTTGTGCTTAGAAGGTTGTTGGTGCGCCGCTTACTCTAGGTCATTCCTTCATGTGTAAGCCCGGGAAGCATTCTCAGTGATCATATGTCCTGGCCACGAGAAAAGTCTTCCCTAGTTGGTACTGCCAGGGGTCCGCAGAGTCCACTCGAAGTTGACCTCGCCCTTGTTCCCAGCATCTGTATTGCAATTCATCTGTCCCTCCACCGTCTCGAAGGCGACGCCGTCCCGGGAGCTGGCGATTGAACTGCGCACAACATCCTTCATATCCTGATCTCCGAGCCTGTGCCGCGGGGTTTTAAAGATTAACAGACCGTTCAACTCGCCTTTTTTCTTCTTTCTTTGATGTGGCATTGGTGAAAACTCACATGATGGTGTTGTTGAGGCCATCAAGCCTCTTCAGTGCAAACTGGCAGCTGCCGTTGGTTCCCAGCACAAAGAAGTGGTCCGCGAGCGCCGTCGAGTTCTCCCAGTGGGAGAGCTCGTATGTGAAGTGGTTTTGGTTCCATATCGCCAACAAGTTGTTGCAGTCTGCGATGGGAACCATCTTGTCCTCCTTGCCAAGGTCTGCTTTGTGTTAGTGTCACGCCTTGCACGGTGGCTTTGGTAGGGCGCTTTAGGGGAAGGACGAAGGTGTATGTAGTGCCACAGTTTGGGATTCGATACGTACAGTTGAAGGAACTGATGCCGCAGTGATTGCTGGCGGTCAACTCCCAGACGGGGTAGGTAACTCGGGGCTTCTGATATTGGGGGTTGGGCGCGGCGGTGCCGAGGCAGATCATTGCCAAGAGAAAGATGGCGATGAGAAACATCTTGAAAATGCTGTGGTGTTTCTGAGACGGGGTGGAGAAGTTGATTATGAAGTATAAGGTTTTCAGGGCGCGATTCTGAAGGCATTGGTGTTGGCAGGAAGGAGATGGTTGGTTTGCGAACAGCAAATCCAACGTTTTTGTACCTGATACGATTTCGAACTTTCAATTTCTATGGTCACCGCCTCTAGCGGCTATTGAATCACTCGTGCACCACCGAATTCACCATGGCCACGCGTATGAGATTGTGAATCCTTAGTCTCCTTGAAGCGAACGAGGCTGACGATCCTACACAGTCATCACAGACACCCACACCAAACATGAGTGACACTTATGCCACACCAAGGCCTCGAAAGACTTACAATGAAATGATACCGGCCAAATCCGAGCAGCTCGCTCCACATGGAATCCTCCCCCTCTCATGTTACTCTTCCAAGAGAAGAGTAGTCACCGAAATGGGGCTACGGCGCGCGCAAAGCAACTCCAGGGCTGAGCCACTGAGGACAGGGACTGGTCTACAACTGTTGCGGCTAGAGCTGTTGGCCTGAAGTTTGAAGTGATTTTTCACAAATGATGAGCACAGAATTAAACGAAGTGGTACTATAGTGAATACTACAGTGGATGTTCCTTATTAAAGCTAAGGATTACCTGCTTCGCAATGCTCGGCCGCACCGTCGCACAGAAGCTACGGAGGCTACTCAGCTCCCCCTGTCCTACCTTTCCCTCCGAATTATTGGGTATCTGATTTCGATCTTTCAACGCCGGTAAACTGAAAACAACGCCTGGATATGCATTTCGTTCTCTCGTGGTCATGTCTTGTGTTCCTTGTTCAACCTGCTCCGCCACATCGGACAAAAAAGCCCAAGTGCATCCCTAAGCCCGGACCGCATCTGACAGATTGTGTTTCTAGAACCTGGTGAGATGCGAAGCCGTGGAGTAGATGCTCGAACGGAACGTGCGCGCCTTTCCGGTGTAGGCAGGATGCAGAGCGGTTGGCGGGCGCTGGAAAGACAAAAAATGTCAGCACGCGCAAATTCTTCTTCCTTCCCTTAAATCCAATTGCCCGAAGGCCTCTCACATACCTGAACGTTGGGCGCGATGGGGCTCGCCCGGTCGCACGCCTCCCACGACTCCCTGGCGGGGCCGGGGCTCACGGGGCTCACGGGGCGGATGACCACGTTCTCCTGCTGATGCTCGGGATACTGGGCCTCGACGTCACGCTCCGACATGTTGACAGGTGCGCCGATGGGACCGCTGATCTGAGGCCGTCCATTGCTCTTATCCTTGCCAAACATCCTCGTGAAGCGGTTGTTCCCGAGCCCCTGGGTAAAGTTCTGGGTGAAGCGGTTGCCGGCGTTGGCGTGGAACTTTTCCTTGCGGATCGAGTTCGAGTGGCTGCTGCTGTTGAGGGTCGAGGCATCGAGGTCGTAGTCGGGCGGCAGCGTCCTCGTGCGGGCATTGTAGACGTTGGCGCCGTGTTCGCGGATCATGCGGGCAGTGATTCCATGTGACCCGTTGCGGAACAGCACGGAGACGAGGAAGTTGAAGAGGCCGAAGACGATGGCGAGGATGCCAGCGGCAAGTGTCAGGCGCCAGAGCGGCAGGGTCAGCTTCTCAAGGATGTTGTCACCGTTCAGCGAGCCGAGGACCCAGGCGCCCATGGAAACCATCCAAACGCCCAGCCAGGCCAGCGAGTGACCCCTGTTGCAGGCGTCGACAGTAGAGAAGGTGGGCCAGTTGTTGCGGAAAAAGTCCTTGACGAATCGCGGTTGGGGGACCTCGGAGACGATGAGGATGAGCGCAACAACGGCAGTGACGAGGTGGGAGAAGGCAGAGAAGAAAAAGAAGCTGTTGTTGACATCGGTCTTGATGACCATGACAATGCTTGCGGCCGAGACGCTGAGCAGAGCGACGATATTGCAAGCGCGAAGGATCTGGAGTATCCACCACGCAGGGCCCAAGAAGCGGCCACTGTCAGTCATGTTGATCATCTTGTCGTCTTGATGGTGAGAACTGATTTGATAAAAGCTAGCACACTGTTAGCGAGGAGGGAATGTAAACATGTTGGGGACATATGTCTCGTACAGAATGTCTCGAGTTTTACTGCCGGCAGTAGAAAGTACGTGAACACGTGAGTGTGTAGTGAGTGAGTGACGATGGTGCTGATAATGGTATTTCCGGATTCTGTCTCGCAGATTCGAGGAGTAAGAAGAGAGCTGTTGATATCAGGTCGAGTCCTTGGGGTCTTCGAGGCTGAAGATCCTGGCGCCAGGTGGGTGAGTTATAATGGTGAGCCTGCGTCAAGCAGTACTATTGTAATGGAACAATGTAGCGACAGGATGAATGGATCTCAAGCATTGTACACGGCAGGTTAAGCCGATCTACGGTCGGGTGGGTGTGGTCAACAGGACAATAGCTGAGGTGAATGGAAAAGCGGGCGTGCCGTCTTTAATAGAGACCAAGGAGCGCGTCCCAATTGTGGTCCTGGACTGTGCCCCCGCAGCATCTGGTAGAAGACAAAAAGGCAGGATTAACACGGGAGCGCAGGAAGGAGGAGGAGGAGGAGGAGAAGGCACGAGCAGTCGTAGTCATAGTCATGTTGGGCCTGCAAAGTGCAAGGGTGGCCCGAAGCTCCTTTCATTGAAACAAACGCGGTTCTGCCCAATGGATTGGACTTGAAGCATTGTTCTAGCTGCGGGAAGAACGGGTGTTCTGGAGGCGATCCCAGGCGCCAGGGTGAAGTCGGTTTCATGCAAACAGCGAACATGCATCTTAGCTCTGGCAATCCTCTCGAAGCCCATGTCACGTAGCGGTACGGTAGTACATGGACTCCAACGCTATACCAGCACCCGAGAGCAACGTCGGCTGAAGAGGACTGGTCCATCTGGACCGTCAATCACCTTGGCGGGCTCTCGCTTCCGCGGTTGTTCGTGTGTGCGGCCTGTGTGCGAGTGCCATGTGGATGCAGGAGGGGGGGTCGAGTTCTGGGCCGCGTCGACTCATCGCTGAGGCAAGCGTGGTACAGGCATGGAGCAGCGATACCCAACCGCTTCTCGTCCGTCTGGCAGTTCCCACATCGATGGAGGCGACGCCTGCAGGAGGGAGGGTGCAATGTCTTTCTGTCGTGTCCCGTGTCTGGCTTGGCGGCTGAGGCAGCCCCAGGGGCGAACTCGAGGGTAGCGCATGATTGCCGTCGAGAGGAGGCGCCTGGATAGGCTCATGAACCCCCGTCGTCCCTGCTTAGGCAAGGCAAATACGGGGCCCCCTCCAAAAAGTTTGTCGAGGCTTGCAAGGGTCCCAATGAACTGGAAGACCTGAATGTTCGGTGGGGAAGCTTGAAGATCGCGGAGCAGGGAGCAGAGCGCGTCCTCAGACAGGCTCGCGATGCGGCGTCGATTGGATGGCAGAGCCTCCCGAGTGTTTCAAGTGGATCTAGCGCCCGGCGTCAAGGTGGACATGCCCGCCAATGCACTTGCCACCGACTGCCACTGCCTGCCAACCGCGAAGCCCGAGCCTGACTTTGATAAGAACGTGGCACGACAGTTAATTAAATGTGCCTTGCGAGGTGGCTTGCGTGACATTGCATCGTTCTTTGCCATTGCCGTGGCTTTGTGCAGGGCCGGATGTGTCGTCGAGTCGCAGCGGGACGCACGGATGCAAGCCGGCCACTGACCAAACCTCAGACGGAGCTTCGACTCGAGACGACATGCATCACATTGTATGTGGAGGAAGTGCCGTTTCAATCAACGTGTCAATAGTAATATAACTCAATGCTTCCTCCCGCCAGCCTCACCTCTATATCTTGGTAGGCCTGGCAGGAGAAAGAAGCCTTGAGCGCGCATACTACATGCAGAGTTTCAACATTACATTATTTCCTGCTTCCCGTCCAATACTTCCTACTGCAACCCACCCTCCGGCATTCCCTCACTCACTCACTCACACACTCACAGCCACGACCGCTCGAGCTGCAGGAGCAGTCTCCTAAGGCCTGTGCGACCGGTGCAACCGATCTTGACAGCCCAGATCGAAAATGATCGAAATGAAATCCTGCTCTGAGGCCTGCTCTGAGACAATTTCGGGGCCCAGGAACTCGCCCAACCCGGGCGCTTGTATGACTTGCCGCGCGAGCCCCTGCACGACGTTACTTCTTGATCGCGAGCAGGCTTCTCGGCGCTTGCGCTTCGTCGCAGGCGCATACACGCGAGCCCAGCTTACTGTACACCCAGACTCGTATTCCGAACGAGCCTGACGAGAAAGAATTCCTCCGCCGCCCCGCCCTGCCATGGCCGACTGGATTGAGTGCTCTGGCTGGTCCCATGGCCCGTCGCCATGTCCGATATGGCAGGGCGTTCTGATCAGTGTGCATTGAGCCCCAAGTACCTATAAAAGCCTTTTCTATTAACTGCATGTTTTGTCCGCAACGCCCAACCTCAGCAGGTACTTGGACAAGTCTTGGACCATATATATCGTATAACCCAGACGAGCTATTGACTGCATCGTCTACACTACATAGCAACAGATTCCAATCTTGATTATGTTTGATTGCTTGCAGTGAAGATCATGCTGGTTTTGGTTCGCACCAGTTCCATATTTACCCCAGACGGCAGAGACCAAAACTTTAAGATGACAGTGTACCCACCGCCACCCCCCAGAGAGCCGGCCGTACCTCCTGCTCTCATTCCACTTGAGCCAGAGTCAACACCAAATGAATATCTATGTCATCGTCTTCGATGGTCACTGACTGGAATGCACCTAGCGCTTATGAAGTAGTGGGTGCAGTTGACCCATTTGAAAACAGAAAGCGGCCGCCTCCTGTGCATTCCAATATGGTTTAGCGCGGCCGTCCATGCGGTGGGGACACAGCCTCGTCTTCCCTTTTGTTCTAGGCCTCCTCCCGACAGCTGACCCGGGGTGGCCGTTGCACGACGAGCTCTTTTCCTACCGCGCCCCGACGCAGTTCTGTTGGTGACAACACGCCTCTCCCGCCCACCGCCACACATCACACGTACACAGGAGCCTCGAGATCCAAATCCAACACCTTCCTCACCAAACCAACCAGCCATGGCTCGTGGAAACCAGCGCGACAAGGCCCGCGAGGCCACCCAGAAGAAGCTGGCCGCCCAAGTAAGCTCACCCCACGACCCGTAACCTCAGCCCTTTGCGGCCTCACGTTGCCCGGCCCAACCCTCGTCACCTCTTAGCCGCCCAGCGGGCCGGTCTGCAAAGGGGCCCAGCTCTGCCCTCCTGGGAGGCGGCTGCCCACTTTGCTGCCGACAGGTGGAAGAAAAAGAAAGCCAACCTGTGGTACAGCCTTGCTAACGCCGGCCCCTTGTTTCCCCGCCACGCAGAAGAGCAAGAACACCAAGACCGGCAGCGAGATGCAGCGCGACAAGGAGCAAGTCGCCGCCATGATGCGTGAGAAGCAGAAAGCTGGTAAGACTACTCTGTCTTCGGCGGATGATCGAGCGGGTGCGGTCGTGTGGTGCCTCATAGACTGACCCTGTGTACAGCCGACGAGCGCAAGGCTGCCGCAGCTGACGGCAAGAAATAGACGGCCTCTCGACATCTCGACGGAACATCATTATTTCCCACCCCGCGGCGGGGGACACGACAACAGCGAGGGAGGAAAGAGAGGGACGCCGTCAACCTCCCTTCCCTTCCGGGTCATGGATTCTGCTTTTCAGCATGGAGCAATGGAATGGAATTAGGAAGATATACTATCAACACTGGCGCATAGGTCTCCTTTCGCCCACCCACAGGCGCGGTGTGGTTGCTAGAGAGGCATAACCTGGGGGCAACAAAGAAGGAGGACAAGGAGAAGAGGGCTGTTTTAGCGTCTTAGACAGTCCCCTTTGACAATACACTTGTGTGCCCCCCTCCCCTCCAACCCAACCCAGGATCACCCGTGGTTCTTCAGCGGCCGGTTATTGGCTTTGTCTACGATCTGTATGTGCAGCATGTCGCGAGGAAGGGAAAGTGACGAAGCGCAGGCGGATGGGCCTTCTTTTCTCTCGGGCCGTGTTGATACCGGAAGGGTCTTCGTGGTCCTCAAGATACTTCCGGTTAGTCGAAAGGATACGCTGGCCACCTGCTATCGTGCTTGACCAGAGCCGGCCGGGTGATGGCCATCCGCAGCGAGGGAGACGGTTCGAGCGCACAGCATTGCACGAGCTGATTTACGGGACCGCGTCCATCTCAACCCGTCGTCGTTAAAGCAAAGAGGAACATAGAGAAGGAGAGCCGACACCGGCATGAAGGCTGGCCGCTCACGCTTGGCCTTACACCTCGCGATGGGACAGCGAACGCTGCTAGGGTCATCAGAACTTCTCTACCTCCCCGATGCCATCTAAGCACCGGGTGTCTCCAAGCACCCGTCCCGCCCTACACATGTGTTGAGGTTCAAGCTTCTCGCATACGAACATCCTTTCGAGCCCGGGCGGGAGAGCAGAATCTATCCCCTAAACTTTCTGTGCGAGTTCCATGTCTCGGCATCGGGCGCGCCCGGGAGGACTGAAAGTGGAATCACGCCGTTTCAAAATGTTTCTGGCCGGATGGCCAGTCTCCCGTTCCCGCAGGTGGGCTTGGCGGCCACCACGGATGAATCACAGACGGGGGACAACCACGGACGATGGAGTCGAGGACAGATAATCCGGAAGAAAGCCGCTGGAAGGAAAAAGTCTCGGCAGCCATAGGGAGTATGTCGGGTGTTGGGTCCAAGGTTCGTCCAGGTTCGTCCAAGTTTGGGTCCGCCGAAGCTTGGTACTGAGCATATTGTGACGAGGGCGCTAAACGCTTCGCGATGGTGTCCATGTGCGTGCGTTCAGTCAATACCTTTGCCAGTCTTCGAAGCAATACACTTTGATAATCAAGGCACCACATGAGAGATCAAAAGTGAAAAAAAGGTTGTACTATTAAGATATCCATCCAGGATACGAGCCAGTCATATACAACCTTCCCCCCGCCGCCCCTGTTTATGAAGAGTAAAAAAGGGAGGAAATCTAGCCTCCTGTCTCCGGCGGGTAGCTGCTAAAAAAGGGGGTTCTACAGTTCATTCAAATCATCATAAGAAAAAAGTCGACATCCGGGTCGTCCCAATAATCTCCTAGCATCCCGCGACAACAGATAATCCTTTTAGACTCTCCATTTTAAGCGGCTGGGTTCATCATGACCTCGGACATATTTGCTGGGAGTGCGCCTGTGAGAAAGGAATAATGTTAGCAAGGTTGCACCTTTCAAGGGAAAGGACTTGAGTAGACTCAAGGCTCTCATGACTTACCAGGAAGACCACCGAAAGCCCCAACACCCTGAGCCTGGGCGGCAGGGAAGGAGCCGGTTGAGCAGGTAACAGCGCAGACACAGGCACCGTTCTGGATTTGGCCTTGGCCCATCGTGGGAGTAACCGCGCCAGCGCCACCAGCAGCAGCGCCACCAGCAGCAGCACCGCCCTCGGCAGGTGGGGCAGCAGCAGCACCACCGCCGGTAGCGTTTCCGGCACCAGCAGCAGGAGGAGCCGCGCCGCCGGTGATGCCGGAGCCGGCGCCGGTGCCGTTCTGGGCGATAGCCATCGACTGGAACATGGCCTGGGTCTTAGCGGCGGTTGGGTTGATGGAAAAGGTCATGCCCTTGCCGCAGTGGCCCTTTTGTCTGCAGTAGAACCCTTTTCATATCTGTTAGCAGGGGCTCTCGAGCTGTGCAGATTATTCTGTCACTGGTGACTCACAGAGGGGAGTGTCAACCATAACTTGCATAGCGACCTGTGGTGGTGGGTTGACAGAGTTGTTCGGGTTGGCCTGGAAGCCCGAGTCCATACCGCCGGCGAGGGCCTGGCAAGGGGTGTCGAATGCGGACTGGGTAGCTGTGTGGTTGGCGCTCATGAAGGTGAAGACGACCATGTCACCGACGGCGGCCTTGATCTCGGGGGGCGTGAACTGCAGACCCGCGGCTCCACCGACCATGATCTCGTGTGTCTGGGCAGCTGCAGGCGCGGCCATCGGGGGAGGGTTGACGTTCATGGTCGGGGCTCCGGCGCCCTGGTTGACCCAGATAATGATGACCTCAGTAGCGGCGTTGGTGGTGATCCCAGCGCCGGACAGGCCCAGAGTGATGAGCTGTTCCTGGGACGCCGAGATCTGTGCGCCTGGACCTTTCATGCTGGCGAGCGCCGCCGCACCTCCGGCCTGTGGCTGACCCTCACCTCCTTGGCTCTTCTCCTGCGACATCTCCTCTGACTTGCGCGGATACAGATCGGTATCCCTCTTCGCCGGGTAGACATTGTGGACGGCCTTGGCCAGGGCGAGCGGCGCGGCGAGAGCCGCGAGAGTTGCGGAGAACTTCATGTTCGCGTTTGGGTTGTTGGGTGATTATTCGTGTATTGTGACGACTTGACGATACCTGGCGATGGGTACCTAGGTGTGAACTACCAGAGTCGGTTTGTTGCGTATGATGGATTTGGAAGAAACCGTGAGTGGTAACTATAAGGTAGCGAGTTCCTGCTCGTGAGAAAGAATGACCGGGTATAGAGAAATGGAAAATGAGCGTGTACTCGAAATCTACACGAGCCAGCAGCAAAAGTACGACGGGTATAGAGATGGGAGAGGAAAGAAAGAAACAAACAAGACGAAGGCTTGGGGAGTGAGGGAAAGAGCTTATATCAAAGCATGGTGGATCAGGAATAGCACTCCCCTTCCGTCATGCGGCCGGTTACGACGACACAGCAGCTGGGAGGAGGAACAGGATGATGTCTCTGGGCACCCCCAGGCACAGGAGACCATCTCGAAACAGGACCAGCAAATCATCCGTACATGGATCAGCCGCCGGGCACGACTGGGTCCGACCAGATGCAGGCCAGGGAGGCGGCTGCGAGGCTAGGCGGAAGCCTTGTCCCTTTTCTCGTGCTTGCCCGTGTAATGTGTTCGTGTGTGTATGAGAGTTTTAGTGGGCAGGTAGGTACATGTTCACTGCGCTGTGCATTGGTGTGGGCACGGGTACCGTTCTGTAGCCGTTGTTGCCGATCCAATTGGGAAGGGTGGGTGGGCAACAACGGGACCAGGGACTTCTGGGCTCTAGCAAGTGAGAGGGCCTGGTTGAGACACGGCACGCAGTTGCCATCCCAACCTAAAGCAAGATACGCTTAAGTTGCGGCCCCTGCTTCGGGACCAGAGGCTGGGCACTGGCCGGTACCAAGCAGTACTAGGTATTCATCGAGCCCAGCTACCCAGCATTGCAGCAGCATGCAGCACCCACCCAGTTTTTGTGGGCGATGATGAGACAAGCCATGATGGAGCCGGGGCCGGCCAAGCGGGCTTGGTGCTTGCGGTGCCTCGCAGCGCCCAACAGGCAGGGCCAAGCAGGGGTTCCCCATGTGGCTGGCCCACGCTGACTTGGTGCCACCCACGTCTTGGGACTGCGTGCAGGAGTCGGCTTGTGACAGATCCGTCTCGCATCGTGTTTGGCATTTCGCCGCCACCACACGCGAGAGCGCCAATCGCTCGGGCGCTAAACCAACGTCGGTTTTCGGTGGGTTGCTTGCCCTCGCGAGTCGTCACAGCCGAACCAGGCATCTACACCCAGGCTCGTTTCGCTCACCTTTCCCCCCCCCCGATGGTGGCTTGCAAGAACGAGCTAATGGGAGTAGATCAGCACAAAGAGATGGGAAGGAAAAAGATTGGCCTCGCTGATTGCCCATCATCACCATGATATTATTAACCATATCGTCCGAGGTTTGTCTCTTTTCTTTTCCCGGACCCAAAAATCATTCAAAGGATAGGGTTCAGACCAACCAGCCCGTACCCTACAACGTACATAAAACACTTGCGGCTCCTCCAAATAACGTTTAGAGTTCCCGCACTGCACCACCACTAGCCTCACCCACCTTAATAAAACTGCTGCATGACAGGCTTAGTGCACCCCCTCAGCTCAGCCGCTGCACCAACCCAAACTGAATCTCACTGGCCGGCGCCTGCAAGATGCGGAGTGCCCTCTTCTGCAGAGCACGTCGTGGCCTTGCTCGGTGGGGCTATCTTTAGCCAGGGGATCTACGTCTTCCGCGTGCTTCGCACCACGGCTTGACCAGCTGGGCAGTAGGAACATTATTTCGGCATCTCTTGGCCCCGTCGAGGCTGAGCCCACTCCTCTCCACGACCGCGTCCGCATCCGTCTCTTGTTTCTTCACTTGAGTTTGTCGCTTCCTGGGAGGCCTTCGAGCTGGCCACTCACCGCACGTGCCGAGGCATCCTCAAACGTCCGAATCCAGGGGGGGCCCGGCCCTGAACCAGACGACAACGGGCACACTTCGTCTGGTCTCAACTGTGGAGCAACTCCTCTACGCCGCGCCCTAACAAGACTCCCCCTCCGGCCTGGGCGTTGCCTCGCTAGCAGCCCCTGTACATGCTCCCCGTCCGGAGTCGATCCAAAGGCTCTGACGAAGAGATAAGGTGTTGCTGAGGGAGGGCGGGATAGGGAACGGGCAGCCTGCAGCCCTGCCCACAACTCTGTAACGATGCGGGTTGCCGGTCGACGTCGAGCGCCCCATTGTTCGCGACGCATTCAGCCCGGAGAATTTCTTCGACATGACCCACCTTGCACGCTTGGTCCAAACTGCCGTCATGCTGCACGCTTGAGGAAGTCATCTAGTGTACATTGGTCCATGCTGATTTTCTTACAGTAGGTCGCTCTCGGTGAGGGGCCTGACAGGTCAATCCATTTTGACTTTTGATTTTTCCCTTCCCAAAAATCTGCATTTCCAATTATTCGAGCCTGGCGGCCCCCCGGTCGGAAACGGATGGGGCGGCGATCCGGCCCGGGGGAAACATGGGACGTTTATGTGAAGTCATAATCACCAGATTTCGGGGGCACGCTAGTATGCCTGCTAAAGACCATTGCTATCGTGCAAGGGAACTAGAATATCTATCCAGGACCGGTAGGCTAGATCGTCTTGATCACACAGTTGCAAACCCCTCGCGATGTATTCAGGCCCTGTGGGAAACCCCGTGTCAAGCAGCCTAAAGGCTGAATTGTTTCGTATTCTGACGAGGCCAAGTACAGCACATGATTAGTAGGGCGGCGCCACCATCTGGATCGTTCAAGCCTCATGTCCCTTGCCGAGAAATTGAGGTGAACATCTGTTCGCACTTTGCCCAATCTATTGCAGGGTAAAAGCTGTAGAACTTTTTTCCTTTCCCTACTAGTCTTCCCCTCCGTGGTTGCATGGTCCACGAACAGCTAGCTATGCTGCCGGGCTAGCAGCGCAGCACGTTCCCCTCGGTGCTGCAACGCGAGGTGTTACAGAAACCCCGCCCTGAAGGTCGATCAGGGGAGGTTTGGATTAAGGCGCTCCCCCCAGTCTTGCACCGCCTTACTCGAGAGTATTATACCCAAGGTCCCCATGCAGAATGCCAAACTCCCGTCCAGGAAGATTTGTTTCCCTTCACTAACAAAACTATGCCACGGCTTGGTCGTGCCCCGCCACGCCCTCTTGCCGGCTTGCATCCGATGCTCAGCCTCCCGTTGAAATATGCTCCCGCGCATGCTCCCACGCCGTGATGCCATGCCGTGATGCACGATGTTCGGCTTGGTAATGACGATCACGGCCGGGGCTGACGCTGCCTGAAGTTGCTATTGCTGGTTCTGGCGGGTCTGCTTGCCCTCATACAAGCCCGTGTAGTATCCCGCGTAATACCAAGACATGAGAAGCCTCTTCAGGCCTTCATCTTGCACTGGTTGATTCTGATAGTCAGTCCTGGCAATCTCGGAGGGCCGGGTCTTGCGAAACAAGCAAGAGCAACAGGAGTAAATGGACGCCCGCATGCCCTTTGAACGTACCAGAGCCCAGCAGAACCTGTGGAGGAGCCATGTTTCCTCCGGCGGCGCCCTCGCCATGACTCTCGCCGGCGTGTCTGCCATCACCACTACCGCTGGCCACGCCATCGTTCATGCCATCCTATCTTCCACAGGCCGTGATAGGCCAGCCGTCAGTAATCTGGATCGCCAGGTGGGACACGGAAGGCTTCAGATGCCAAGCTTTTGTGATCTGCTGGGATTGCCTCTAGGGTAAGGGCAATCAACCTGGCGGGAAGAGGTTTGGCGTGTGTCCCTTCTGCAGCCGTCCATCATGCGATGGGCTTACCTTAGTAGCATCATCTGTGCTTCCCGCGGTGATCTGCTCGCGGTGTTCCCGCAATGGCTGGTTCGAGGGTGTATTTTGGTCCGATGTCAGTGCAGCAGACGACCAGACGGGCTCAGACTGATGGTGTGTGTCGCTCGTTTCAGGCTTGGCATCCTGTAAATACCTGCGACGACGCGTGAGCTGATGAAGAAAAGAAAAAAAGAGTTCGGACCGGTCTGAAGGTCTTCCCCCCTGGGCTGATGGTGTCGCACGTACTCGGGAAGGTCCTCTAACTTTCCTCCGCTTGCATGAATGCTGTGGTATTTCTGCGCTCGCCAATCAATCTCAAATCGCAAGAGGGTGGTCGTCGGGAGTGGGTTTTCCGCCGAACTGTCTGATATCGGCCTGCACGCGGCAACACGCACGCACATGTACGTACCTTGTACTCGTCCAAAGCCTCATCCCAGGACCTGATCAGGGCGGAGTCGTCCCAAACGTCGTCGTGTGCCATCTCATTTTCCGGCCCTTCCATTCTCGCGGGGTGTCCAGCACGGTCGTTGGCGACGTTGTGGGTGGACGGACGAACGGGCGGCCTGTTGTTGGGCTGTCGATTGAAATTTAGGAGGCGTCTGAGCTTTTTTCAGGCCACTGCCGCTGCGGTTTCATTGAAGCAGCAGCCACCGTCGACCCGGGTCACTACAGGCCAACCTCATACACTTCATTCGTCCATTTTTGAGTCAGTCCGTCAGTCCAGTCAGTATCTGATATCGTCAGCTCTAGCCCGGCTTGCGAGTTTTACTCGGAATCACAATGTGCATCAAGTGTTTCGAAGTTGAGTGCTCATTTTGCAGTCAACACCTTGGCAGCACCACAATACGTGCAGAACAGCCATGCTAGGTATAGTAATGAGTGTACTGTAAGTAGAGAGCGGCATTTTTCACTGTTCAATTACCAAAACAGACTTCGATCCACCTCTAAACCTCGCAGATGCATTTCGACCACTTGGGGAACCCGAAGTGAGGTCTGACCTGTGCCGATCAGGCTGACCGACGACCTCGCGCCGGTCGCATACGGAAATCGGGTTTACAAGGCTCATAAGCTGGTCCCCGGCATTTGGGCACCGATGACAGAAACGTCTGGACCTCTAGACGCCGGCTTGTAGTGCAATCACAGTTCAGGGCTGGAGTCTATCGAAACTCAAACCGGTCGGGGAGGGCGCACTCCCATGGCCTAGCCAGGGACCGCGGAGCCAGATTGCACCGGTGAGCCATCCCGTAAACTTTCCCGGCCGGAGCACACCTCCCGAGCTTTCAACCAACAAGCCCTTTTCATGAATGGGCTCAGCGTCTAGGGCACAATGCTGGTGCCGCAATTTCCAAGCATCCAACGAGCCGGAATGAGGATAAGAAAACCCAAGGGAACACAGGCTGTGTCGCACACGATAATCTACGAGATACCAAGAGGGTGGAAGCCCGTATCTCCAGAAGTAGGCCTGTGTGATATCTACCTGCATGCTGTGCTACAGGAGCCTTCCGGTCTACCAGCGCAGTCACCACCGGAACACAGTCCGGCAGGTTCGGGCGACAGTCACCCCCTCGATGCCTCAACGCGGGGTGTGCTCAAGGGCACCTCGGGTCGTGCGGGTTGCATACTGTACGAATGGGGGCGGGCGGACAGAGGACCGGCGTTGGGGGTTTCCAATGGGGTGATGTCCCAAGCTCTCGAACCGCAGCGGCCGAGGCGCCTGATCGGCATTGCCTCTCCGCGATCCCTCGTGACGGGGGATGCGGCCTCGCTGCTTGGCACGCGCGTCCGTCTGTTATACGATAGAACCGTCGAGAGCAGAAGGGGCATCCGATCCATCGTCTGAGAGGAAGTGGCGGGAGAAGCAAAGACGAGGCTCGTGATGTTCTTGTCTGCATGTTTGCACTTGGCCATGCAAGGCCAGAACCATCTTATTACCGAGTGACAGGACCCAAACCACCAATGGCCACGGCGGCGATGCGCTCAAGTGGGGAGGAAGGGAGGGTCGGATGCAGGGACTCTGCTGTTGGCTTCTTCTAGAATGCCCGGGTAGCTCCATTTGGGCTGGGGGGATGTGGGGAACCTTCCCCGGAACCTTGCCTCCTGAGAGTCCCCCAAGCCCCAACGTCATCCCATCGCATCGCCCGCGGCGTCGGACAGGTGAGGGTGGCAGTACTGCGTTGTAGCAGCTGGAGGGGGAGGCTTTACCAGATAGGATCTAGGAGGCTTGTCATCTTGTTGAGGAGCAGCCTGCAAAAAGCAATCAGATCTTTCCTTTGCCTTCTGATGAGTGCCTGAGTGAATCATATGGCCCCTTGGTATTGTTGATCCCCCCAAGCCGCATCCTTGAGAGCTAGGTAGCTTGTTGGTGCCCGATACTTTACATCAGAATCCTTTACACCGGCCTACCTTTGGCTTCAAAGCCCGCGTCGCACAGCAGAACACACAAGACAAGCTGACTGCAGCAACATTGTTGCCGTTTCGAGCCTGCCACCCGATCTGCAAGTCAAGTCCAGAACCATCGCAAGTGGCTTGGAGCTCGCATCTGATTCACAATGGCGCCCTTGTCAGACACGAATCTGCCCACAACTGAGGAGTTAGTATTCAGCCTTAAGAGTTGAAGCTTGCCACATCACACTTTTGACAGTGAAGCAGCAGCTGACGCAGGAATCAAAATGGACAGACACCAGGAACACTACATCGGCATCGATGTCGGTACAGGCTCTGCTCGAGCTTGCATCATTGACTATTCAGGAGAGATCAAGGGACTGGCTGCTCAGGAAATCAAGCTATGGCAGCCTGTGAGCGGCTATGAGGCATCGCACTATGTGAGTGAGGACATCAAGCCATGTCAGCTGGGGGGGATACTTACACAGCCTCTGCCATGTAGGAGCAATCAACTACGGATATCTGGGACGCAATCTGCTACTGTGTGAAGAAAGTCATTGCAGACTCTTCTGTCAAGCCAGACACCATCAAGGGCATCGGGTTCGATGCGACCTGCTCCCTGGCTGTTTTCACTCACGACACAGATGAGCCAGTCCCCGTTACTGGTCCAGACTTCACGAACGATGGCAACGATCGCAACGTCATCCTCTGGCTCGACCATCGGCCGATCGAGGAGGCTGAGAAAATCAACGCGACCGGCCACAACCTCCTCCGCTACGTCGGCGGCACCATGAGCGTAGAGATGGAGATCCCAAAGGTGCTGTGGCTCAAAAACCACATGCCACCCGAGCTGTTCGACCGCTGCAAGTTCTACGACCTTGCGGACGCATTGACGCACCTGGCGACGGGAAACGACACACGAAGCTACTGCAGCACCGTCTGTAAGCAGGGCTTTGTCCCTGTGGGAGTCGACGGCAGTGTCAAGGGCTGGCAAGAGGATTTCTACCACTCCATCGGCCTGGGCGACTTGGTGAAGGATAACTTCAAGCGCATGGGAGGCGTTGACGGGGTGGTGAGCCCCTTTCCTTTCAATCCCCAATCTACTTTCTCAAAGCAAAAGAAGACCAAATTCGCTGACCAGACACCCCAGAACGGCACGTACACAAGCGCAGGAGAACTCGTTGGGCAGCTGTCCGAGAAGGCTGCTTCGCAGCTTGGCCTGCCCGCCGGCATTGCCGTTGGCAGCGGCGTCATTGATGCGTACGCCGGATGGATCGGAACCGTGGGCGCCAAGGTCAAGCTCGGCCCGGACCACCTTGATGAAAGTCAGGCCAAGAACGACCTGAGCCAGGCATTCACCCGTCTCGCTGCAGTGGCAGGAACCTCGACCTGCCACCTCGCCATGTCCAAGGATGCCGTATTCGTCCCTGGCGTCTGGGGCCCGTATCGAGACGTGCTGATCCCAGGCCACTGGATGGCGGAGGGCGGACAGTCGGCGACAGGCGAGTTGCTGAAGTACATGCTCGAGACGCACCCGGCGTACACCGAGACACTTGCCAGTGCGAAAGCCCTCGGGAAGAACATATACGAGTTCCTCAATGACAGCCTGTACGAGCTGAACGAGAGGATGAACGCACCGTTCATGGGCTACCTCTCCCGACACTACTTCTTCTATGGCGATCTCTGGGGAAACCGGTCGCCCATCGCTGACCCCAACATGAAAGGTGCTGTGATCGGCATGAGCAGCGACAAGACACAGGACGGGCTGGCGATGCTGTACTACTCGGTGATGGAGTTCATCGCGTTGCAGACGCGGCAGATCATCGAAAAGATGAACGAGTCCGGGCACACTATCCTCAGCATCTTCATGTCGGGAAGTCAGTGCCAGAACGATATCTTGATGGACCTTATCGCCACGGCGTGCGACATGCCAGTCTTGGTGCCCAAGTACGTGAACGCGGCGGTGGTGCACGGGGCGGCGATGCTTGGGGCCAAGGCTGCCAGCGCCGACGACAAGGGGAAGACGGAGCCACTGTGGGACATCATGGATCGCATGAGCAAGCCGGGCAAGACGGTTCGAGCGGACCCAGACCCAGCCAAGAAGAGGCTACTGGAGGCCAAGTACCGGGTGTTCCTGGAGCAGTGCCGAACTCAACGGGAGTACAGGCAGCAGGTTGACGCGGCTCTCGAAGGCATTGTGAACGGCGGCACGAACGGGAACAAGAAGTAGCAGTAGACTACAACATGCGGGTTGAAACGTGTGGTGTGTATAATCAAGACCCGCTCGCTAGCAGCTTAAACCGGCCCAAAAGCCTGGAGGGACGGTGGAAGCAGGGGAACTGGTTGCCGGCGAAAACAAATTGGCAAGGCTGGCGTTGGGCAGGGCTTGAGGTTTTGATGCAGAATGTTCTTGGAGTGTTGTTATCAATAAAGACAATTGTCAATGTTCTTGATACAGAAACACATACTTTGTTCATTGCGGATTTCCCTGGGTTCCAGCTCCAGCTCGGCCAGGTAAATTCTGGGGCCTCAGCGTTTGGCAGGCCAGCCATTGCCGGCCGCGGGCGGACAGCAGCCACAGGACTGGCTGCAGCTTCCCCAGGCCTGGAACGACCCCAGAGTATGGTAAACAAAAAAAGTTGCTGAGACAGCCGCACACCTGACTCCTCGCAACGCGTGCAGTCGACGTGTCTCCTCGTCCTGTCGTGCTCCTCTCACTTTGCAGGCCGACACTGCACAAGCCTCACTGCACTTTATCATGTCTCTTTTCGGCAACCTGAACACCGGGGCGGCCAACCAGCCGGGCTCGAATGCTGGAGGAGGCGTGTTCAGCACTTTGAGTGGTGGAGGAGGCTTGTTGAACACCGCCAGCAACACCAACACCGGCAATCAGACTGCTGCCAAACCGAATCCCTTCGGACCTGGGTCGTCCTTGTTCCCACCGCAGCCTGCCAGCTCAGCCCCGGCGACGAACAGCCTGTTTGCGCCCACAAGTCAACCGGCGACGACCTCCGCCCCGAGTCTCTTCGGCACGAACACGACCACGGCGGCGCCTAGTCTCTTCGGCACGACCCCAGCGACCCAAGCACAACCCGACGCGTCGAACAACCTTGGCAAGAGCCTGTTCGGTGGCAACTCTATCAACACCCAGGCAGCCAATGCGAACGGCGCCAATCAGCAAGCGGCCCCAACAGGCGCCTTCTTCGACAGTCTGCTAGCAAAGAACAAGAGGGTCCAGTTCGACGATGGAAACACGGCCATGGAAGACCTGCCCAGCTTGCATCTCGGCCTGGGAGACCTGCGGCAGCGCTTGCGCAAGCTCGGTCCTAAGCCGACCCCGGGCGATCGCCAGCTTGACGGCCGCGCACACTACCTACTTGCTGCCTCCGGCGTCGATCCCGGCACCGCCGTGCGCGATCTGGGCTCCCTGGGCTTCCAGACCTCAAGACTCGATCGGTCTGCCTACGGCGGGGCGCAGGGCGAGGTGGACGTCGAGACATATCTCTCAAACCTGCAGAACAAGACAACACTGAGCATGATTGCAGACGGGCTGGAGAGGTCTGTAAGGGACTTTGATGCGTTCTTGGAGGACAATGTCACCATGGAATGGGAGGCACAACGGAGACGGATCTACGAGCACTTTGGCATCAAGTCCAAGTCACAATCAGTTGGTGGTCCGGGAGCGTCCCCAGGGAGGGAGTCTCGGGGTGGCTTCGGCAAATCACGACGGAAGGGCGTGCTATCATCTGGCCCGGACAGGTCGACGACAAGGGAGAGCGCGTTTGGACGGTCAGGTCTCGGGAGGTCTGTCATCGGAACGCCCAGCAGGATTGGTGCCCATGCTTCCGAGTTCTCAGATGTTGGCGGCACTGGGGCTGGCAGCGGCCTGAACGGGTCTGACGACCGCTTCCTGCGAGAGAAGCAACTCAAGCTGGCGGAGAAGATTCACCAGCTGAACGATGCCCGTCAGCAGGCGCAAGCTGTAGCATATCCGATTCTCAACGAGCTGGCTGAGGTCGAGTCGAAAGCAGGCGATCGACACGGCGAGCATCTTGTCGACGCTTACCGCGCCATGGTGCAGATTGTGGGCGAGAACCCCGATGCAGACTCTCCCGGCGCAGATGCTACGGCCAGCGAGAGGCAATTCTCCAGTGTTTATCTCAGTGTCGAGCCCAATTCCCCAGGAGCGATTTCTCTACGCAAGCGGATTCTGGCCGGTGCTAATAGGTTCCTCGAGAAGAAGTTCATGGATCAGATTGAGCAGCAGATCGCAAAGAATCCACTTAACGCGCAGCTTGGTGGGAGGCCGGACGTTGTCAGCAAAACTAAAGCCTATGTGCGCCTTCTGGCCCAGGGCAAGCATCTTGCTCCCGACAACACAGATCTTCAGTCGATCAGGAGGGAAGGTCAGGATGAGTACGTGTGGGCAGTCATCTTCTACCTGCTTCGAGCAGGCCATGTGAACGAGGCCGCACGCTACGTCAACGACAACCAGAACCACTTTAAGAGTATCGACCGATCGTTCCCCGCCTTCATGAGCGACTATGCCACGAGCGAGGAGCGGCGACTTAAGAGGCAACTTCAGGACAGGTGCAACACTGAGTTCAGCCAGCGCATCCGCAATGCTCCTGACAACTCGGTCGATCCATACCGTGCTGCGTGTTACAAGATCATTGGTCGCTGCGATTTGAGCAACCGCAGCTTCGAGGGATTCACCGCGGACGTTTACGACTGGATGTGGCTGCAGTTCAACCTCGCCCGTGAAGGGGACCGGTCGGTGGAGATCTGGGGGGAGACGTTTGGGCTGGCCGAGGTGCAAAACACCATCAAGGAGGTCGGCCTGAAGTACTTCCCCAAGAACAATGTCGATGATGCTAATGGCAACTTCGGCATGTTCTTCTTCATGCAGATCATGTCGGGTATGTTTGAGCAGGCAATTGCATACCTGTACTCATTTTCCTACGTGGATGCGGTCCATTTCGCGATCGCGCTGGAGTACTACGGTCTGCTGCGGGCTTCGGACTCGATGACGGCCAACAACGACCTTCTGACACACAACACACGCGAGCGACCACAGATCAGCTTCGGTCGTATGCTAGGCTTCTACACACGCGACTTCCGTGCGGGCAATGTGGCAGCGGCAGTTGACTACATCATCCTGATCTGCCTGAACCTCGACGACCCCAACCAGGAAGCGGGCAGACAGCATGCAGAGCTATGCCACGAGGCGCTTCGCGAGCTTGTGCTGGAGACGAGGGAGTTCAGCAAGCTGGTTGGCGACATCCGGCCGGATGGAAAACGCATTCCGGGGATCATAGAGAACCGTGGATCCCTGATTGGCCTCCCAGACGAGCGAGAATTCGTCAGAAGCATCACGCTGCAAGCAGGCCGCTTCGCGAATGACAATGGGCGAACGACAGATGCTGTGCTGCTCTACCACCTAGCCGAGGACTACGACACGGTGGTAGCAATTGTCGGGCGAGCTCTGAGCGAGGCCATCTCGCTGGAGGTGGGAGGTGAGCCCCTGCGGCTCCAGCCAGTCAAGCCACGTGTCGAAAGCGGCCGGTCCGGGGCAAATGCGAACAGCAGCCTCAGCCTGGCGTCTATTGACGACCCTGTGGAGCTGGCAAGGACGATGATGCACATGTACGAACGGGAGCGGTTCTTCCGTGAGAGTATCCAGGAGGTGAACCGCATGGCATGCAGTGTGCTGCTGCAGATGTCGGAGATCAAGAGCCTCGTCGGAGCTGGCCAATGGGTGCAGGCCCTGGACGTGAGTTGACACTGCCCCCCAAAAAAGAAACAAGCGATGACAGGAACCAGAGAGCTAACGATTTGGCCTTTAAACAACAGCAAATTAAGACGTTGGAGATCCTGCCCCTGACGGCAAGCGGTGACCCGTCGATAATCCGGGCGTACGCGGCCAAGTTCGCGAGTCTGCCGCAGGTGGTGGCGGCCAATGTGGGCAACTTGCTGATGTGGACGGTGATGTGCTGCACGCGGCAGCGGGAGAGGCTGGGTAGCGGGCAATTCAGCGGCAATGAGAGCACGTCCAAGGACCTGCAGGTGCAGCTAAAGCAGATGAGCATCGACCTGACGGCTTACACCAGCCAGCTTCGGTACAGGTTCCCGTCCCACCTGCTGGAGGCGCTGGCCAGAGCGTCGGCAGACTGAGGGGAACCGGAGGTCTTATGGGAAGCAATTGACTTGAACCGAGGAGTACGAGCATGAGCAAGTGATAGTCTTAGCAGGCACAGGGAGGCACAGAAGCGGACATAATGTGTACAACAAACATTCACAATCTGATGAACAAGACGGTTGGCCCTGGCACATCATGACGAGTTATGATGAGCAAGTAGGCCACCTGGTGTAGTATGGTATGGTAGCCATGCAAACCAAGATCAAACCAAGATCTACGATGGCACGGGTGTGATAAACGATTGTGACAAGCTCCCCTGGTTGTTGGACCTAAGGTATGCAATTGTCTACTATTCCTACCCAATGCAGACTACTAGTAGAGAGCAATGTATCATCAAGGGACCAGCCTTGGACAGGGGGGACACCCAGCTCTGCCGAGCCGTCCTACCGTAGCTTGTGTGGCAGGTAATTGGTAGCATGGTACTATGGGGCCAGGCGCTTATCACTGCCGTTATCAGGGCGAACGCCGACCATGAGATGAGCTTGAGCAGCAGCAGGGATGGTAGCAGTAGTGATGGTGACCAAAAGGAAGGGGAGGGGGAAACCCAGGAGAGAATCGAAGCCAGAACATAGCGCCCCTGCCCTGCCCTGGACCTGGAACTGGACATGGACTGTGCTTTGCCGAGGGAAGAACGAGCGAGCCAAATGTGCGGTGGGAGAGGAAGGAGAGAAAACTAGAATGGACGGACAATCATAGAAAACCGAGAGAAAGAAAAACTCTCCCTGATCCTGGACTGACTCGGACTGGAAGTTCTTCTCCTCGCTCCCCGAACAAGCTCTGATTCATTCCCGCCCTCGCCATACAGTTTCTGTCAGTAAGCACAAGCACACCACACAGCAAAGCAGTACGGAACGGGAATAATCTGCCCATCTGGGACCTGCATCCGCATCTGCACCGGCACCTGCATCTAGTTTCTGACCGATCTTACCACTCTGTCGTTGGCTGCTGTGCCACATGAAACTGACGCGCCGAGCCTCGATCCGACCTGAGCAGATCTGATAACCAGACCCGGGTAGAGAGGGAGCAAAAGAAAGTAGGGACGAAAAATTGTTGGAAGGCAAAAAAAAAAAAAAAAAAAAAAAAAAAAGGCCGACATTCCCTAAAACAGGACTGCCCAAGCTCAATCCAGAAACGGAAACACCCCAGCCCTGCCTAGATCAGCCGTGCGTTCCTCGCCTGCTCGACCCGACTCGACTCGACTCGACTCGTCGTCTTGAGGCTCAAGTAGAACCAACGACTCGGCTCACTCTGGAACGACCCTCTTCCCCGGATCGCCAGCAACGACGCGACTCAGGTTCTTCACGACAGAACGCGTCGGCCCGCCCACTGGTTTCCAAACTGTGCATCATTCCTGACTCTGCTTGACTTCGGCCCTGACTCTTGGTTGGCCCTGAAGCTTGAGCCTGAGCCTGGATCTGGATCTGGATCTTATCAGACGGGCCTCTACGGCGACATCACCACCACAACCACCCTCACGGGGCACGTGGATGTTGCAGGGTCCCAGTGACGTCGGACTGGGGCTCGGGATCGGGGTTGGGCCTGGGTCTGGGTCTGGAATTGGAATTGGGCGTTGAAACAGAAGCCACCAACGCCACGCTCTTCTCAATTGATACTACTATCACTGCCACCATCACCATCAATTTCACCGTCCTCGCCGTCATCATCAGGGAATGTCCAACAACTCGTCAATCACAGCTGCATCTCCGGCGGGAGGCACCCGTGGTAGCCATGCCCGCGCCCACAGCACCCAAGGCGAGACTCTCGCCGCCGGCGTGAAGAGGGAGAGGACTACTGACGGGACCGCTACCTCGCCCGCCCAGTCGCCGGCTGCCTCCCAACAGTCAACTCCTGCCCCGTCCTATGCCCACGGCTCTGGGCCCGAGGCCAAGAAGCGCAAGTCCGCCGCTCCGGGCTCCCGATGTGTTGCGAACCTGACTCCGGAGCAGCTCGCCAAGAAGCGTGCGAATGGTACGTTCGAGCCCTGTCACGAGTCTGAATTTCATCTGTGCAAGTCTTGCCATATCTTCCAGAGGCTGCACGGAGCTCTTGGCGTATTCTGTCTGCCTTTGCTTTTTCTTTTCTTTTTGTTTTCGTTTCTCTGCACTGCAGTGGATCAGCATGCCCTGAGGTGGAGCTCACGTTTGGCTGACGTCGAATCATAGACCGTGAGGCGCAGCGCGCTATAAGGGAGCGGACTAAGATGACAATAGAGAACCTCGAGAACCGCATCAGGGAGCTGACCAGCCAACAGCCCTACCAGGAGCTTCAGGCTGCCCTGAGGGCCAAGGAGGCCGTCGAGGCGGAGAACGCAGACATCAAGAGGCGCCTGGCCTCTGTAATTTCCATGCTTCAGCCCTTGATCAACTCATCCCAAAATGAGCAGCCACCGGTCCTCCCTTCTCCGGGCCACTCCTACCTCAATGTGTCCGCCACGACAGACCCGGCACACAACCCCGGCCACCACAACGCGTCGACGCCGTCGAGCGCCGCGTCGCCGACTCAGGACCCCTACGCAGCACAGTGGAACTCCGGGGCTTCCACCAGCAGTGGGCCCGTGACAGCCCAGACCCAGGCGTACAGGACACAGCTCAACCAGCAGCGTCATGACCTGGCGCACGGCTTGGAGTTCGGCACGGAGCGTTTAGGCTTGGACTTTCTGCTCGACCAATCCCAACGTGCTAGAGGCATCCACAACGTGACAAACGGGACGGCGCAAGAGTCTCCTGCGTTCCGTCAAAATGCCACAGCCACGAGCTCCTCTCATCCAAACTCGCCTTATGCGCATTCTGTCGGCCGTGGTGGCGCAGACTATGTCACCGCCCCGAGAAGCGGCGGCATGGACAGCAACATCGACCCGGCCTTGCAGGGTGCTATCGACCCAGCCCTGTCCAACTACTCCACGCCGATCAAGAATTGCCCGCCCACCTGCCCACTGGACAGCCTCCTCCTAGACTTCCTCCACGAGCGCCGTCAACGCGCTGCCGAGGGTCTGCCCACGCAGGAAATCATCGGCCCGCGCTATCCCAGCGTTTCTTCCTTGCTTAACCCCCTAAAGGATTCCCATCCGCTCTCGAAGGTCTTCATCGACATCTTACAGACTTTCCCCGATATCTCACAGCTTCCGGAGCGCGTGGCTGTACTGTACGTCATGTTCCTGCTGATGCGGTGGCAGATCCATCCGTCCCAGGAAAACTACGAGCGGCTTCCCGAGTTCATGCGGCCGCTTCCCGGCCAGTTGTACACGCCTCACCCGGCCTGGCTCGACTCGCTTCCGTTCCCGTCCATGCGCGAGCGACTCATCACCGACTACGCGCCGCCCGAGACGTTCCCCTTTGAGCACTTCTTCATCCCCTTCACGACCACTCTGAGCCTCAACTGGCCCTACGAGGACACCGACACGCTCCTGCAGAGCCCAGAGAGCGACGAGCTCATGATCAATCCCGTCTTCGAGAGGCACCTGCGCCGCCTTGAGAACTGGACCCTCGGCGATGCCTTCGCCCGCGCATTCCCCTTGCTTGAGGGCACGTACAACCTCATGATCGACGGGCCCGGCGGCGCCCGTCCCCGTGGCGGGCGCAACAGCTCCGAGGGGAGATAGGATGTCGGGGCTGTCCTGGCGTGTGGGGCCGGTAGCAGGTCTCTATGGTGTGAGGTGCGGCGTCGGTATGGCTCAAAAGTCTTTTTGCATGTGATATGTGTGTTGTACATTGTGTGTGGTGTGTATGATTTCCTGCATCTTTGCGCGGCCCAGGTTTCCAGGTGTTTGGGGCTGGATCGTCTCGTCTGCATGTGTGTTTGAGCTCCTTTCTGGGTTCGTGGCGTGTGTGGAGGTTGTCTAGAGACTAGAGTTGTCTTTTCCATTTCTTGCATAGATAGTGCGCTTGCATGTGTGCCGGTTTTTTTCCTTTTTCAGGGTGGTGACTTGTACTGAGACTGGGTGGTGGTTCTGCATATGCACATAGAAAATAAACCAACCGCATGAAATTGCCAGCGATCATAACAGGCACAGTAGTCCCAGAATAACAAGCAAGGACTGAAGAGATCAGACTTTTGATTCATCGACATGCACGCTGGGGTATCTAAATGTGAAACCGTCTTCTTTCTTCCACACCGTCATTCCGTTCAAGAGGTCTACCAAAAGCTTCCATGCTCCAGCCATAGAGTGCTTCGTCTAGCATACCCATCCTGCAGCTGACTGGTCGGCTGCTTACGTACCTTTGTTGTCCCAGCCCCTGGGCACACCACTCACCACTCACCACTCATCCTCGCCGTCCGCAACCCCAAAAGTAAACTTCCTCACCACGGGGCCCACGCCCACGAAGAGGCTCGCCTCCTTCTCCCACGGCAGCCTCTGGAACTGCAGCGCCCTGACGACCCCTCCGGCCCCGGCGCCCTGGGCCTTCAGCACCCGCGAGTCGTCGACGTCGCCGGCCCGCAGCCTCCGCCCCGTGCGCAGCGAGAAGACGCCCACGGTGCCATCGCCCAGCGCCGCGGCCACCACTCCTCCTCCTCCTCCGCCGCTGCTGCTGCCGTGCGTGCCGCCGCCGCCCAGCCCGCCCGCGTCGTGTGTCACGTCCAGCCCGATCCGGACGTGCGCCTCGTTGTTGTACCCGGGGAACTGGACGACCGGCTGGGCGGTACTGCTGTTGTTGTCGTTCCTGCCGCCGGGGTTGTTGGAGGAGGAAGGGGTGGACCTCCTCGGCCCGGCCCAGCGGGTGTCGTAGATGGCCATGGCGGACCGGGGCCCCGCGACGAGGACGCGGTGGTCGTCGAGGCAGCGCACGTGCGCGGCGCTGCTGCGGTGGCGGAACGAGTCCCAGCCTCCTGTCTCCGGCGAGGACGCCGGGGCGCGCGTGTCGACGCGGAGGACCCTGGCGTCGCGGCAGCCGGCGTAGCAGACGCGTGGGTTCGGCGGCGAGTAGTCGACGCTGAAGACGTCGCGTGGGAGGGGCCTGGCTGAACTGCCCCCGTGGTTGTGGCGGGAGGACTGTGGGGTTGTCGGGGGCTTGGGCGTCACCCAGTTCACCTCGCCGCCTGCTCTCCCGCCGTCGAAGCCCATGATGCCGTGGCTGGTTGCGATCAGGGCGTCGGCGCCAGAGCCAGAAATGGACGCTGGGCAGGCGCGGACGGTGTGCATGGTGAGGCCGCGGACAGGCGATGTGTAGGACACGTAGGCGCCCGTATCGCCCAGCAGCCAGGTTGGCCTCCTTCCGCCGTACTGCCTGAGGAAGTAGCCGTCCCAGTCATCTTCGCCGAGGTCGGCCGCGCGGAAGGGCTGGAAGAGGTTGATCCTGCCTCGCGATTCCACGTCGAGGCCGCTGGTGGCGGTCGAGGTGACTATCATTGTGTGGGAGGCCTGGTGGTACGCGACGGAGGAGATGTCGCCTTGGATCTCCTCGCTGCGTAGCGCAGACAGCTGTGAGGCGCGCATCCTCGCTGTGAAGGCGAAGTTGATCCTTTCGTCCTTGTCGGTTGGGAGATAGGAGCATTGGAGCTGTCTGCCATCAATGGCTGCCGAGATGTTAGCCGTGCAGGATCCCGAAGATCACGAGGATAAACATAAACATACCCGCGTATGCCATGCCCAGCCCAGCCGCCTCATCGCCTCCCTCGACGAGGAGACATGAGATGCTGGGTGCATCCGGCTCTTGCTCCCGACCGGGCAAGAAGGACACCTCGCCCTTCTGGCGCAGGCCAGCGGTCCAGTTCTCGACGGGCATCTCGGAATCGACGACGCCAAATTCGCGTAGGAGCCTTCCCCCGGCCAGAGGATGGGCGAGGAAGGCGGACCGCCTGACGCAGCCCTTCAGCTTCTCCTGGCGCTTGCGCTTCTGCTGGGCCTGGGCCTTCTCGGCCTTCCGCTTCTTGACGTTCCCAGCGGCCCATGCTGCGTTTGGTGGTGCAGTGGGGTGTGACTCGATCTTGAAGTAGCGCTTCTTCTCCTCGTCTGCGGGCTGGTGTTAGTGGGTGTGGTGATGATGGCGGATGGCCAGTGAAGAAAGAGTTACTGGCATGATGACTGACCGTAGTAGAAACCGGGAATTTCACGCGGCAGCCTGGGCGCAAGATTCGAGAGGAAGGTCATTATTTCAGAGATGGCTCGGAAGGCGGCGCCCGGTGTTGTTGTAACAGCCACGAGCCGATGCCGCTTCAGTTCATGGGCGGCGCAGACTGAAGTCCGGTTCGACTACTGAAAGTCCAGACCTGGTTCAAGTCCCAGATGATTCTCTTCCCTCGTGGCGGAACGTAAGTAAGTGTAGTATCTCGTCGATACGGGATTTCAGAGAGCTAGCTATTCAGTCACCATCTTTCATTATTGATGTGCATGCAGGTAGACGTGAAAGTTGCCAGAAATCCGAGGTCGCGGCCATCACGTTTTAGTCACGTGCCACGAGCAGCAGAGCGACCAACATCGTTCCTAAGATCCGAAGCCTTGGAGGTCTTGATCAGATTGCAGCATCAAAACAATCACCATCTTGTGCAAGGCAGGCTGGCTACAACAACTACGCAGCCTGGTCTCCTCCCGGCCGACGACCAGTGGAGTGGCAGTCGATTGGTAGAAAGGGCGTGTGCAGTGGCAGCGGCAGTGACCAACGGTATCTACTGTGTACCCAGATGGCACTATGCAAAGCATGTGTACCCCTCCAGGCCCTCCAGACCGATCAAGCAAGCTCCTTCTTGCTCCGGTTCCGAACCCATCGCCCCCTATTCCGGCATGCACATCCATCTCCACCGGCGCCGGGGCACCGGGGCACCGCTCTTGATGCCTCACTCACCGATCTGACCGACTCGACACGTCCTTCTAGAAGCCTGCTGCATGTGGTATTGGACCCCCCCCCCCTGGGGCCTTATCCGGGTGGGCTGCAGCACATGCAATGCAGCCCATTACGGGGCCCCGGGACCGCACAGTGGTCGGCTACGTACGGTACTGCGGTACGTAGTATTACTGCACTGCACTGCACTGCATTCCTCCCTGCGGAAGAGGCCCCCAGGTCCGGCGGCGGTCGGGGGGGGGGCGGGCGCTCCACCACGCTGCATGATGCGGACGCATCTCGGGCCATTGCCGTGGGCGATGGATGATTGAGGCATTTTGGGTTCTCTTGGGGGGTGGCCTCGTGCTCCCCGGCCGAGTAGAGTCGAATTCCCTCACAGTCCCGGGACAGTGTGTGGCGCTATCCCGCATGTGATGCTTTCCTGTTGGTCCCTGGTCTTCCATTTCTGTACAGTATGCGCCGCAGGACAGTGAACCGTATGTGGCAACAGAAGCTACTATGTACCACGACGACGACCACGACGAGAGTGGCTCAGTGGAAGGAAAGAAGACTTTTGTCCGATTCATGTGAAAAGGGTTCCCCACCTTCTCTGCCTGCTGATGCAGCTTCGCAGATGCAGCCACTTTAATCAACTTTGCAGCGAGCGGATCCCATCATTACCAAGTTACGTACCCAACGCCCTGCCACGCCAGGTACCATCATAGTAGTACGACCGGGCGGCCGTGGCGTCGCGAGCAAAATGGCGAGTCGGTGGTGCTTGTGGTGTGTGGTGCTTGATCGAGCGAGCCCCTCCATCTTGCCCTGCCTGTCTGCCCCTCCACACACCCACCCCTCACTGCCCATCAAGACTTTTTCTACCTGACCTGACCTGACCTGACCTGACCCGACCTGACCCGACCCCTCTACACCACCATCACCTTGGGCTACTCCGTCCTCACAGTAGCAGCATCCTCCTCCAAACAGAACAGAGACAAGCATAACGCACACACCAACACCCGAGGCGAAAGAAATCCCACCCGAGAAGAACCGACAAGATGGTCTACGTAATCACCGTCCACCTGCACGCCAACGACCACCCGGACAGCGTCGACAAGATCAAGGCGAAGCTGATCGAGGCGTCGCGCGTCTACTCAAAGGACAAGGAGACCCTCAGCTGGTTCGTCATGCAGTCCACCTCCGACCCTAGGGACTTCACCATCGTCGAGCGCTACGAGAAGGAGAGCGTAAGTAAACAAAACCACCCACCACCACCATATCATAAACTGCCAGTGAAGGAGGGACCCGGGAGAGCCGGGGAGAAAAAGAAGACAACAATAAAAAAACAGGTAATTGACAAGCATGTTTTTTTCTCAATCGCCATACAGAGCCAGAAGTATCACCTCGAGAACCCCTACTGGAAGACCTTCGACCCCTACGTCGTCCCACTCCTCGACAGGCCCATGGACCTGCGCCGCGCCGAGGAGCTCGACACCAGCAAGGACGTTGTCGTGCCGGCTTAGATATATATCTTTCCTGCCTCAAAACACACAGGAATACTCAAATTACATGACCCATGACAAATACAATTGACCATTTTGAATACCAGCAAATTAAGTGTTGGTCTTGCATGTCGTAGTTGGCAAGATGAGAGACTGCTGCTTGTTACCCTTTTTTGACTCAGCAATGATGGTGTCGCTGCTGCATTGCTTTCCCTGCTCTTACTCGCCGGGTGCCTCGCTGCTTGTTACCATGATTCGAATCATTAATGACGTTGTTTATGGCTACTCTAGCTGTACACCGCGAAGAGTGGCTGCTTGCTGGGCCGCATTAAGCTGTCCGGGCCAGCTTCCAAAACACGTGACACGTATCCAGGCCCAAGCCGGCCTGAAACAGAGTTTGTTTCCACCACTGAACGACATGACTGTCGACACGCTTGCGCAAACGGTCGGTGAGATGTGGGCATTAACTGATTTGTATTAAGTTCCTCTAATGAACAGACGGGCTTCCAGCTCCATCGTCTTTAATGCACATGCTAATTAACTAAAATTGAAAGCCTTTGGCCGCATGTTTGCAGACAATGAAAGGTCGACCTCGGGTATATCTTCTCCATACTCGACCCTCTCCTACTGGGTCTTCTCGTGTTGCGTAGACACACGTTGGAGGGAAACAACTGCAGACGGACGTTAGCATCTTGTTCATGGCGGCTCATTTTCATTGGAGTAGTAGGTGACTTACCGAAATCCTCGAGGGATCGCTGCTTCTGGTTGCCCTTGGGCGACTTGCCGTGCATGAGGTTGTCGAATCCAACGCTGTCCTGGAGGAGGTAGTACACACCACCCATGACACAGAAGATGCCGAAGGAGTAGATCCAGATACGGACGACAGCAACGATGGAGGTCTGGTCACCGCCAACGAACCATCCGAAGATACAGAAGAGGGAGGCAATGATATCGACAACGACGATAGCGCCGCTGAGTTGCCACGAAGGAATGGAAGACCAGAAAGGACCGTTGGCACGGGTGATGAAGATCAACCAGTTCTCGGTCAGCGAGATCTCGAGGAAGACGACCTCGTCCAGGTTACCGAAGTTCTGGACGATACCGCCGTCGACACCGCCAGCGTACATGGTAGTGACAGTGATCCATGTACCGACAGCCAGGACGACACCGAGCAGCACAGACATTCCCCAGAGCTTAGGCAGGTTCCACTTGACAGGCGTCCTGCTGAAAGGAGCGTTGTCGTAGGCAATAGCAAGAGTGGCGATATCAGCAAAGATGGCAATGAAGACAACCAGCTCAATGTTCAGGGATCGGTTGAGGATGGCAATCCAGAGACCGAGGTAGATCTCGAGGTGGATGGACAGAGCGATACGGTAGACGACGTAGGCGTACATGCGGTGGAAAATCTGGCGAGAAGTCTTGAGAGCGTCGATGATGGCACCGAGACCGGGGGCAAGGAAGACAATGTCGGCAGCAGAGCGGGCGGCGTCGGAGGCACCCTCGACAGCAATACCGGTGTCAGCCTTCTTCAGCGAGGGAGCGTCGTTGACACCGTCACCAGTCATGGCGACCAGGTAGCCACGCTGCTGGAGAATCTCGACGACGTTGTACTTGTGCTGGGGGAAGACCTCAGCGAAACCATCGGCAGCCTCGACGAAATCGTACACCTCAGAACCGGGCATGTCACCGCCACCGCCGAGACCAAGACGCTCAGCGTTGTAGACGTTGGTACCAAGACCGAGCTGGCGGGAAGTCTCACGAGCGATACCGACGGCGTCACCAGTCAACATCTTGATGGACAGACCCAGAGTCTTCGCCTCGTTGATGGTCTTAGCAGTGTCGTGACGAGGGGGGTCAGAGCAAGGCATGATTCCGAGGATCTCCCATGAGCCCTCGCCACGCTTGCGGGCAACACCGAGGGAACGGAAGCCACGGGTAGCGAACTCAGCAACCTTGTTCTTGTAGGCCTGGTCGACCTCCTCGGGGATGGGGTGATCCTCCTCGACAGTCTTGAGAACGAAGAGAGGGGCGCCCTTGACACAGGTGATGCGCTCACCCTGAGGAGACTCGACGATAGCAGTGACCTTCTTGGAGACTGGGTCGAAGGGGAAGAAGTTGATGACCTTGTACTTGGAGAGGACGGACTTGGCGCGAGGGTAGTACTTGAGGGACTTCAGGAATGCCTTGTCGATGGCATCAATACCCTTCTTCTTGCGGGAAGCAGCCAGGCAAGCAGTGAGCATGAGGTCCTCAGGGTCAACACCAGCGACGCAGTAGGGCTCGGCCAGAGACAGCTTGTTCTTGGTCAGGGTACCGGTCTTGTCAGAGCAGAGAATCTCGACACCAGCAAGGGACTCGATGGCGGACAGCTTCTGGACGATAGCCTTCTTCTTGGCAAGGTAAGCAGCACCGACGGCCATGGTGGTAGTAACGACGGCAGGGAGACCGACGGGCACACCAATGATGGTAATAGCGAGAGTGAAGCGCAGGATGTCGACAATGGGGTTGGAGCGGTAGAAGCTGGAGACCCAGACGACCAGCAGGGTGAAGACGACGAGAATCAGCAGCACAGTTCCGATACCGTTCAGGACCTCAGTGAAGTGACCAGATCCGGCGTTGGCAGCGTTGACGAGGGCGGCGGCACGTCCGACGAAGGTGTTGTCACCGGTGGCGGTAACAATGACGAAGGCCTCGCCACGCTTGACAGAGGAGGAAGCGAAGCACTGGTCACCCTTGTGCTTGTCGACAGCGAGAGATTCACCAGTGATGGCAGACTGGTCGACCTGCAGGAAGGCATCCTCGGTGACGATGCGACCGTCGGCGGGGATGATAGTACCCTCTTCGACCTGGAGAATGTCACCAGGGACGACCTCGGGGGCCTCGAGCTCCTTCAGGGTGCCGTCACGCAGGACGACAGCCTTGAGAGCGAGGGTCTTCTTGAGCTCGTCGACAATGGAACCGGCCTGGAATTCTTGGATGAAACCGACACAGGCGTTGAGCAGGAGCAGAGCGCAAATAACACCGAAATCGACCCAGTCCTCAAGACCGGCAGCCAGGACGGCGGCAGCCTCCATGACAAACTGGATAGGACCAACGAAGTACATGAAGAACTTGAGGATCATGTTCTCCTTCTCCTCCTTCATCTGGTTGAGACCGTACTTCTTGCGGCGAGACACAACCTCGGCGTCAGTCAGACCAGTGCGGGTGTCCTGCGGGGGGAGGGGCGATTAGCTGTTGCTCATGATAGGAGACTGCGGGGGTGGATTTCGTTTTGACTTACAGTTTGCAGGAGTTCCTCAGGAATGAGACGGCCACCGTGCTCGTCACGCTCCTCCTCCTCGTCTTCTCCACCGTGTCCATCTTGGGACTCGAGGTCCTCGATCAGGGCGTCGATGTCCTCATCTTCGTCTTCGTCGTCCTCAACCTTGGGCTGCTTGGGAGGGGCGTCCTCGACGGGGGCGGCGTGCTTCTCGTCGAAGTTGCCGGACTCAATCTGCGTGTTCAACGCAGGAGAGTTGGCGTGGTCGGCCATGGCGGAATGTCGACTCTCGTCACCAATTGAATGGGTATTAAGTCACTAAGACACAATAAAGTGCTGGGTAAGGGTAGAGAGAAAAAAAAGATTGCGAGATATAGCTCGTGTCGTCGTCGAAGGTCTTCTGTCTGGAGACCGTTGGGGGGCGGATCAGGGCAGGAAAAAACAAAGGTGGTAGTGATGTTGTTTTTTTCCGTTGCTGACCTAAGTTGTGCTCGGAAGCTCCGTCGCGGTGTTGATAGCGCGAGGGAGATTGAGAAAGTCGCACGACAGAGGGTGAGGGTGTTTGGAGGGAGGGAGAAGCACCGTGAAGGTCGCACCTTTTCAGGTAAACTAGGTTCGACGCCTTCAAGTGGTGTTAAGGAGGAAGGGGAAGGAAGGAGAGAGAGACCGAGTCGGGGACGAGGCAGTCTTTATTAGCTTTGCGCTCCTGCCCTCGAGGTGCGAGCGAGGCACAGGGAAGGTGTGGTACGCGGTAGTAAGTACATGGGGAGGAGGAGGAAGCGGGTGTGGATTCCCTGGGTGAAGGCAGGTACTGTGGTACCCTGGCATTCACTCGCCTAGCGCAGTGGACGGCCGGCACTAGGAGTGTACCCAGGTACCGTCGCATGCATGCTGCCTCTACTTTTGCAGGCTACTGGGACTGCTCTGTTTGTACGTACTGTACAGCACAGACAGCATGGTGCAGCATGTGCGGTGGGCAGCAGGCAGGGTGCCAGAAAAAAACAAACCGCGCAAATCTGAACTGTGCACCCTGCAGTGTTGACACTAGGCTGGGCCGTCCGGCTTACTACGGCCGGCTATCTCCAGCGATGCGCGAAAAGAAGTGAGAGCTCCCTTCTTCTCTCGGCTTATTCCCACCGCAAGCTCGACCCCGGCGTGGGTTCGCGCATGGGGCCCCCCTGCTTCTGGTCGCCTAGTCCCTGCTCCACGCTCCTCTGGACCGTCCCATACTGTGCGAGCAGTCAGGCCGCGTCCAAACAGAACAGAACAGAACAAGTGTCGTCCCCACTTCGTCCCTTCCACCCCGGCCAATCACACGGCCGTCTGGGGGAGCTTTGGCCAATGACGAGTCGGACGCAGCTCCCAATCGATGTACTTCCGAATCAGACAGGGCGAGGTTACCCGGCCCCGCAGCCGGAACCTGCTTCACCCCTGCCCGTCACCAGGCTGGGCCACCAGCACGTCTTTTTCTCACCCATTCTGCTCAGGGCCGCCCCCAGACGCCCCAATCTCGCTCCTAGCCCGGAGCTGGGCAGGTACATGGCGAGCTGCTCCATCACAGGTACCCCGACTGGTTCCTGTCCATGTGGTTACTGCCAGATTCCACCAGTTCTGCTGCTTCTTGCCCTGCCATGGCATTACCACAGTACGGAGTACCCCCATCCCCAATCCAATCCCATTCCAGCCCAGCCCAGGTCCAGTCTGGTCTCTTTTTCGCTCTCTCCTACCGGCTGCTATCTATGGACGGTCTGGATGGATTGATGAGGGATTTTTTCTCGCTCGTTCTCGTACCTCCGTCCCCTCCCTACCTAGGTACCTCTTCGCTGCGTCCTCGCCCTCGGCATCATTTCGCGAGATGACGACACAGGGAACCTGCGGGTAAGAAAACAACTCGCCCAGACTGGCGGTCAATTGCCATTGTCAATCAAATCAATCCCAGGTCGGATGAGGTGAGGCTATTTCCACCGCTTTTGCATTACGGTGACACCAATTGGTCTCTCCTGCCCATCCATCCTGCCCGGCCCATCCCTTTCCCTTGTGAACCCCAACCTTGCCTGTGACCCCCGGCTCCCTGTATGTCCCATACTGTTACTGCACGTACTTGGTAGACAGGTAGTACCACTGCGATATGGTTTCGCCTTGAGTCGGCAGCACGACTGCTGACATTGGCACTGACCACTGACGCTCACCCATGGTCAGGTCCGTAGCCGTGGCACGGGGACGCGACCGAGGCCAAGCAAGATGCAACCCCACGCAGACGCAGCATCAACATTATTAGGAACCGTGCTCTCGATTAAGAGTCAATATCGACATTTAGTCTTTCCTCCGAAGTCTGGAGGCGAAATGAGCCAGCCAGCCACGGGCCATGAAGCCCCATCGCCAAGGCACCCGGGACACTGTGACGATAGTGTTACAGAGCACCATGTCGACTCTCTGTCAGGCTGACGGCCCTGCCAGCCCGCCAGCCCGCCAGCTGTCATCAGCGATCACAGACCTTCCTGCCGGTGCTGATGGCTCATGCTGGCTCATGCTGGCTCCTGCTGGCTCCTGCTTGTCGCAGTGCTTGCACAGTCGCCGACATACTATGCCGCCGGGGAAGCCAGCAGCCGGCTTCTTCCCCAGACCCTCACTCCTCTTCTCCAGGTTTGGGGTTCTCCAATCTTTGCCACCTCGGCGACAGCGATGGCAAACTTGGACATTAGCATCCGCACATACGTATACGTATATGCGCAACCACATACAGTATAGGACTGGACCCTACCGTACGGTCCCATGCCATATCGGGCCCTACTCTAGACTATGCACCTAGCGACGCACCAAAACAAGCCGCCCACGACCCGCGGCGGTCTGCCTATCAGCCTGCGGGACCAGTATGACTGAGAAGAGCAAATGCAGGTGCTTGGTCCTACTGAAAAAGGCTGATTGAATAGGTCACCCAGCTTTTTTCCGCCGTTTTTCACCTCATGGCGCGAACAGGCCGGGGTTGCCCTTGCTGTCCAGCTCGGCTTTTGTCTTGGGCATGGAGCTCACCACAAGGATGCTCGTAGCTCCCGCGTCCTTGAGCCTTATCGTGTGCAGCCATGGCCGAGCCTTGACCTTGTTGTTGACTGTCGAATTTTTTTTCTTCTTCCTCATCTGCACCCGCACGTTTCATGTCGTCCTTCCCGTTCATCTCGTCCCGGCGGACTTTGACACATTGATGGCAATGGGCCAATAGGCGTCATCCCCTTACGATGGATTTCTCGTCACATTGTATACACAACACCCAACACCCACACATCCACACATCCCTTCACGCCTTGATAGCACCCGTTGGAGCCGCACTGTACAACGGCACAAGTCCGCTTCTCCGCCTGGAGCAGCACCTGAAAGTTGCCAGCGGCTGTCTTCTGGTATCCCTGCCGTTGTGGGCAGCCAGGGCAGCGTGGGGTGGAAGAAGGGGCAGAGGGCCCTCGAGTCCAGCAGACCCAGCCGCATCCCACGTCCCACCCCATTCCCCAGCGATTGAGTGTGGGCGTGTGTGGAGCTATTGCTGTTGATCAGGACTTGGCACTAGGGAGCTGCAGAGCTGCACGACGTCGTCCCGCTAGCTTCGAGGCCCGTCTTCCGCTGAAACTACGCCTTTCTCGACCAGCTGCAGTCCCCAAAAACGGCCAGAGAAACCTTCGTCTGCAGGCCTGCATGCGCGATTTGACGAGCGAATGCCGCCGCCGGCCACCTTCCTGTAGGTCCCGAGGATCGAGTCGCGTGTGTCATTCTATGCACGTTGATGCTACTCATGCAGCTAAATGACAACGAAAGAGTCAGCACCACGGAAAAGCTGGTGTGGAAGTGCCGATGATCCATGCCTCTTCGTCTGGCTGAATACGTCATTGGCTCCGCCGATAGGCAGGGTGTCAATTGGATTCTGTCCTGCGGGCTGACAGGAAGAAAGCCTCTCAGCCTCGGGATCGAGAATCCTCAACCCGCTTATTACTACACATGTCCACCATAGTGTAGCCTGCCATTGTTTGGGCACGCAGTGCCGATCGAGCCGGGCTGCCAGCCGGAATGCAAAAAAAACCGCCCGTAGCTCAGTATGGGAATCGCTACCACGTATACTCCCATTTAATTCATCCACCATAACCACAACTTTTATCTTGAAAATTAACATCACTAGAATCAGAAACTGATTCTGTATATATTGATGTAATTAGATATTAGCACATACTATTTTGTTGTTGAGTAATTTGGGTTGTAATGTAAAAGGTTGTGGTGAGATTTGGGCTACGTGCGGTTTATTTTGCATTCCGGCTGGCTGCGCGGCGTGCCTGGGGAACTTTGTCGAGGGTCCTAGCGCGAGAGGTTAAAACCCATCTGCGTCCCGTGGCAGTGAACCGCTTCCGGGATGTGCGCTGAACCGACCAACTGTACGCCACACTGAGACCGGGCCATGTAGGGTCGCGAATTGTCGCTCACCGATTTGGCATTCCCGCTATCGGACTGGTTGGTGTCGGCATCACCGTGCTTCCACAACCTCTCGCCACGTCGTGAGGATCTAGCGGCGAGAATTAACGCTACTGGCGCTCATGCTCTCTATACTCTCATGCGTCGGCCTCGTCTTCCCCACGAATGCCGCGTCTGAAGGAGAGGGGGATCAAAAATTGGCATCGATCACAAGCAGATTGCCAGCTCAGCACATGGCGTTTCAGACAGGGTGCCCTGTCGCGATCCCAGCCTAAAACAAACATCCTTCAATTGGACTGTCACGTAACCAGCAATACCCTCACGTCCATCACTATAATGAACGCGACGCAGTCTTGCCTTGAGCCTTAGTCAATAACCAGCGCGGGCACTGCGCATGATGTCAAAGTCGGTCGATATTTGATAATTAAAAGTGTCGCCGACTTGGCTGTGATCCAGACCCTGACTTTGGAAATCACAGGCGTGCCATCTAACATTATCGAATTACCACTTCCCGTCGCATTCAATGCAGCACCAAAATCAGCGCCTGCCACCCACAGCCTACACAGTAACATGGTCACCTTCAACGTTCAACGCCCCGAGCGTCCCCAGAGAAATCCTCGGCTCTCTATGTTACCCTATCTGTTTCGCATGATCGCCATTTACCCATAGCCGTGCAAGAAGACAGATAGGACAGTGGCCGTTGCTAGCGCCACCTCTGCTGCTAACAGAGGCACTGGTGCCCTAACAGGGCTCACCGACGGGAGTTCCTTGTGCCAGCGTGGTCGCGTGGGCACAGCGGCGGTGCCCCAGCCAAAACATCCGAGAATTCCCCATAGGCAGGTCGGTCTGCTGGCTCGCGCACATGCCAACCGGGGCAGCGGCTGCGTGCCCTGCCGCTGCCGGATGAACGCCTGTCCTTTGACGAGTTGCAGCAAAAGTGGCCGCCGCCTCACAGACCAACGCCGTCAATGGTGCCGACACTTCAATACACATGCGCACCTGGCACCAGACGTCAAAGGCACACAGAAGCACCGCAAAAGTGCCATTTCCAGGGTCCCGTCCTGCCTCCTGAGTCCTGGACGATCCCCGTCAATTAGAAGAAGCGACGGAAGAACGAGTGGGCACTGGAATATATGGGTCGCGTCGGTGCTATCGGGTCGAGCGACTGGTGCTAGGCCGTTCTGGGCCAGTGCACCCTGCCGTGCCATCGCTTGGGGTTCAGCGGCACTGACGGCACTCGACCTCGCAGCGACCGCGAGATTCTCCGCCTGGGCAGCAGACTGGCAGGCTGGCAGCGCCGGGCCAACAGCCACCGCAGCCTGCCTTGTCATAGTCGCAGCCGCACTTCTTGGCCCTCAATTACTCGCCTCGCCCGCCTCGCCAGGCTTCGGGATGGCGATCCTCAGGTTAGAATTGCCGCTTCAAGACCAACGATGTCTTGTCCTGATCGGACATTGACCGTGCCAGCATTGGCTTCGTTGGTTCGCGGATCCTAAATCCCGATCGAGCATCCCGAGCGTGGCCGCTCACTGTGTATTATATCACGCTCTATTATTTGGCATCCTCCGCCAGTCTGCTTCAGGTCCTATGCTGGCGCAATTTCCCATGCAGCGATAAAATGTCACAGCGACAAAACCACCCTGTCTAGCCTGCCCGTCGCCGCTTGTTGCACCGTTGCAGCCTCTTGACTCGCCTCCGCGGGAGGTGCCCCCAATGGAATCGGATCAATCACAACAGGCCTTGTTCGTGAAAACGGGTCTCGATGGAGCCGCAGGACCCCTTGCCCTAGGCTGGGCATGGGGGCTGCCCCGATTGGACCTGCATTAGCAAATAATGGTCACCACTTATCGCAGGCCACCCTGCCCTGTCATTTGCTGAATGAGGCTGACTGTGGGCTTGACTCTTGCTTCCTCGGGTATTATTCCTGAGGCCCACGCGGACCATTGCAGGAGGAAGGAGTTGTTGTTCACCGTGCCAGCCTGTGCTTGTTTACAGGCTTGCTAGTGCAGCACTGGTTCAACGCGGCTGGTACCTTATTGAGTCTCGGCTCCTGTCCCAGGGCGCTGGGAGGAAGCTTATGAGCATGTGTCGCGTGTTAAGCTTTGCTCATTTCCGGGGGCGCATATTGCTCCTATGGCATCCACGGAAAACCTGCCTGGGGAAATTTGCGGCCCCAGCTCGCGATGCTGATTTTGATGTCATCGTCATGACCAAAACAAAGGTGTTGCCCCGACAAAGCGCCGGTATTGAACGACACAAAATAGGAAAGCACCGTGGTCCATGACTTCGTGGTTCGCTTGTCCATGACTCCCGGCGACGCCCACAACACCCGTTACGTCTTCCCGTTATTGCGAAACAGCCAATTACCTGAATCAAGATGGGCTGGACTCTTACTTTTATTGGGACTGCAACCCTACCTGCCGTGCGCAGGTGACGGGCCAGGGCTGAAACAGCCACTGGCCTTGAAACGAAAGCTTAGCCCTTGGTATACTTGACGCCTGTTGAGTCCTCAACAGTCAACCATCACCAGAAAAGTCAAATCCATCGAATGAACCTGGGTGCCGCCTCGCTCCGCCAGCCACCTTGTTTTCCCATCCAATACCAATACAACATTAGAAGCGCGAGGAGGGCTGGGCCACGCACACAAGACCGAGTGGTCACCACCAAGGCTTGCTGGCCGACATTTCGCGCTGTGGGGGCACGCCACCCTGGAGAGCGGCTGAACATTGAGTTTTGCTCGTGTCAGACTTATCGACCACGCCAGACGGGCCACTTTACCAATTAGATTTCCGCTGGAACGTTTTCCCGTCCTCACTTCTTTCAGCGCAACCATGTTTGATCGACTTTGAAAAACACACAGCCCGCCGGCAGATTCACGACCGAGCCAAGTCTTATGAGCTTCAATTTTCATGGGCTGCGGAAAAAAGCCAAGTCTCAGCCTTGCATCTCCTATGAGGTCGGGTTTGGGCTCAGCCGTGGGCCATTCTCGACCTGCGCCAGCTACTTTACGTGCGCATAAATGTTTCTCTGCCTGAGACGAACACCGTCCCCGTTGTTTCCCATGCACGGCCGGAAACGGGGCGGTGCGTCCCATCCTCGCAGCCTCTTGGGACTTTGGACGATCTCGCCCTATCCCCATGACAGCGGCTGTTCCAGGACGTCTCCTTCCTGCAACGATGGACAAATGCTGCTTAGGTCAGCTCTGCGGGCTTGTTTTGACGACATGACACAACATTGCCCATTGCTGCTTGTGCTCGCCGACGGGATTTCTCTCAAGTTGAATCTCGCGCGCAGGTCGCTGGTGGACTCGCATTTGGTATGGCCGGTGCCCTCTACATCCCACCCACACATATCATATCAAGTGTATGAACAAGAATGTTCGGGTGTGAAGCGAAACTAAGTCGGCAGACAACAACGACCAGGCCGAGTGGCCAAGTTCGTGTCGGGGTTGTGCAAAGACCGGCGCGTTCCGGCGCGGAAACAGAATGTCCTACGACAGCATCCGCCTCCTTCGATTGCGAGGCGACAGGGGGCGCTACGTTGCGAGAAGTCGACCCTCGAGACGCCATGCGGCCCGGGTCGAATTCTCTTATTCCAGCCTTATGAGCGCCCAGACCATCTATCCACGGGCGATGTGGACCACCAATTTGGTTTGCTTCTGTCAGCAGCGTGGCTTGGTCATACCGCCGTCCGGTAGCAAGTCGCTAGCCCGTCGCCGGAACGCCGACGCGGCTCGCGATCGTGCGGATTCCAGTGCGTCGGGTCCTGTCTGCCACAGGCCGCCGTCGATCCGATACAAAGCTAGCAGCCGCGTTCTTTGTCGCTTCCCTCACAGTGTGAAAGTCAATCTCATATGGAATGCGAGAGATATGAATGCCACGCCACGTGCGAGTGTTGATCGCTCGCCGGCCATGTCTTAGGATTGGAAAGTTCTGATCCAGTTGTTCCGGGACTCTGCGGTAGTTGCTCCGTGCTACGGCCTTTAGTGTCATTGTTTGCTTCTTCCCGCTGTGCTTTTCCTGGTAGCGTGGATTCAGCTTGGAGCTACTCCTGCCAATATGATCGTCACGAGGAATGCTACGACTAGGGTCTTGCTGGCCATCCGTCTGCTGTGGTGTTATTTTTTGTTTTTGGTGCATCCATGAACCAATCCATCACCTCCACGGAACGGCTCTCGCAATGTCGGCCTATGAGTGCGTCAGAAGTATTCACGGATGAAGCTAAAAGTGAGTCTAAAGATGTCACCTGGCAACAATGAGAACGAGGTCCAGTGGAGGTCGATCATACTGCGCCTACAGGACTGCTGGAAGGCTTGCATCCGACTAATGTAGGGGAGACTAAGTATTCCCTACAACCTGCCCTCTTCTTCAGGCGTGCCGACATCGAAAGGCGCTCGGGCACTTCTAGGGCTGATGGGCATTTTACCGAGAGCACCCCACTCCGCCAATTCTGACGTCCTCCGACTGAAATACTCTCCATCTTATCATCATTTATGTGAAACTGACAGGAGGCGGTCGACGTGAAGTGGGAATGCGCATGTGGTTCGAAAGAGATTGCACATTCTAACCCAACTCCATGCTTAACGCACGGCTCAGGGATTCCTCCATCCATCTACGCGGGAAGTAGTTACTGCCATGCTGTTGAATGTTGAGGTTCAGATAGGTACTAGATAAGATACCCTGGTTGAGGTCGGATCACTCAACTTTTTTGTAGTTGCAAAGGTGAGGATTTGTCCTCATCACGCTGCCAATGCTTCAGGCCAAGTTGCTGTCAAATGTGTCTGGCACTCAATGCAAAGCAGGTATCTCCAAGTACCTTTTCATCGAGCAGTTAAACCTGCCAGGAACTTGGGATCAATCTTGGGACCAATGACGCTACATTTCGATTCGCTTCCAATTTCTTGCCAAATGTCCAAGAATCCACAGATGTTGCCCTGAACTGGTGAAATGGCAGTCGCATAGATTTTGATTCTTACCCGCAATGTCAGGCCAGTGACGTGGAGTGACCATGTCTTTGAATATGTCCGTGACAGATCATCTGGGCAGTCACGGTTACTTTTAGACAGCTTGAATTACCTGTCCACGATGGTTACCACATTTTGAAGACAGTCACAACTTCATCCCCCGCCTCAACAAGATCCAGCTGTGGTTCATCTCAGGTGATGAATCAGCACATCACACATCTATAAAGCATCCTGGATTCCAAGGGAAAGAATTTTCATGCACATTGCGAATACTGGAGCAAGAGCGACCAATTTGATCAGATACGCATAATAAGATAAAATGAAAGACGACAAAAGGAGCAAGGTTCACGTGACGGAGGTCGAGGACTTTGAGGGTGTTCCTCACAATCCAACGACAACTAGCCGTTGGCGCAGATTCCTCCAATGGTTCCGGAGAACGCCCCGCAACAGACACCGAGGGACTGGTCTCCGCGATACTTATATCCGCGATACTGGTGACCACGCTGGGATCATCTTCTAGGACGGAAGGCCCTCCAACCGCCATCAGAGCAACGAGCGGGCCCAGGAATGGCCAGAGGTCTATGGTTGGTGGCTTGGTCTAATGTAATTGACTATCACAAGCGAGTAACCTTACTATTAAGAACTGTGGTACAAGTGGCGGATTCATTTTCGTGGCCACTTGTGCCAGTACCCAGGTATGCTAAGTTAAGAAATTGAAATAGATATCTATTGATGTATATCTTATTGTGCACAACTCTTTGCTTTGTTAACTTGATCGTGACTGCATATTTTCTGTGACTACCTATACATCCTGCTACCATTTCCGTTGCTCTTGGGCATTCCCTAGTAAGCTGTAAGAATTCCCCTCCTGGGAGCTCGTGTATCACCGTTTAACGATAGATGCTTCTGCTGGGCTCCTGCCCCATCATCACTCAACGGGCGTCGAGCTTGAGAGAATCCAACTACATGAATAATTATATTGTTTCTTTGCTGTCAACTCTCAAGAAGCTATCTGTTAGGCATTCTTAGGGATGTTTCTTCCTGAACATCCTTCCCTCTACGCCAATTTCAATTGTTCGCATCGCCCTGCACAGCCTTGAACTTGGGGGTTCATCTTTTCTCATGTATCAATCAGAAACTTCCAGCAGATACATTCATTCAAATGGGAAACGTGGAACAACCTTGTGTGTGATCAGGGAAGATACGATTAGTCGCGCCCAGTTGTCATTTTCTTTATGTATATGTAGAGATTCCTGGGTGGCTGTGTGGAAATGGACCAACGGCTTCTTCGACTCTGCCTGGAGCCTAATGTCCCGCGAAACGTGATATCCTGCTATTCAATCCCTCAAGTTGTGACTTCCTTTGATCGTGCTCGACTTTCTGCCAGTATCACCATAGCACATGTTTCGCTACGGCTGACTCACTGTGCCAATGAGCCGAGTCGAAGGGAGGGCAAAAGGCGTCGGAGACGTGGAGAGGAGATAATGGAGAATAACAATCGATCAATAACGACTTTCGAATTTCTGTAACTAGTGATCCTGCATTCCCTTCGTTGTCCCCTTGACCCATGGACCAACGAATACTCCTGAGAACCGAATTCGGCTCCAATGTTGTTGAACCCCTACGCAAGTATCAATACGAAGTGTCCAAGTCCGCCACGAAGCTTTTCATAAACCCATGTCCACCCTAAACGCCGTCATTGGAGACCGTCTCTGATGCAGTATGCACAATGTCAGTTGATGCGGGCGCCACCAGGGTACTGATCCGCGCAGACTAGACATTCCCTTGTGATTCCATTCACTGCCGCCTCTGATTGAATCATCTCTGCGAATCGTTCAGCTGACGAACTTGCATGATATCTGCCAGGGGAAAGTTCTCACCATCATGAGCATACAGCGTCCTAGCTATTAATCTGATCTGTCCGAGCCCTTCTCCTTTCGGTTGAGCCTGCCCAGTGGGGTGCTGCGCATGACGCTCACACTGGGCGCCTGAGTGATGAATAGAAATCTTTCGTCGCCAATGCACCAGCTGAGGACGAACCGGGCCCTGTCGACTGCGACCCTCCCTGTTCCTAATAAGGAGGATTGGTGGTTGCGTCGGGGGCCGGGAACGCAAAGCCGGGCGGGAAGACGGGGAAGCCGTTCGAGTCAGTGGAGATGCCATATGGGAAGCCCGGCACAACCGGCTCATTGGCGGGTGCGTTGTGGTTGTTGTTGGCTGGGCGGTCATCATCCCGGTGGCGATGGTCGCCTCTTCCGCCGCCGCCGCGTCTGCCATGGCGTCCGCCCCGCTCCTGGCGGTCGTCATTGTCGCGGTGAGAGGATTTTGGGCCGTGGCTACCGCCCTTGTCCGTCTGCATGCGTCTGCTGATGGCCTTGGATGACACGCCGGCACCAATCTCAATATCCGGCTCCTCGACGACCATGCCGTGGGCGATTGGCTGGCCACCACTTCCACCGTAAGGAGCTGTGAGCATCCACTTGCGATCCGCCTCTGTGAGCTTGTGGATAGGGATGACACTGATTCCGGTCTGGTAATCGCTGCAGTCACGAGGTCCAAAGCCGACGCCCCAGCGAGTGCGCAACTGTGCATCCGGGCTGCGGCCTTGGTCCATCGCATCCTTGGCGTTGACAGCGTCTTTACGACTGTACATCTTGACGAAGGCGTGGCGCTTTTCCTTATTTACAATGCACGTCTGAACGGTGCCGAAGCCATTGAAGATGTTCCGCAGCTCATTCTCGGAGCAATTCACGCCGCCGACAAAGAGAGTGCGACTCAACACCTTGATACACCCATTGGGCAGGCTTGGGTCGTGCTCTATCCACTTTTGCTGCTGGAAGGCAGGCATCTCATCCCGTCGAGGGCTGTTGCCATGACGCCCTCCTGCAGGAGACCGTTGCCGGTACTGACGACTGCGATCACGATCATCGTAGCGATCACGCGGTGGAGAATTACGCCCATAGTCTCCAAATCGCCGCTCATCACGACCACGGGGAGAGTCACGGTGCTCCCATTGTCTTCCCGGAGACCGCGAACGAGATCTTCCGTGCGTTCTACTCGTGGGAGACCTAGGAGCGCGAGCGTCGTCAGGTCTCGGAGGCGCCCAGCCGTTTGTGCCATTAGGAGGCAGCGGGTAGGAGCCTTGACTCGGCTGAGATACTGGAGGGGTAGCGACAGGGGTGTTGGACGCGAGGGCCTTCACGACAGCAGCAATTTGGTCTGCGGGCATTCCCTTTTGGACTAATTGCTGGATAAGGGCCACCTGCAATGCAGTATTATCAGTGGCGCCTGGCTGCTGGCCCAGGGCGGCGGCTTGCATTCCATTAAACATGCCTGCCATGCCATTCTGTGCGCCGTAGTTGGGCACCTGCGCAGGCTGAGGCTGAGCCGGAGGCTGAGGCGCCATGAATGGCAGTGTGGGCGGATTTACAGTTGGAGCGGCTGGTTGTGATGTTGGCAAGAATGGCATGCCCTGCTGGAGAGAGTTCATGAAGGATGGAGCAGCTGCAGGGTTAGCGGGGGGTGCGGCGGCCGGGTACGCAGTAGACACCGGAGCTGGTATCGGAGCAGAGGTGGCCGGAGTTTTCTGAGGATTATTGGCATTCTGGCGGGCAATATTTGCCAGAGTTTCCATGATGTTGGCTGGAACTGCTGGTGGGGCTGGGGTTGGCCGGTTGCTGAGTGAGGGCAGCGGGTTCGCTGGTGGGCTACCTGGAGGAGTCGTAGATTGGTCTACGTTGGAGCGACATGTTAGACATTGTGAGGCGCGAAACATGATATGTGAAGCCTGCAAGAGGGTATACAAAGGGACGGGATGGCCGGAAGGCCAGACATGGTGGATGGGTGACCTACTGTTCAGCTTGTCCTTGAAGCCTTCGATCATCTTGCCAGGGAAGGTCTGTCCCTTCTCCCAGATGTCGACCAGCTTTCTGATCTTCTCCTACGCGCGCGCGGAAAAATCCTAGTAAGTTTCTATACACCAGAAGGGAGCGTTGAGAAGTGCCTGTGAGGCATGAGGTTTACGGGTGGCGGTGCCTCACTACAACCATGCAGTTCCTCCAGGTTGCCTCAAGCGGGAACGCTTGCGATGGATACAGGACTTACCCTTTGATCATGGGGGGCCGAGGAAATGATATCGTTCATCAGGACTGGCATCAGCTCCGTCACCCTGTTGACGCCGGCGGCGAAGCTGCCATCTGGGGCGGAGCTGCCGACAGGCTGGCCTTGCTGTTTGGCCTGTTCCAACCATTTGCGGGTTACAGAGTCTACAACGTAGAGGACACCAAGCTTATGTGTACTGGGGGCTTTCTTGAAGTGGGTGTAGATCTTTTGGACGAGAACTGACTCGGACTATGCGCATTCATGTTAGTAGGCCATACTGCGGGCAGGATGACTGCATGTGCTCGTGCTCGTGCTCGTGCTCTGTGCTTGTGTTGGTTCATGGTGGCATGTTTGAGCTCGAGCAGCGGTGGTGCTGGGTCACTGTGGGAGGCTTTTCATCCGTACCTGAACGTTGGCGATGCAGAGACTGGTCAAATGGCTGATCTTGGACCCAGATACGCCAGGCGGCTTGAGGCCAAGCATGGCCTGGAGGCTGGTCTCCAGGTCTGCTACGGCGGACGACATGGTGCTTGATTTCGGAGGTGCCCAGCTGGACAACTGACGACCACCCAAGACTTGCAATACGATCGGAGCTCAACAGCAGACCTCTGGCCCGTCCGACGGCGTCACTCTGAATACGACGTGCACCAGTGCCTCGATCGCTCGCGGGCGACGACACGACAGTTTTTGGAGGGGCGACGACACAATCGAGAGATACGGTCTGCGTCTTCCTCAGGCAACGGTCAAAGTGAATCGACCCCGAGCTACCCGACAACTCGCAAACCAGAGCGAAGGCTACGCAGGCACAGTCAGGCTAGGCCACCTGAACCCGGTTGAATTGATCTGTAGATGCTTTTGCGTACGACGCGTGCTTTCTCGACTGGTTTGATCCGAATTGATTGGCAGCCAGAAGTTATCAAGAAGCACAGCAGTGTACGTCGGTCAGAGTGGTCAAAAGGGGCCCGTCAGTCACTCAAGACGGCGAGACAGACAGGCAGACAGACAGACGCCAAGGCCTACGAAGCTTTCCACTGCGCAGGTTGGCCACAAGATCTAGCGAGGCCGACGTGTGACGAGCGCGGGCAGGGCAGGACCGAAGGCAAAGTCGGTGCCGAAGCTTTACGTAAGGGGTCCAGGGCAGGCGACGAAGATGTCGAGATTACTGCAGATACGGTGAAGCGCCCTGGGGCGGTGGAAGGGTAAGATGATGAAAATGGATGTCGACGACAAGAGAGATGGTGGTGTTTGATGCGGCTGTTGGTAGTTGTCGTGGGTGTCGGCGAGGTTGTTTGAGGGAAAAGAGATTTCAAGTGTCAGCCAGGCGATGGTGTGGAAGGCCTGGTTGGATCTTGGTCTAATAAAAGAGGGGGTGGGGCCAGTCCTGATTAGCGCCTGAGGTAGTGCCACCAAATAGGAACCTTTGACTGCCACGCCCATGCCATGCCACGCTACTCGTACTGTATGCAGGCTTCGCTTCTGGCTGTCTGCACCGGACGGAGGGGCGGGCTGGACGAATAGGAGTGCTTATTGGAGATTGTATGGTGTTGGACTCTTGAAGTTCAGACCTTGACTTGCCTTTGGTAAGTTGTTTGGTCAATTATTGGTAGACTACCACGGGTGACCTGTCAGTCAGAGAGGGAGTTGTGGACTCTTTGAGCCGGTGTTGCTGATTTTACAATACACACACAGTACGTCACATTTTGGTTCCAAGAACCGAGACAAGAGCTGGATGCCTGGGCAGTGACCCATTACAGTTGGCATTTTCCTGTCAACATCAACCGCCTGCAGAGTCGGTGTCAACTGGCCAGCAATGCCTCACTGGGGGAGTACTCCCTTCTGGCCGTCCTCCGTGGCTTGAAACAGGACCATCACAACAAAGGAAAATGAGAAAATTATAGGTATCTCCTAATTAGTAGACAGATAAAAGATGACAGCAAATGGTTGTGACGAGCTCTCAGCTGGGCTCGTGGCAGCGGCGGCGGCGGCAGCAGCAGCAGCAGTGTAGCGACGGGCGACCTCGGAATCGCGAATGCCACCTGGGCAATCGGGCCTAGCTGGCACCCTCGATCCCGAAACGTAATCGCCGTTGACGAGACGACCAGGGCCCGTGTCGATTGAGCTTTTTTCTCCCCCTTCGGTCTGCCAGCTCAGGTTGCCTACGCAGTACCTTACGATGCAAGTACTGGTTCGTTCAAGGCAGGGCCTCGTCGAGTCCCCGATAACTCTAAGCTTATGTGAGAAGGAGTGCTGTCGGTGGGAAACAAGCAAGTCTAATAGATTTACAGGATGCGCACCGGAGTCCGGAGGGAGAAAAAAAAAAAGGACAAGCTTCGGAGCTGACGTCAATCTGCGAAAACGCCTTGACCAGAATATTTCCCCGTTGGCGACTTCTGGGGAGGGCGATGCAGGTACTGTACGTAGGGGGACTAGCCTTCCTGATAGAGAGGGACGGTGCACCGCCTGCAGCTCCTATTCCGAGCACGTAGGAGCATCACTGGGACAAGAGGCTCAGGCGGACCTGAAAACAAGACAATTGCAATGCTCAGGTAGTCATGTCCATACTCATTGCGCCCGCGTGTCAGTCGCCGTCAAAGACGACACGTTGAGCAATGCGGGCCAATGTGCAAGTTTTGAAACTGAGCTGAGAGCCTCCTCCGTGCACGTAGGTACTCGACGTACCAGGCCTACCAGTTCGCAGGCCGCATTGATGCGCTCTAGTATCTCCCAGCCGTACCTGTACATGGGCCAGTGCTGCGTCGCGCGGCGACCCCCAACCAATTCACATCGGCTATCTCTGGAGTCCACCATCTATCCGCTCTGCCGAATTTTGCGCCGCCCTTGCGTTCTTTTCTCTGGCCTTTTTTAATCCCGACAACTTCCTTCTGTTTTCTTCCTCCAGTCCATCTATCCGTCTCTCCCTGCTGCCTGTGCCTCTGCCTGTGCATCTGCATCCACAATGTCTACTGCCATGCGCCTCGGTTCTTCCGCCCTGAGAACTTCTCTCAGGGCTCCCGCTTTCTCGGCCGGAACCACCTCCTTCCAAGCTATCCGATGCTACTCCGCGAAGACCCAGGTACGTCGCCGCCCGCTGGGAGCTATATTACAGCTTCAACGCCTCCGTGCGTCAGCCGTGACGATCAGTCCGGCCTCGGGCGACGATGCATGGCATGTCCCACTAACGCATCATCCTTCCGCCAGACCCTCAAGGAGCGCTTCGCCGAGCTTCTGCCCGAGAAGATCGAGGAGATCAAGACCCTCCGAAAGTCAGTCACCACAGATCCACCTCCTCGGTCTTGTTTCGCGCGCATATAGGAGGGACCATGGCTGCTGACACGGTCCTACACACATCTAGGGAACATGGCTCCAAGGTTGTCGACAAGGTGACCCTGGACCAGGTCTACGGTGGTGCTCGTGGCATCAAGTCTCTCGTCTGGGAGGGTTCCGTCCTCGACTCCGAGGAGGGTATCCGTTTCCGTGGCAAGACCATTCCCGAGTGCCAGGAGCTTCTCCCCAAGGCTCCCGGCGGCAACGAGCCACTGCCTGAAGGTGAGCTCGGTCACTTACACCGCGCACGATTCCCGCGAGGTTGTACTAAATATCTCAGGTCTCTTCTGGCTGCTCCTGACCGGCGAGGTCCCCACCGAGCAGCAGGTCCGTGATCTGTCCGCCGAGTGGGCCGCGCGATCCGATGTGCCCAAGTTCGTCGAGGAGCTCATCGACCGCTGCCCCTCCGACCTGCACCCCATGGCCCAGCTGTCCCTCGCCGTCACTGCCCTCGAGCACACCTCTTCGTTCGCCAAGGCCTACGCCAAGGGCATCAACAAGAAGGAGTACTGGGGACACACCTTTGAGGACTCCATGGACCTGATCGCCAAGCTGCCCACCATTGCCGCCCGCATCTACCAGAACGTGTTCAAGGGAGGCAAGGTCGCCCCCGTCCAGAAGGACAAGGACTACTCCTTCAACTTCGCCAACCAGCTCGGCTTCGGTGAGAACAAGGACTTCATCGAGCTGCTGCGTCTCTACCTGACCATCCACACCGACCACGAGGGTGGAAACGTCTCCGCCCACACCACCCACCTGGTCGGATCCGCTCTCAGCTCCCCATTCCTGTCCGTGTCCGCTGGTCTCCAGGGTCTCGCCGGCCCTCTCCACGGTCTTGCCAACCAGGAGGTCCTGAACTGGCTCCAGGAGATGAAGAAGGCCGTCGGCAACGATCTGTCTGACAAGGCTATCACCGACTACCTGTGGTCCACCCTGAACTCTGGCCGTGTCGTTCCTGGCTACGGCCACGCCGTGCTGCGCAAGACTGACCCCCGCTACATGGCCCAGCGCAAGTTCGCCCAGGAGAAGATGCCCAACGACCCCATGTTCCAGCTGGTCAGCCAGGTCTACAAGATCGCCCCCGGCGTCCTGACCGAGCACGGAAAGACCAAGAACCCCTACCCCAACGTTGATGCGCACTCTGGTGTTCTCCTGCAGTACTACGGCCTGACTGAGGCCAACTACTACACCGTGCTGTTCGGTGTGTCCCGTGCCATTGGTGTCCTGCCCCAGCTGATCATCGACCGCGCTGTTGGCGCCCCCATTGAGAGGTAAGTCTCCGGCCCGCTGAGGTTACTTTTAGACGCTGCTTGGCTGTACCTGATTACTGACGCGTGCACGCTGCAGGCCCAAGTCCTTCTCCACCGAGAAGTGGATCGAGATCACCAAGAAACTGTAATCGTGTTCAGAGGCATTTATTTTGTGTGGATTGATACCAGCATTTTTGAGAGCAGGATGATTAAAGAACAATTTCGCAGACTGGGCGTGTTATATACAGGGCACGAGGGAACAAGACGATAGACCAAAAGGGATGCTTTTGCCAGTGCTATTGGACCGACTGGGGAGATAGAAGCAAGGAGCGATACCCCATGCCTGGCGCTTGTATACTACATTATGTATCCCAAAAATTGTGTACGATGTGAACGAGCATTCAGATCAGGGATCCAGGTGCCATAAGCATCTCATCTGATGTTCTGTGAAAAACAATCTGCATTCCTGCAATTCGCATTCGGCAACCTGCACCATGTGCGACCGAGACTCTTCACCAACTGCTGCCCCATCGGCCAAGCATTGGTGCTGACAAGCTGACTTGGGGGGGGGGGGTGGTCTGTTACTCGGGCTTCCACCCGGTGGCTTGGTGCTCGTATCTGTGATGGCACCTGTGGAAGCCCGAAACCGCCCGTGCTTAGTATCCTGCTGGGCTGCCGAGCAGAAGAGATGAAGAAGACGACGACGAAAAAATAAAGAAATGTACTTGACGTTTCGCAGACCGGGACAGGAAGTCAATCGACTATCGACCCCTGTCAGCCGAAACCTCAACTGGCCGCCGAAAATTGAACGTTGGGAAACGTGGGGCCCCATTGTTGAGCGGTTGAGCTTGGGAAGCTCCGAAGCAGCGCTACCAGGAGATACCTGGTCCTTGTAGCTGAGGCTCGTGTTAGTCCGAAGTACCTCCTACTGGCAGCCCGTCGGAGCTGCCCTGCAGAAACCCGAGCAGGAAGCACGTTCAGGGCCTGGGTGCTGTAATACGCAGGGTACCCAGTTACCCGAGCAGCTCACGCATGCCGATCACCAATTGTTTGGAGCTGATTGAGCGAGAGAGAAAGCCCGAGAGGCAGAGACAGACAGAGCGAGCCTGCCCTTTGTCTGTCGGTCGTCCGCAGCTGAGATTCCAAACCAGCCAGATCTCCTATTCCTATTCATCCTTTCCATCTCACTGCTTCATCTAAAATAAGTTCACAGTCAATTCAGTCCATCATCAAGAACAACGATATTTCTTGCTGAAGACATTGGAAGTCGGAAATACTCCACAGATGTAAGTGTTGCTCTGCTCTGGTCCTGCTCTGGTCCTGCCCTGCCCGATGCTGGGAAACGGAGCTCCCCCCCCCCAAAGACAAACCAGCGACCGACGTGGGGGAGCTTTCCCCAAGCTGGCGCACTCCGGCGAATAGCACCCGCACACCGAAGAGTTGCCGACAGATCTGACTGACATGTGCGAGTTTGCAGATCCACGAGAACACTTCCCCCAATCTCATCGTCCAGAAACCCTTCCCTTCTTTCCCTGCAGTCTGCAGTGCAACAAGTGGTCACATCAGGATTCTGAACTCTGTTCCCTCATCTACACAGTAGATCATTCTTATCAGCCTCTGGTATGCTTCTTCAGCCACAGCTCCTACAGCGCGCACACTCTTCCCATGACCAGACCTATTCTATCACGCGCCATTTCTAACCTGTGCGACCTCCGAGCAGCATAGCCGAGTCCGTCTGATCCTCGACACAAGGACACACGCACACCAGCCCGCGAAGAAGCACACTGTCTCCCTTGGTCAGGGCCCCTTCCCGTTGATCACCCGCCATCGTCATGTCCGCCGCCGCAACCACCGCCGTGCCGACCCCGGCCTCGGGGAAGACCCTGGAGAAGAAGCCGATCAAGTTCTCCAACCTGCTCCTCGGAGCAGGCCTGAACATGTTCGAGGTCACCACCCTCGGCCAGCCCCTCGAGGTCGTCAAGACCACCATGGCCGCCCACCGCAGTGACGGCTTCACGAGCGCCCTGAGTCGCATCTGGTCCCGCGGTGGTGTACTGGGCTTCTACCAGGGTCTCATCCCCTGGGCCTGGATCGAGGCTTCCACCAAGGGCGCCGTGCTTCTCTTCGTCGCCTCCGAGGCCGAGTACTACGCCCGCGCGGCCGGCGCCTCCGAGTTCCTCAGCGGCATCACGGGCGGCGTGACGGGCGGTGTGGCTCAGGCCTACGCCACCATGGGCTTCTGCACCTGCATGAAGACGGTCGAGATCACCAAGCACAAGGTCGTCGAGGCCGGCGGCAAGCCCCCCTCCACCTGGGCCACCTTCGCCGACATCTACCGCCGCGAGGGAATCAAGGGCATCAACAAGGGCGTCAACGCCGTCGCCATCCGCCAGATGACCAACTGGGGTTCCCGCTTCGGCCTGTCCCGCCTGTGCGAGACCGGCATCCGCAACGTCACCGGCAAGCAGGATGGCCAGAAGCTGAGCCCCTGGGAGAAGATCATCGCCTCCGGCCTGGGCGGTGGCCTCTCCGCCTGGAACCAGCCCATCGAGGTCATCCGCGTCGAGATGCAGAGCAAGAAGGAGGACCCCAACCGCCCCAAGAAGATGACGGTCGGCAACACCTTCAGGTACATATACAGCACCAACGGCCTCAAGGGCCTGTACCGCGGTGTCACGCCACGTATCGGCCTGGGCATGTGGCAGACCATCTGCATGGTTGCGCTCGGTGACATGTAAGTCTGCGTGGGAACGGCCCGACACCCCCAAGTCCTAGCTTCTTCCCCAGCACATACGAGTTGGATGTCATACTAACGAGTGACTCCTCAAACTACAGGGCAAAGCAAGCTGTCGAGAAGGTGACCGGCGAGGCGGTCACAGCTAAGCATTAGAGCCGAAGGCGTTAGGAAAGTGGACATTCCGGGCTGGTTCACGAATAACATGACGCTTCTCAAGATGACGATATGAAGGGGTTAAAAAAGAGGGATTCCAGAGGTGTATGTGTCCCAATGTTGAGATGGAACTGTTTTCTTTTTCTTAAATCTTTGGTCTGTTCCGCGTCAGCATTCAGTATCATGAGATAGACAGGGCGGGCGTTCCGAGCTTGAGCTCCAGTTGCGTGCATATGAAGAGACATGTTGATGCAGCATGTACGGAATCCCAGTGATTGGTCTTGTCGTCGTGAAATGAAGTGGTCTGGAACAAGTTGATACGCTGGACAAATCATGTCTCGCAAGTTACGGGTTGTCCTGGCCTGTATGCTTCAGGCCATGCGCTTAGCCAAGCACCATATGATCTGAGCTCAAATGTTCACAGTGCAATCGAATGTCACAAACACACTCGGTCGAATGTGCGCTCGTTGACAACAAGGCGGCGAACGTGTTCCGTAGACCCACATCTTATAAATTACAACTAGATATGCTGGTTGACAAGATGCGAAGGCAAGCGGAAAGAAACATTGACCTGGGACTGCGCCAGCGGTCCCATCGTCCCTGGCAATGGACCACAGAATCTAACACACAAGAAAGTTCCCTTCTCACTCCGCGATGCCAACAATTGGGGCAGACAAAGCCCATGTCTCCAGGCGCCTCGCTCCTATGCAGATTCATGCTCAAGCAAGTAAGTGCTATGCCTCGCCTCGACGCGCCTCGCCTCACATTCATGTCATGTACAGGCGCAACAGACTGGCCGTACGAACGACCGCAATAGTCTTTTCTCAGAAGCCCATGCCGTCCTCGTCCTCCTTATTCCGGTCGACGACACCCTTCTTGAGATTCTCCTCGACCTCATCGATGTACTCGAGCCCGCAGTACTCCACGCCGTCGCGGAGCTCCTGCAAAGGGACGCGGTCTCTTTCGAGGGCATCTCGGGTCTCGAGGCTCAAGCCCTCAAAGTCCAGGTCAAGCCTGCGGTTCTCCTCATGCCGCCTCGCCACCTCAGTCGCCCCGGGCTCTTCTCCATCAATGCCCATGTGGTCGGCATCGCCGCTGGAAGGGCCGGTCCTCTTTACGCGCCTGGGCCGGATGGGAGCATTGGCGAACATCTTGAGATTGGCCTGCTGCTGGCTCTCAACGTACGCCATGAGCTCTTTGGTCACGTCGTGATCGGCGTGCGCCTCGGCTCGGAACAGCCCGTTATCAGCGTAGTTGACGTCCTGGACCATTCCAACCGTGGGATCTCCGCTAAACTTCAGCTGCCGCGCCGTGACATAGGCGCGTCCCAGGTCGGCCGGGGTCTCCCGTGTCTGGAAGAGCTGCGGCGGAGGTGGGGGCTCATCATGCGGTATGATGGGTGTTGGTCTGCGCCGCGTCATCGCACCCAGCCCCGGAGGGCCAGACAGGCTGATAAACGACGGTGGCTTCTCCTCGTCTTCGCCGACAGATAGGATGAAGACACGACCGCTTGCGTCACCGATCACCAGCTTCGAGTAGTCGGGCGAGAACGCGCCGTGTGAGATCTGAGCTGGTGCCTCGAGGATGACCCTGGCTTTGGCTTCTTTCCCTCGAATATTCCAAACCTTGACCACTCCATCTGAAGACCCCGTATAGAAACAATCCATCGACCCCGCCCAAGCTGTAAACTTGACTCCGGTGTCGTCTTCATTGTCACCGACGGCGATGCCCTCCAGAGGAGGCCCGTGAGCGAGCACATGAATAGGTCTCCTCCTGAGGGTCTCTGGTTGAGCTGAATCCCAGACGTACGTCTTGCCATCCGTGCAACCGGCCGTGATGTAGAAGAACGCAGGGCTATTCGGCATAATGGTAAGCTCGTTGATGTCAAGAGCCGTGCAGTCGAAGGACTTCACGAATTTGAATTGAGCATCCTGATCAAGGGTCTTGTCTCTAGCAAAGATCCTGACTTGCGTTCGGATATCAGCATCGAAATCGCCCGCTGGTGAGGATGCCGCAATGAACTCGGGCCGATACGGGTGCCACAGCACCTCAAAGACATTTTGGGAATTTGCACCCGGAATTCGAACCGCCTGTCCCGTGATGCCATCCCACAGGCAGAGCTCGCCGGTGTTGAGGCGATCCTCAGGGATGTCATTTTCGTCATCTGTGAGACTACGCGGAGAAAATCCAACCAGCAAAAGATGGCGGACGGTCTCCTCGACGCCCCATTTCATTGTCGACGGAAAATAAGTCCACTTGTTTGAAAAGCTTCCATCTGCATCGGGTACCCTAGTGGCCGAAAATGATTTATATGGACTTCTTGAAATATCCTCTGGGGTGACCGTGTAAATTCGGACAGCCTCAGTCGGTACGTCGGCAGCAGTGGCCACTAGCCCTTTCGGATGTTCCAGCCGCGAAGCCTGGACAAAGTTGACGAAGCCTTTGTGCATCCAGGTTCCGATACATTGCATCGAGGAACCTGACTGGTCAACTCGCCAGACCTTGGCGCTCCGGTCGAAACCAGATGTATACGTCCGGTTGTGCATTGGGTCGTAGTCTGACGAGACAACAGATGTGTACAGCCATGGATCTTGAGACTCGCGCATATCATCTGTAGAGTTCTCACCCTTCTCAACAATTGGGCGAGGAATGCGGTGATCGGGATAGGAAATCAACTTGGTGAGAGCCGGCGCGACCGAACCCAGTACAAGGTTTCCAGGCTTGTTATACTGCTGGTTGTGAGAGTCCATGTGCACAGTCGTACCGGCAATATACGCAGAGTTGGATACCCAGCTGACTGCAGAGACATCACCAGCGCAGTTGGTGAACTCTGACCGGAGCTCGAGACCGTCTTCAAGGCTCTTGCGGAACTCATTTGTGAGGTGCCTCATTCGGGTCGTTCTGAAGCGATTGCCGGTGACCTCCCGCGCCATCAGGAGCGACGAAAGACGGCTATCTCGCAAAGCTTCGCCGCGTCTGTCAAAGACGTCCTTTTCTATTGAAAGTACGCGTGGATCGTGAACTCTAGCTTTCTTTTGAAATACATCGGAGAGGAAGCCACTGATGTCGGCTTTGCTTCTGTACTCGTTCTTGAGCTGACCGACGAGATGGTCGATCTCTTCTTCGCTCTTGAGCGTCTTGAGAAGTTTGGCCAGGTCCTTAACCGGATTATTGTGCTTCTTATTGGACCCTAGAACTTGTCGAGCCGAAAGCTGGAGCTCGCGAGCTTCCTCTAGAGTGAAGTCCACGTGGAAGATGTGCGGCTTGTCCAGATCATTTGGTCTTATTTTGCTTAGCCGGCCACTTCCCCTCAAGACCTCTTGCTGTTTCTTAACCCCAAGGTATGGACGACATCCGAGAGAGAAGTAGGCGGACGTGGATCGCTCCTGCACATCATGACCATCTTTGCTGGACTTCCAAGCCGCGACCTTAGCACGAGAACGGTAGTTTGCCGGGGACGTTGGGGCTGTTTTCGCAGCGGATCTCGCCTTTTTGGAGGAGGGAGGTGTACTTGGCCGCATAGGACGGGGTGCAGTTGGTGGGCGAGACTCCGTTGGTAGCACATTCTCTGGGGATCGCGTGTCTTCAGTGACGCCGTGCTGTGCGATCGCCCCCTTGGCCTGGTATTTCTCCGGCTTGTAGATGGTTGCCTGTGGGCGAGAGAGGTTCTGCACTGGACTCGGAGACGGCGCTGCAACAGAGGGCAGTCCGTTGGGAGGCGCTGGGGAGGCAGAAGCAATGGACGATCGGGCTGCATGGGGGTGACTGTTCGCAAGAACAGAAGCTCGAGAAGTAGGGATCGCGTTCTGTTGGGCTGGTAGGGTTCCGCTTTGTGTAAACTGCAGTCGTCGAAAGCCCTAGCAACTGTTGTCAGTTTTCAAAACTTTCCGTCACCAGCTACACTTCAGCTTACCGGCAGAGCAGCAAAGCTCTTAGCTAACGCTTTCGCACGGCGAGTAACAACGTCAACCAGACGTGGGGGCAGGCCGCCATACCGGCGAATTTCGGCTGAGTATTCTCTTGAAAGGGCCGATCGGATCTGTACATGATGGGATTGTCAGAGCCATCTACCAGTTGGGTTGAACTGTCGTAAGTGCGCTGTGGAGGCTGGCTTACCTCTGCTTCGAGCTTGTATTCGTCCAGACCCTTGCTCTTGAACAGTTCAACGGCATCCTTCGCATAGGGAGAAAGGTGTATGCCGATAGATTTCGCAATGACCTGCTCATGGCTCAGACTGCCACGCGAAGGCTCTGAAAGCCTCTGCCGTTTTGCAGGTGGCGGAAGAGCAAAGGAAGGAGGATTTTGGTCGATACGATGGTAGACCGTCTGTCCTGGAGCAGGACGATGTGGATGCCCATGCGCGCTGCCGTAGGACGCGGGACCGCCCCGCGACACAAGGTTCGCGTCGTTCACAATGCGCCCCTGGTTGGTGGAGCGGGCGGTCGAGCTGCCAGCGGTGCCATTCTCGATGGCGTACGGAAAGGGCGGTTGTCGTCGTCGCTGATGTCGCCGCACATCTTCGTCATCATCGTCAAGGGTGAGGTCGATGACCTCTTTTGATGGCGGCGCCATCGTGAAGTCCTGGGCGACGCGAGATATTTAAGTAGGTATAGCCATTCCAAGAGGCGCGTCACAAGAGGTTGCCCGGGAATTTCCGTTTAACTGAATATTGCCTAAAGTTAGCTCGAGTTAGAAGCACTAGCTTTAAAAGCGTAAACATTATTAAAATTAAAAAGAAATTTATTTTTAAAACGTATTATTTTAATAAAAATTTTTTTTAATTACTAAATATAACTAGATATAATAATTATCTAAAATAATATTAAAAGCTTATCTAATTTAGCTTATATACTTTATTTTAATAAGTTAAACTTAGAGAATATAGGGTTTAGCTTATAATAGTTATAGATTATTGATATTATTTTATTAGGGGAGCAAAAGCCTGATTTGATTTAAAAGATGACAGAATGAACATGTTCAGGATTCTTTGAAAGATCATGTTCACATTGCCAGCATTTCACTCAAATCCAAGGTTGTTCCATGGGGAGAAGCTCCCTGTAAGCACAGCTATCACTAGGAGCAGATCAGAGCTGTTGGAGCTCCCTTTTACTTTCCACCCAAATTATCAAAAATTGTTTGCATGTCATTAGCATGAACAGAGCACCAAAAAGCATTACTCCATAAGGATAGCATTATCTACATAATATAATTGCTATGAGCCGTGAGTGCCATGTGTGACAAGTGGAACTAGTGAATTGAGCACACAGTGGCCAATCACTGTCATTACTCGCTTTGGTGCATTGCAACAAAACCAGCTGCTGCACATGGCGCTATTGAGACGACAGACCGAAAACCCCACAGGAGCTCTGACTAGCGCCAGTGCCGGGGTACAGTAGGTACTCTAACATGTCAGTCCAAGACTGTATCGGCCAACTTTCCAGCCATCACCGCTGCCATATCACTCCACATTTACAAGCAGACAATTGGCATGACACATGGTACATGCTTCTGGGTAAGTCAGAGGGATGTCAAAGAAAGATGGACAGCAACTATCAACAGGGTCTTGTACAAGGTACTGCAGTCCATTCTTCACAGGTCAATTTTCCTCCATCTATGCATGTAACGGTATTGATCCAGCGGTCTAAGAAACATGAATCGCCCAAGCGGAGATATATACTGTGGACTGATATGGCAAGAATTTACAGCTTGGCCTTGGTCAGCTCGCCCTCTCGAGCGAGCTCTGCGTACATATCATCGATTTGTTGCCTGAAAGCCCTGGCCGTCTGGACGCGTTTGATTTTGAGCCTAATGGCCTGTTAGCGCTGGTCTGGGAAGCCAGTAACAAATCGAGAAAAGGGGAGGGGATCAGAGAAACCAGGGAGAAGGCTGTCGGCCTGGTAAAGTACTTACGTTGGCGTCAGGAGCTCGTTGTCGATTGTGAAAGGCTCGATGTCCATGTAACAGTTGCGCACCCTCTCGTAGCTGTTGAACTTGTGCCTCTTCCCAAACTCATCCAGCCGCTTGATGAACGCCTTGCGCACCTTGGGGTCGTTGGCCGCGGCCTTCAGCTCCGCACGGTTGGTGGCCGAGACCGTCCTTTTCAGGATCTTACTAGCATAGGGTGCGAACTGGTCCGGGTCGATGCCGAAGATGGCGACCAGCGTGCTTTCCTTGGGGTCGCCGTGCACGTATGCCGTCTGGATGATGGGCGTGCTGCCCATATAGACGTTCTCGATGCGCTCGGGCGAGATGTACTCGCCCTGTGCGAGCTTGAGCACGTTCTTCTTGCGGTCAATGATCTTCAGCCGGCCCATGTTGTCGATCTCGCAGATGTCTCCTGTGTGGAACCATCCATCTGGGTCAATGGTCTTCTTTGTCTCGGCCTCGTTCTTGTAGTAGCCCTGGAAGACAATGGGACCACGCAGCAGAAGCTCGCCGCGCGGGTTGGGCTTGTCTGCGACGGTATACTCCAAGTCGGGCGCGGACTCGAGGCAGACCTCCAAGAAGGCCATCGGGGCGCCGATGCTGCCGGTTGTGTAGTCGTCCTTGTACTGTACTAAACCAACAGCGTATGTTTCTGTCATGCCGAAGCCCTGACAGAAGTCGTTGGCGAAAGCAGCTCGCAAGAATTGGTGTACATCCGGATCCAGCTGGGCACTACCGCTGACCATCGAATGCACACGATCCAGGCCGACAGCCGCCCGCACCTTTGGTGTCCATATCCTGTCGTAGAGGAGGTGTTTGTTCGTTGCCTTGCCTGGCGGAAGCTTCATGGATGCCTTCTTTGAGTTGATTACGTGCCTGGAAAGAGCCCCCTTCACTCCCTCCGCTTGAACGGTTGCCGTGGTCAGAGCAGCCTGGAAGCGGTTGAAGAGCCTGGGCACCGACATGAAACCAGTAGGCTTCAAAATCTTCATATCCTCGACCAAGGTGGCGACATCACCGTGGAAGTATCCAACAGAGGCGCCAGCAAGGAATGCAGCCTGGTCAGCCATGCGGCCGTATATGTGGGCCATCGGAAGGTACGATATGTGGACGTCGTGTTCTCCAACAGTGCCAGAAGATCGTGCACAAGATACTCCTGCGACGGCATTTGCGTGGGTAAGCACGACACCCTTTGGGTCGCCTGTCGTCCCGGAGGTGTAGTTGATCGTAAAGATGTCTTCCTTCCGGGGAGGTCGCATCTGACGTCCAGAATTCTGACCAATTGCTTCCACCTCGCCGATCGAGAAGATCTGTATCCCGCTATCGGCAGCCATCTTGTTCAGTAGCTCTTGCTTGGAGTGCCCGCTCATCTCACCGTCGTCCAATGAATCGAGCGAGATGATCAGCTTGAGCGACGGGATCTTGGGCGCCATCTTCAGGAGGATTGGGATGTGCGGCAGTGAGCAGACCACGCATGCCAACTCGCCATGGTTGATGATGAACTCGGTCGTCTGAGGTCCTAGCGTCTCATACAGCGTCACGGGATACAAAGACTGCGACACCAGGGCAAGTTCTGGACAGACGGTCAATATCGGGTCTGGCTGCAAGACGCTTGGGAATTACAGGAGAGAGTGCGACTGGACTAACCCGTGATCTGCCATTCAGGCCTATTTTGTGACCAGATGCCAACACCATAGCTCTGGGCGGTGACGCCGATGCGGTGATGCAGCTCCGCGATGCCAGTGCCGAGGTTCTTCCTCCTCTCGGCGATCTCAGCATACGAATGCCACTGATACTTGGGCTCCCAGGTCTTGGTGGTCGGGTTCCAGGGCCTGTGGCCCAACATGCGCTTTGTGGGGCGAGCCTGCCATGCCTCCTCGAAGAGATCATGGAGAGTCAGGCAGTGGGGCTCAAGCCTCTCGAGCAATGGGCCGTCACGAAAGGCCCAGTTGCGGTAGACAGCAGTACGATTCTCGCGCTCGGATCCGGGGATGGGCAGGCCATAGGGGGAGCCTGGGGGAGGAGGCGTGGAGCACTTGGCAATGAGTGCCTTGACGTCAGGTTCGTAGCGCATCTTGGGTGGCGTGTTGCGGGTTTCTGTGAATAAGCCGCGGTCAATGGGTCTGGTCTCTAGCATTTCTGTAGCAGAGTATGGTTATGGGCAGGAGTCACTGACTGGAGGGTACAGGCTGTCTGTGTCAGTTGCAGAGGTCGTGTCGAGGCTCGAGATGGGCGGCGCCGAAGGGACCGACAACGACCAAGGAGAGGATGATCACAGGAGGCCTGGAGCTGGTATGCGGTAAGGAGGAAGATGGTCACTTCAGTTGCAGGAACGGTTCGGTGTGCTCGACAAGAAAGAAAAGAAAATTATTTGAGAGGAGTCCACTCCATCATGATCTGTCTACTGTGCTGTGTTGTCAAGGCGGCGGGTGTTGGTGGTAGCCAAGGGGTGGCAGATGACCAGACTTAGTTTAGTGGGCTTCCCGAGAACCTCGGCAAAGATAGCATCGCATCGCTCGGTAAGTATAGCATTGGCAGACCTATTCGATGTTTGAGATGGCGGTCTACGTCTATATCCAGTGCATTAGCACTCGATGCTCGTTTTCATGGACGGCGACCGGCCTGTGATGTAGGAATACCTTGTTCGTTGAGTACTGGACCACCCAGAATGAGCATCACAAGTGGGTGTTCGCTAACGTTTAGGAGAGAGCTACCTGAGGACAACATCCCTCAACACACGTTGCAACGTCATTCTTCTCTCGGCCCGGCAGTCGACCCACCCTCCAGGTGCACTCCGAGCCCCCGACCGAATGAGAGACGTGCAGTAAAAAGGCAAACCAGGCCTGGTCGCTAACGTGAGTCGCCAGATTCGCCGTACATCTCAGATAGTGCTGCAATCACATGCTTTTCTTGCCTGCGCACCTTGAATGCCTTCATACTTGAGTTTGCATGGTTGCTGCCTTTTCCACATCAGCTTATGCGCGTATACAGTATAAAGTATGCGCCGGTCAGGTTTATGTGACCGTTTCAATTGAGCTACTGGACGGTTGTACTAGATGTACCATCGTCTGCCGACTAAAATTCAACAGCCCAACGTTCAATCGTTGTACAGTACCTCCGGATTCCGGATCACGAACGAGACCCCAATGCGTCTGGCCGGACCTCTTGCATCACACTTTAGCCTACCGCTCCGACGCCGGTGAGGTATGCCGCACAAGTCTCTCAGGCCGCTGCACCGGGCACCGGCTGACCGGGCGCACACAATGTCTTGGTCTTGTCAGCAAGCCATTGTTGCATAGCCCCGAGGTGCACGGCGGCTCGATGCTCAACACCTGGATGTGACATTTCTTCACCTGCGTCTCACCATTCTTGCTCCGTGATGCCTATAATTGAGAGAGGCTGGTCTAGAGCGTGGTAGCTTAACGCACCAGTTAGAGCAAGCAACATCCTCAGCCTTGGATTGAGAGTCCAGAACACAAGCATCTCGCAGTCCCACCATGACTCGACCCAAGCTCCTGGAGAATCACACTGGACCAGACGACAGCTCCTTGGCCGCGCTGGCTGGAATGCAATCGCTCGAGTCTCTCTTGAGATTTTCTCCCTTGCAAGCCCTTGCAAGGCCCTCGGCGGGTCAATTTTCAACACACAGACACACATACCTACCCCAGCGTGCAGGAAGACAAGTCATACACCCCGGGGCCGACCCCAGAGCAAGGTCTTGACATTGCCATGCACCGGCCGCTCTCGAGCACTTGGCCTCGAAGCGAACCGATTCAGTCGCCTTGGTCCACATGGCGCTCGAGATCTCTCAGACGTGCGACGACTCCATCTTCCCGGACCAGTTTGTCGTTAACGCCTTGGCACGGATGGCCTCGAGCACACCCGAAATGTCTGGAAACAGAGGCCAGCGCCTTTCCTTGAGAGCCAAGCCTGCTGTCGCTGGACTCTGACCGTCCGGAGACTGCCAAGGCGTCGAAGAGCCTTGTCTTCAGAAACAGGACGCCCCAGCAAAACATGTTTCCTTGCCACTTGCCCTGCGCTTTTCCTTCCGATTCCATCTTTTCCTGTTTCAATCCCATGGTGCTGATCTCCCTAGCCGGCTGGGGGGTCTATTTCTGTGCCAGCTTGTTGTGCTCGTACCCTACTACTGAGGGTGCAAGGCCAGGTGGCCCCCGATCACGCCCTCTTCCCCCACGGCAAGTCAATATCAAATGCGACCGTGCTCATGCTGCAGTACAGAAATGTGCAAAGTCACGGTCTTCATGAACACCAGGCCCGGAGAACCACGGCCTGATGCGCGCTTGCCAGTGCAGCGAGGCTGACCCGTATCCATACTCCGGAACGCTCACAGCAACAATGATCACCCGTTGACAAGGCTTACTTTTAAGCTTAGCAGATTGCACATGATTCCGAGCAAATTCAATCAAACGCGAAGAGATGAGTCGAGTCACTAGGTCGCTCGTCCCATTCGCGTGAATCCGATCCACTGGCTCCGTCCTAACCGCCGTCACCCACTGCCGGCGGTTACAGAAGTACCTCTTTCGCGAGCGCGTGCCCACCACCGCTGCAGGTGCAGATTTATCTCCGCCAGGGGGCATTGATGCTAATCTAAAAGTATAGCCTGAAAGGCCCAGGGTGCGCCCCAAACCGAGCATGACATTGGACGGATTCGTCGCACCCTCCTGCACCAGGTCGTGGGTGTGCCCCTGTCGTGCCGTGTTTCACATAGGCTTCAGGTTGGTACATCGAAGCGCACTTGTCTCCCGTGCAGGCGAGGTTGACCCCGGACACATGCGCTTCCATGCCACTGTTGAGTGGCTTCGTTCTTCTATATGCTCGCCCGACGCTTTTAATGCTCTGCACGCGCGCAGAATGTTCCCCCTTCATCAAGTCTTTCCGGGTTACTTTTTCCATTTCTGGGCCACCTCCCTATTTCTCCTTCTCTAAACCAGTGCACAGGCTGCCCATTATACTATACATTCTCTGTAGTTGTTCGACCCCGCAGACTTGGAACTCCACCATCAACACCAATATCCACCTAATTCGCAAAATCGACGACTTCACGAATTTCAAAATGGGTTTTCCTCTGATCCTCGCTCTTCGCGCCGTTCAAGGTGTTTTCGCCGTGATCATTCTTGGTCTCTCGGCATATGGTAAGGCTCTAAAGAATGAGGATGGTCGAGGAACCGGGTAACCAAAGATCGTCTTGCTAACGGGACGCAACAGTTGCCAACTGGTACAATGTGGACACCCTGACCTCGTCGCCTTCTCAGGTCAACTTCCTGGTCTTCGTACCACTCTTCTCCCTCATCTCTATCGCGTACCTGGAGGGAGTTACCAAGTTCAAGCCCCAGTGTGAGTACCGTTGGTGCCCAGTTCAATGTTTCCAGGCTGACATTGTGCCCAGTCTCCCACCCATGGGCCGTTCTTGCCCTTGAGGTCACCAATGTGCTCTTTTACTTCGCTGGCTTTGTCGCCCTGGCCGTCTTCCTGACGCACCTGCTCTTCTGCCGCGGTGCCGTCTGCGGCTCCGCTCGCGCGGCCACCGTCTTCTCGTCGTTCAACTTCGTGCTCTGGACCGCGACCGCCGCGCTCACCATCAAGGACGCGTTGAAGGGGGGGTTCGCGGGCCTCCGCATGGGCCGTGGGGGCCAGGGAATGCCGATGCAGCAAAACGCCCAGATGAAGGAGGCCGCTATGGCCGCATAAATGCCTACTACGGCTCCGACGGCCGCGGGTCCTTGTTCGGGTACGTCCCGGCCACACCGCCTCACAAGACCGCGTCCCTCGAGGTGACGGTTAAGAAGCTATCCTCGTGGGACCATAGGCGGAACACCCTCGCTAGGAGCGAGGACTGGGAGATCGCCACCTTTGTCGGGAGCGAGGAGGATGTGATTGCGGGGAATGGATATGGGCGTCGTGATACCTGGTGAAAGGGAATGTTAGATGGGTTGCGCCAGCTGTGCTGTGTTGGACCATTGTCTTTGTTGGGGGGTATAGAAGCGATTTAATGATCTTGGAATTCATGGTTGGAATCGGCGACGGGCTGATACTAGCGTTTTTACGTATTGCAATGACAGGCCTATGAACGTGTCTACATATATAGACACACACATCTATATGTATGTGAGACTTTCAATATGGCCTCCCTCTGCTTCGATGTTGTGTCAAGTGAACGGCTGTGGTTGGAATTAGACGGATCGACTTACACATGGGGTCGGGTCGCACGAGGGCACCTCACACTTTGGCCCGCAAAACATGGCCCGCACCATCGGCAGTGACAGCCCGCTGTTAATCTTGAGTCACCGTCTTCACCGACCAGGCCAGCGGTGTTGGCTTCGGTATAAGTCAGCCCACAGATTAGGACAGACCACAATCTTGTGTGACCATGTCTGCCGATGCGGCTCCTCTTGCCGTCGAGTGCTGCCGTCGACCCACAACGTCACCGCAGATCCAAGGCTCATCGTCACAACGCCATACTCAACCTGGATGGCATTTCCTGCGTAGGTAAATACTGCTGCAAAGAAGAAGTTCCAGTCACACGCGTATAGATACAGTCAAGACATGCAAAGATGCATAGGTGTGCAGATGCATAAAAGCGGCCAAGCTTCCGACTGGACTGTGTCACGCGCAGGAACTAGCCTTTTCCATTTTCCCCAGGGCACAATCCATCCCACGTAACACAAACACGCACAGCAGCACACGGCCGAGGAGAAGCAGAACAGCGGCCATCGGCCGTCGGCCGGCTCGAGAGAGCCATTAGCAGGCGGCTTTGGGGAATCGGCGGAGGGTCGGCGCCAACCTTTTTGGCAGCACTCGACGTTGCTGGTCGAAATGACGTGCTCGGCTCCCCCACTTCCCAAGCGCGCGATTGGACGCCCGAAAGAGGTAAGTGAGGTGCGAGTTCACGCTTCGAGGCAGATGGGCTTGATGGTCACGCAGGCAATAATAGGACAGGAGCTGGGGAGCCGGAGCTGAGAGTTATAGATATAGTCTGGGGCCGCGCTGGTGATCCATTGACTTTCCATTGACCCTCAGTCTCACTCACTGCCTGTGCTGCTGAACGATCACCAAGTCGAAACTTTGTCCTCCAACTTAAAACTTGTGCATGCTGTGACGCTTATAACTGGGTACATACAACACTCGGGACACACACGGTGCCAGAATGTCGGAGCTCAGCAAACACTTCGAGACCCTCCAACTGCACGGCGGGTGAGTTCGTCTCCTGCCTCATAAGAGACTGTTTCAGCTGCTGATCGTCATGCCAGACAAGAGCCAGACTCTGCTACAAATGCAAGGGCTGTACCAATCTACGCAACAACTGTATGAATATAATATTACAAAAACGGTCTCTGTGTGTGCGTCTGCAGGACGTGATACTGAGTGTTTCTCATAGAGCTATGTCTTCAACGACTCAGCCCATGGCGCAAGGCTGTTCGGCCTCAAGGAATTCGGCAACATTTACAGCCGTATCATGAACGTGAGTCGCACCAAAGCGGCTACGCTGCCCACAGACACTGCCAAGGACACGTGATTGAGCATCCTCGCATCCAGCCGACTGTCGACGTCTTTGAGAAGCGCATTGCGGCCCTCGAGGGAGGTGTGGCCGCCGTCGCGGCCTCGTCAGGCCAAGCGGCGCAGTTCATGACTATTGCCGCCCTGGCCCAGGCAGGAGACAACATCGTGTCGACGTCCAACCTGTACGGCGGCACCTACAACCAGTTCAAGGTGGCCTTCCCGCGCCTGGGCATCAGCACCAAGTTCGTCGACGGCGACAAGCCCGAGGAGCTGGCCGCTGCGATCGACGACAAGACGAAGGCCGTGTACGTCGAGAGCATCGGCAACCCGCGGTACAATATCCCGGACCTGGAGAAGATTGCGGAGCTGGCCCATGAGAAGGGCGTTCCGGTCATAGTAGATAACACCTTCGGTGCGGGCGGCTACTTCATCAGGCCCATTGAGCACGGAGCGGACAGTACGTTAATAGTTACTAGGCCCAGGAAATTCGGACGAAGGGCGATTGCATGACTGCCAAGCTGAGCCACGTTGCTAACAACCGAACCCGCAGTCGTCGTCCACTCAGCAACCAAGTGGATCGGCGGCCACGGCACCACCATCGGCGGCGTGATCGTCGACTCGGGCAAGTTCGACTGGGGCAAGCACGGGAAGCGGTTCCCGCAGATGGTCGAGCCCTCGGACGGGTACCACGGGCTCAAGTTCTGGGAGACGTTCGGGGCCATCACCTTCATCATCCGGGTGCGGGTCGAGGTCCTGCGCGACCTGGGCGCCTGCCTGAACCCCTTCGCCGCGCAGCAGCTCCTGCTGGGCCTCGAGACGCTCTCGCTGCGCGCGGAGCGGCACGCGCAGAACGCGCTGGCGCTGGCGAGGTACCTCGAGAAGAGCCCCTACGTCAGCTGGGTGTCGTACCCGGGCCTGGAGAGCCACCCGAGCCACGAGCTGGCCAAGAGGTACCTCAAGAGGGGCTCCGGCGGCGTGCTCAGCTTCGGCGTCAAGGGCGGCGGCAAGGCCGGCAGCCAGATCGTGGACGGGTTCAAGCTCATCTCGAACCTGGCCAACGTGGGCGACTCCAAGACGCTGGCGATCCACCCGTGGACCACGACGCACGAGCAGCTGTCGGACGAGGAGAAGACCAGCTCGGGCACGACTGAGGTATGTTGGCCCCGGGATTTCTCGCAGGCACCTGGGAGACTATGTATGCTAACAGTCGCCGTCTGCAGGATCTCATTCGGATCTCGGTGGGTACGGAACACATCGACGATATCATTGCCGATTTCGAACAGTCATTCAAAGCCGCGTCTGCCGCCACCACTGAGGGCAAGGAAGGTCAGCCTCAGGATAAGGAGCAGGAGGCCGCGCCGACAGTCGTCTGATTCAGTACAAAGTCCCGCCCTAGCCTTTTTAGCAGCAAGGCATTCTATTTGATCTCAGTATTGGACCTCTAATTAATGCACATTTCCAATCTGGTCTTATCGTTGCGATGCATTCATTGTGTAGGCCGGAAATCCTGTGTCAGGTAGAACTCGGGGACGAAAGGGGAACGGCAGCCGTGTGTGACACTCACTACATTGGTCTGATTTGACGCATTCCAAATTCAGACTCGCCGAAGCATAAAAGACTACCGATATAATCCCATGTTGATGACTGCGCCATCCCATCCATCAGGCTGTAGGTGCTGTGAGTACTCAAGTATGTCGTAGCATGCTTCCTGCGAACAGCTGTCCGCCTTGAGGAATGCGTTGAAGCATTGAGGCGTACTTAGAGTATTCTGCAGCTCAGCATCGGCCATTGCTGAGACATTGGCTATCGCAGAGGAAACGCCGTGGTTTTTTCAAGTCTGTCGACAGCTCTGAAGTTCCACTGCTGCCCGGGCCATCGCTGGTGGAGCCCACCTGGGCAGCACAGCTGTGCGTTGGTCATTATTGGTCTTGACCATTGCAATTGAAGCGGGCAGCAGACTAAGAGCCTGAAACTGGCCCGCGATCCGCGATCCTTGCGAGTGGGCAGTGACGGCCGGGACGGCCGGCCGCCGGCGTCCAGCCTTTGGAAGTGTGTACTGTAAGGCGTGCAGGGGTGCCTAGGCATCTACCTATGCAGTCTTCAGTAATAGAGGCCGTCGCCAGCTTCTAGACCACGTGCATGCATTCATCACACACATACCAAATGCTTCGCAAGATGATACGACAGCGGTTTTCTTTGCTGCTGATACTCGGACCGAGCGGGACTCTGGCTCCCAAGCCCCACCCCCGTCCAATGCAGCGGCCTTTGCGCCCAACGCATCACGAAGACCTCATATCTGTTGGTTCTGTCTTTCTCTATGTATAGAACCAACAGATATGAGGTCTTCGTGATGCGTTGGGCGCAAAGTTTGGGTACAGCCCGAGTTACCAGAATGTCTGGGTCTGATGAGGCTCGGCCGCCAGACCTGACCTTTTGAACCCTTCAGTTTATAATGTTCTTCCTTTTAATCAAGCAGAATGGCTCCCGATGAGAAAACTTAAAAGACTCATGTGCACTCCTTTAGAAACGCTTCTACCGATCTGTCCTCAACTCACTTGTTCGTTGCATTGTACTCCGTCTTCTCACGCGTGCCATTCTCACATGTGTAAACGTCCATAGATTCGACTTGGTCTTCAACCGCGCTCCGGGATAATATCGGCAAATCTCAAGATGACGAGAATATTCACAAACAAACAATTTCTTGCTAAAGAAGAGGACCTGAATAATAAGATACAGCCATGGGTAGAGGAAGCCAAAAAAAAAAAAAAAGTCATGATGCCGAGATAAGGGGTTCCTAGGCAACAAGGCTGTAAGCATTTCCATTTCGACACATGATAGAAAAGCCAAGAGCACATCAGCTGACAGGATGCATTGTAGATTATTCTGGAAAGAGCAAAGGAAGAAGTAAAGAACAAAGTAAAGGATGACCAAAAAAACCCGGAGCCACCAAAATGTACCAACTTGCCACTGAAGCGCCAAAGGAAGGATATCTGCACATTCGTTTCAACTCTTGCTTGGGGCCTGATGTCCTCCTCGGGATAGCCACGGAAAAGAAGGTGACCGACATGATGAACATCTCAACCGACATCCAAGGGCGCCTGACAGCGGATAAACTCAAAACGGCCAAAATAAGGTTTCACTTCATGGATTATTGGATTATTGGGTGTATTTAAGCTCCTCTACTCAGCCAGAGCGCTTCAATAGCGGTAATAAACCTAAGATTCATGTATACTCAAGCCGTTCTTCTAGCTGGCCTAGCGAGGCGGGCGAGTAGCTGTACTAGTTAAACAGTAGTGGGTTTCACTTCATGGCCTCTTGGCGAAAACCCAAAAGTGTCTTCGCAGAGGACTACAATGGGAAAAGCTGGTCTTCTCCGAGGAGGGCGTCACACACAAGGAGGACAAAGAGGCTCCCAGCGCGTAAGTCCGAATGCTTTGGAGAAGTTTTCCACTCCATCGGCAACTAATATTTGAACTAATGACAGACAATGGAATATTTTCGACACCCGAACGCAAACGATGGCCGGGCTGTTCAATTACGAACTCGCTTATCGCAGATACACCAGTCTCCAGGGCTGCTCGACTCGTTTGAGGCCTAGAACATCCAGTACGCCGGGATCCGGCCCAGTTTCATGCCAAAGAATCAGGTAATTACCGTGCAGTTTGCCCGTAACCATTGCCTAAAGGTTCCCTGACTGGTTTGCCATAGGTCTACAAGCAGAAGCAGCCAGACGAACCGAAGAGCAATTTTGGGATCATGGATTGCATCATTGACGAGTATGAGGATTGGAAGTCGAATCATCCCAACTCAACTTTTGGTGGCTTGAAGGTGATCTATTGCACGCCTCGTGCCTTCAAGAAAGAGGCTATGCAGTTCGCGCTGGATCAATGTCTCGAGATGAAGCAAAACAGTAGGTATAGCAAATGCACTGCTGGTAAGTTCGAGTTTGAGTGTCCGAGATACCTTCACTAGCTGCTCACTCTACGCAACCTTTACAGGCTTCGACATTATTGGCCGTGAAGACGAAGCGAATTGGCCATCGTTCTTCAAGGACCAGCACCAAGCCTTCCAGATCTCATGCCCCATAAAAAGGCGAATGTCAACTGCCCCTTCCTCTTCCACGCGGGAGACAGCCACGACGACCCCAATCGCAACCTTGACGTGGCTCTGGGCCTAGGGGCGAAACGCATTGCCCACGGCTACGCCATAACAGCGAAGGGTAAAGAAGGCGTGTTGGGCAAGTGCAAGAATCGAGGCAAGACTCGAGTCAGCTTATGCGGGATTACCTTAAGCGCGCGGTATGGAACGATGACGAGGAGCGCAACAGCGTAGTCGGCCTGTGGGAGCAAAAGCATCAGAAATTCGTCAACGATGAGCTCGATAAGCTCCCAAAGCCAGCTGAAAATGACAACTCCAAGGGGACCAGTTCAAGAGATGTCACAGGCCATGGAGCGCATCCTGCGAAACCGATGGGCACAGTGGCTGTGGGATCCAATAATTGAAAGAACCACGCAGCTGCGCCTACATCTGTACCAGTTCGAGATACAAGCAAAACGTTCAAAAAGGTCACCTTGCCGCAGCAAGCAGCCCGTCAAATGAGTCCACCGCCTCCGAATCCGACGAGGCCGCTGACTCACAGCCAAGGCAGTTTGGACAGCACATGCACAAATAAGTCCACAGCCACGACGAGTGCCCGGTATCAAAGACAGCTCCACCGCAGCGCCCCCACCCCTGCGGAAGTCGAGGGAGGCGACCCAGCCCAGAAAAAGGTCCGTACTACCACTTTCTCTACCGCGACTACTTCGAGAGACCCGACACGTCCGGTGGTTGCTCCGAAACGGGCCACTGGCGCTCCCACACATAAATGACAAGGCGAAGGCACAGCACCTACCCCCGGTTCGGAGACAGAACAGTGGTAGCACTCCCGCGAACATGTCAGGAGGGGCGACACCCAAGGTCAGCCCCCCTTGCCAGGAACACACCGGCAACAAGAGTCAGACGCTAGTAGTGATTTCGCGCTCGAGGCCTTGAAAGGAAATGAGCGCAGGCACACTTCGTGTATTGAGGCTGGGCATGGGTCAATTTGGACAGCATTTGCACATGCGCCGATACCTAGTAGCCATAACGTCACATTGGAGAAGTTATGAGGGCTGTTTTCTATAATGGGCAACTTGACGAAATACGCCGCCAACCAGTCCAGGGGAGATTGGACTGGGGACCATGGTGCCAGGGAGTTTGTGCGATTGGGTTCTTGAAGAAGCTAGGAAGGAGAATGATTTAGACTTGGAACAGATGCGAATCTCGGGACTGGACGAATCAATTGACTTGTGGTACAATTACCTCGAGGTCTGCCGCCGATAGTAGGATTCTGGTGCTCGGGAGACCATACTACGTTACCTCAGCAGTGAGACGCCGGTGTGCGCTGTGACGAGGTGGGAGACAACCTCGAACCGAGAACTGTGACGGCGAGCTGTGCCTGCTCCGAGTTGGAGCACGTCTGTCAGTTCTGCGGATTTGACCTGGCACCTTCGCAACTTGAGCCCGTTCGCAGTTCCGAAAGTGCTCTCTGGAGCTCTCCACACACACTTTCAACAGGCTCATAGTGAGAGCTGTCCGCTCATTCGTTGCCGAGCACTCGCATGTACAGAGAGCGCGGCATTCCCAAGCCATCTCGCTAGGGCTGAAGTGAAGTGTACGAGGTGACAGTAATCTTTCCTGGAACGCCCAGGCTCTCGTCGAAAGCCTGCTACTGATCTCCCCTTGCTCCATGAGTGGTCTGCCCTCTATCGCGACATCTCGGAGAAATCCATGACAGGGAAGCATAATGGATCAACTTCGACTTCTTAATCTGTCTTGCCGGCGGCTGTAGAAATTCCTGAGGTACTGTTGCCCGCTGCATCCGCAACAATAGTGACCAGTGCCTGGGAACAGATCTGGTCCATGCGAAGCGCTTCGGCCGCCCAGTCTTCGGCCGAGTCCTGGACGATGCAGAGAGAAATGATCCACAAAGTATCTCTGGTATGATTTATGCTGTGAGTCGAATAACCTCACTTATCCCTTGATATACTTACACAGCATGGTTTTAGTTGCCTTGGTAAGCTTAAATGCAATGACCAACCAGAATGACCGAGCGCCGCCAAGGCCCACCCTGCAGGCGTCGAAGCTCCAAGCTCGGCAACGTCCTCTAATAAACGGCGGAAATGTCCACAGCTACACAAGTAAAGTCGGCCAACTGACATACCCGGACATCTCACGCTCGACGCCTGCATAGACGACGACGCCCAACAGAGGCGCCCACAAAACAGCCCAAGATGCGTAGCGACCTGCTCTTCCCACTGGCCCTCTCCTTCCTGTCCGCAGCGGCCGTGGCCACAACGACAACCGTCAACCTCGTCATCCCCCCGACGCACACGCTCCCGAACCCGCGCTCCCTCCCGCCCCAGACGCACGCGAAGCTCTCGTCCTTCCACTACGACGCCTCGGCCTACCTGTCCCCCGCCAACACATTCGCCTTCCACAACGTCTCCGAGGGCAGCTACCTGCTCGACGTGCACAGCCCCTCCCATGCCTTCGCCCCGCTGAGGGTCGACGTCCTCCCCGTGGTGTCGGGCGCGGGGCAGACCGAGAAGGAGGAGAGGACGGCGAAGCTCAAGGTCGCCGCCTGGGAGACGTACAGGGGCAACGACTGGAACAACAAGGGCGAGGCTGCCGTCGTAACCAACAGCGGCGCGCTGGAGGTGAAGGTGCTGGGGCCCAAGAACTTCTACATGGAGAGGAGCGCATGTAGGTGGCCATGAGTCTCGGATCTCGCTGCCGATAGTGCTAACGCAACTCTACCAGTCAACGTCCTCAGCATCCTCAAGAACCCTATGATCCTGCTGGGCCTTGTCAGCATGGGCATATTCTTCGGCATGCCCTATCTGGTTGACAACAGTACGTCTTTTGACCAGTCCTCTCTTCAGCGCGAAAGAGCCTGTCATGTTTGCAGCACTAACGCAAAACCCAACAGTGGACCCAGAAATGAAAAAGGAGTGGGAAGAGAGCCAGAAAAGCAACCCTATGAACAGCCTCATGGGTGGTCAGCAAGGGGCACAGAACCCCATGGGTAACTTTGATATGGCTGCGTTCCTGGCTGGGTCCTCAAAGGACAATAACGGAAACGGAGGGTCACGGAACCAAAAAGGTGCCAAGAAGTGATGGCGTCCCTACATATAGAGTCGTCCACTTTGTATGATCGAAGTTTACCTAAGCAGATGACGAGATGGAGCATTGTACTTTAACTGATCACTTAGAATAGGGAGCCCTACGCATTGAGGGCTGAAGCCCGACGGAAGAAACCATACTGTGGGCGGGCTTGTGTTTTCCGCGCGTCTACAGTCTGGCCAGCGAGCCAGCGAAATCAATGCGAATCCGTCAGGCATACGCCGTTGCGTGTTACGATTCCTCTGTAGAGACCTCTTCGATTCTGTGGAATTTTCATGCTTGGCTGATATGATCAGTGACAGAGCGTAGGTGAACAGCTTACACCCTGTCTACAACTTGTCCTCGCTTTCACTCACACGCCGTGTTGCTATGAGCATAGGCGAGTTGCGGTTTTCGCGATTGTTTGTGATGCGTGAGCATATTTCCAAGACTTGCTGATGAGGGAGCCAAAACTGCCCTCATTTTCACAGCTCCACCACTCTGCTTGAGCTGCAAGGGAGTCACCAATACGTCCAGACCAGTGTGGTCAGTTATTCACGCTGTTTTCAGCCAACACTGGGTAAGGGTATGGACCTCGGCGGGTCAAATTTCTGTTAAGCGGGAGACTTCCCCATGGCTCCACGATTAGGAAGTCTTCCTAAATCTCGTGTCCACTTGCAGCCGGAACCGACTTTAGGGCGGTGACCCAGCATATCAAGACGCACGGGTGATACATCCAGATTTGAATTAAGCCCAAATCCGGATTCCATGAGATCTCAGATCACTTATCCCATGAGTGATACTTCTCGCCCCGCGAAAACCTCTTCCTCCTCCCGCGGCGGCCGACGCAGCAATCGACAGACCACCAAACCAGGCAGACAAGCATGGCCGCCGTGGCACCCCACGTGAGGCCCAGGAACCTCCTCCCAGGATCCGCCGTGACGCCGACCTGCTCGGCATACTTGTCGACGGCGCGGGCACCGATCACCGCAATCGCCGTGGCGAGGGCACTCGCGACCGCGACCACCAGGAAGGCCAGCAGCGCAAGGACGATGTTTGAGCAGGCCGACATGCGACCGGAGAAGGCAAAGGAGATGATGGAGGCGAGAGTCGCTAGGCCGATCACCCCGATCGATACGCAGTCTGCGGTGTTCTTGTTAGTATTCTCATTTGGAAGCGAAGGGGGCTTGGGCACGCACAGATGATGAAGGCTACGCGCTGCACGATGTGAATAGCGTCGATGCCGCGGTCGATCTCATCCGGCCAGTCCAGGTCCGAGACATTCAACCAGCTGTTGCCCGAGGCGTTCAGGTCGCGCTGCAGGGCGTCCCGGGGGTCGAACTGGAAGTTTGCGCTGCGGGGGCTGCAGTACGTGAAGTTGCGCGTGATATCGTTGCGGGAGACGGTCGCGTTCGGGACCGCCCTTGGCTCGTAGTAGCCCTCACAATACTGTGCGGCTCGAATTAGCCTTCCTGTGCTTCCCAGGGCAGTGTAGGGCTCAAGCGCTGGTAGAGTCTTTGGAAAAGGTAAGCGGCCATGCTGTTTCTAGGAATTCGCTTACGGTCATAAGGTTGGCCGTGTAGAAGTCGTGGATACCGAGCCGCTGGAGAGCCTCGTTCAGCAAGTCCTCGGCATCATCTTGCAGAAATGAGGGGATTGAATCCAGGATTGCGGCCAGCTCGGGATGACTGTCCACATAGCTACTGTTGAGTATGCCTTGGCCGATTTGTGAGGTGTTTACCTAAGTCTCGGTTAGATCACGGGCACGGGTATTTCAAGGGACAATAGCCTGATGCATCGCCCTCTTACTGTGATCAGTGAAAACTCCGGCAGGAACGAGGTTGTGGAGCCTGCAAATAGACACAAAAATGTCATTGCGAGGGCCCCGAGGCCCAGGAGGATTGGTCCTATGGCAGAGAACCTCATCGTGTCGTGGGTTCTGACGAGATCAGATGCTGGAAGCGATTCCTTGGGCAGGTAGTTTGCTCGTCGGTAGATACAGCGTTTCCAACAAGTAATACAAACATTCGACCCACGGTGAGGTCGTTGACCGTGAATACTGAGCTGGTGGGCCCATCACACTTTTTAGTTTGGAAGATGTTTATTTGCCAGCCTCAAGAGACAAAGCTCACATGTACCAAAGCTTGAGGCACTGGGCATGTCGTCACAGCTGTGCCTGGCCGCCTTGGGCCACCGAGTCGGCGTCACCCTGCAGCTCCAAGCACCTCCCAGGGCACACGTCATGCAGAGCTTCTAGAGTATCAAAGCGTCGACCCTAGCAGAGCTTAGCAATGTCCAACGGGGATCCAGGGTCACACTCGCCTTTCTACTGAGAATTCTAGGCCCGAGGACAACACACGCTTGCTTTGAGTAATGTCTGAAAGTGTTTGTCCATCGATGTCAACAGTCTTTTGCTCGTGCACGTTGCTAGTGCCTGCCTCAAGACATTTAGACCGTTACAAGGCATTCTCAGAAGCACTTAATCAGCGGACTCTTGTCCTCAGCCGCCGTCGACCTTGGCACATTGAGCACACGAGACTGGACAGTGTCCGAAGCTGTGGGCTTGCCATGCAGATGCTGATCCTAGACCTGCAGTTGCTGAGTGCGTCACAGAGTACCGTTCACATTTCATAGCGTCTTCATTCACATTTTCCAACTTCTTAGGAGATAGTATGGCCCACAAGTGAATTCGGCCAGTACAGCATGGTTGGCGTACTGCTCGAAGAATTTAAGAGCAGGCCGGGCTGTAGACGAACTGGATAATCACAAAAACCCAGCCTCAGTAACGCAAGGCACTGACGCAAGGGACTATAGTAGGAGGTTACTAAACAATAAACATCGAAAAGATAACTTTGAGGTCTCGAGAGTATTATTTAGAGACCGGGTAAATGGTGCCCACATATTATGTGTTCAGTCTCTTGGGCCGGGGCGTAATGATTATATGAGAAATGTGTCCATACGTAAAAGAAGCTCGCCAGCCTGCCCTCCCTCCGTATTGCCGTTACTGGGCTCTTCATTTTCCCTTCATTCCATGTGTGATGGCTGACGATATTCCTGGTCTCATGTCCCTGAGAAGCTGCGCTTAGATGAGTATGTTGTTGCGAAGACCAGTTGAACGACAACTGAGAGCCGAAAGTCATTGAATCACTTTTCTACTGCTGAATCTGCTTTTCCCGAATCATGACACTAGGCCAAATCAACCCGTACTTTCAAAGTCGTCCATCCTGAGTTGTTCTTTACACAAAAGGAGGGGTTTTCTAGGCCAATATACTCTGTGTTTATGTCCAACACATCGCTAACTTGACATTATACCTAGCCACATTGGTAAACAGGCGTTTCAGTGTGCCAATACGCATACAAATTCTTGTTCCCCTTCCGATCGACCTTGCTCTGCCTCCGCCTCTCTTCCTTCTGCACCTTGACCGCGTGCCTGAATTGCGCCGCCAGAATCGCGCGCTGCTGGGACGGCGGCAGGTGCACCAAGCTGCTCCGGTCGTTGGCGCTCATGCTTGCCATTTGGTACGTGACCGTCTCTCTCTCGCGTTTCTCTCTCTTGGACAGCAATCGCGTATCGTGTCCACCCGAGCCAGGCTCCTCTTGGCCAGATACCCCTTCCTCCTCTTTCTCGTAGTCGTCTTCTATCAGTGTGTGCTCTAGTCGTGAGGCATAGGTTCGAGCCCGGCGGCGCAATTGGGTGGACGACGGCCCCGCTGGTGCTGACGACTGTCTCGATATTATTTTGCCCGAGGGCAGACGAATCGAGTCCTGGCCGACTGGTAGTGGTGTTCGACTCGAGCTTGTTGTCGCGTCGTCGTGATTCTTCTCGTCACCATCGCCCTCAGCGCCACTCTCCACGTCGTCTTCCGGCTCAGAGAAGTCGTAGAACTCAGCAAACTCCGAGTCTTCTTCCGAAGTGTCAAAATTGCAGTGGCCTTTGCCAGTCATGTGCTGCTGTACAGCTTGTACCGTAGCCCTCTCTGTCCCGCATTTAATGCATTCTCGGTATCCGTAGACAATGAGATGTAAATATCTGAAGAGAGCCTCGAGCTCGACTGCAAGATGTTGTTGATGAGGAATGAGTAGGCCGTGTGATTTTCGCATGTGTGCCATACTATCAGTGAAGTCTGATGAGAGCTTGGGACAGAAGAGACATTGCTCAGGGATGAATTGTGGCATTGTGAAGCCAGGAGAGTTAGTTGACTCCTGTGTGGGTGTGGATGTAGAGCTGTTCTGCGGACTCGATGACAGACTCATTGGTAGGTTCGATAGCTGTGCAGTTGTGGTTGTGGTTGTAGCCGTACTAGTTGTCTCTAGCATGCCGGTGAAGTTGGAGTGCAAGTCGGTGTGATTCAATTTCAAGACTTGGATACACTCGAGTCTTGTAAAGTTTCCAGTGTCAGCTGTGTAGTATAGATAATGGATGATTGAGTGTGGACTGAACTAATAATTCTCAATCCGTATTATATATATACTTAAATCCCATTGTATCGTCTGCGAGGTGTGAGTGAAAGCGTTTTGGGAACCCGGCTGGGGCCAATAGGGGTCCGTGACTGAAAGGAATCCCTCAGGCCCGGCAGGGCGGGAGACCAGCGCTACTGCACTGGAGCCCCACTAAAATGCGCAGTTTGACAAATGACATGCTCGTTGGCTCATTGACGAGATATGATTCATAGTGAATAGCGAAACTATCTCAACGCAGCCACCTGCAGTATAGCTCGCTAGTGGGCATCACGAATGGGCTGTCTAGATAGATAGCACAGCCCAGATTGACAGCGCGCTCTTCCCAATATTTGGCACAGCGTGAGCCTTGGCTCTTGCATGACAGGCCAGACTGGTGCAAATTACCGAACAAAATCCACAGCTTCGGAATGGTTTGAGAGCTCTCCTTGCGCAGTGTGGCTCGGTTTACAGATTGGGTTAGATTGTCATTATACTAACGTCCTCTCGCTGTCTGAGGTTAAGTCCGCACAAGTAGTGGAAGCTCAAAGCGTAACACGGCAGAGTAGCACTGGCTAAGCTTCCTTCTCGGATAAGCATGCCTACCACCATCATCTTGTCAATAGCGAACGTCCCTGCTCAGTCTCCTTTCTCGAGACCTTGATCCACAGCTGGAAGCTGGATACCCAGAGGAGCCCAGCAGGTAGCAATCATGACGGCAGAGGCTGGCCAACAGCTCAGCACGACTTCATGTTCCTAGGATGTCCACCCTATTCAGCATAATACAGAATGAAATCAAACAGAACCAATCCGAAACGCCGGCGACATCCAGACTTCGTGGGCTCATGACCAGGTAGAGTGATCAGAAGTCGCCACCTCCATCATCACCGCCGAAATCATTGCCATCATCGAAGCCCTCCTGGTAAGCTTCTTGGTCGTTATGGTCGTCGAATGCCTCGTTGATAAGAGCGCCGCCGACCAAGCCGGCTCCTAGACCGAGCGCCGCGCCGCCGGCCATGCCCATTCCTCCACCGCCGCTCTTTTGGGGCCTGCCTCCATAGCCACCATAGCCGCCGCCGTATCCTCCCTGTGGAGGGTAACCACCGTACCCGCCCTGAGGGGGATAGCCTCCGTAGCCCTGCTGGGGGTACCCGTACTGCGGCTGCTGTTGTGGGTAGTATCCGCCCTGCTGGGGGTAGTGGCCGCTGCCGCCGCCGAAGCCGCCGAAGCCGTGGCCGCCGCCTCCGCTGCTCATCTTGCTCTTGCCGGCGCCGAAGATCTTGCCCAGAAGACCCTTGCTCTTTGTCTCGCCCTCGCGCGGCGGCAGCTGGCTGGGATACTGGCTAGGGCTCTGGCCGGGCGCGGGGCTGGAGTTCATGTAGCTCGCGGCCGCACCGCCGCCGCCGCCACCAAAGCCGCCGCGGGCGCGGGCGTCCTCCTCTTCTTGCAGCTTCCGCGCGAACTCGGCGTCCGAGTCGACGGAGCTGGAGGCGCCGCCGGGGCCGGTGGACTGTGGGGTGAAGGGGTTCGTCTTGGAGTCGGTGGGGGCAGGCCCGCTCCCGCCGGCGTAGGCGGGTGGAGGGCCGGGAGGGGCGTCATCGCCCATGGGAGGCCGGGCCGGCTCGGTGGGCTTCTCCCATTGGGATTTCTTGGTAAAAGTGTTCACGTAGAACCTGGGCTTGATTAGTACTTTGTCTGCGTGATATGTGCGTTCGTTGTGGTGAGAAACGCCTACCATTCTGAGTATTGCGCATTCCACCGGGCAACCCATCCCTCGGGAACCTTGGGAGGTGGGGGCCCTGAAGGAGCCTCGAAGTCTGCCATTATCGTCGAACCAGCCGCTAAGGTTCGTGTAGTCTGTGTGTAAATGTGATTTAGAATCGAGATTCCAGGCGATTAGGTAAAAGCGATGATGGTTTCTGGCTGGGGATTTTCGACGGTGCTACTGTGTAAAAGGTGGTGGCGATGATGATGATGATGTTGCTGATGGCGATCAATTGGCGAGACGTAGTGTAAGTAGGTGGTGGTGGGGCAGAAGTGGGATGCGACGGCAGGTGTTCGAGAACTCGATGCAGCTCGACGATCGCAAAACCACCAAACTGGCCTCGGGCGTGGCATTCGTGGACTGACTTACCTGAGCTTTATATCTTCTCAAGAGTGTGACTAGGTCGATGAGCTGGTGGGACCCAGAAGCAAGCAGTCGCCTCTGGACAGTTGGGCATACGACGATGGTGGCAGTCCGGCGGTAGGTGATGCGAAACAGTCCCCAGCACAGCCCCAAGCTTACTGCTGCAAACCGCAGTGGCACGGGGTCTTAGACCGAAATCCCGGTAGGCCCCCCTCCCGAAGGCGAGGTCCTTGTCAGTCGGGGCCCGACTAGTCGCCCGCTTGCCACCTGCTGTTGCCCAGTCTAGTCCCTCTTGTCCCTTTCTCCTCCTGCAAAGCCACCTATAGCACGTGGCCTATCCGCAGCACATCTCCCATTGGCATTTGTAATGATGATCCTTAAGGGTTCGCGATCCTCCAGCTTGGCATTTGAACCGGTCGTGATGCCCTGGAGACTCAGACCCCGGCGGGCTCCATATGTCCAATTGCTACAAGCTTTGAAGACCCATTTTGGGACGAATCACCACGAGGGCGTGAGCGCAACCAAATACCGAATGCATGCTACAAGCTTAGGCAGCTTGGAACGCTGCACGCTCCAAACAGATCAGGTGCCTCGTCGACTTGGACTCATTAATCCTCAAATCAGATTTGGTGAGGTATGGTAGCTGTAGCTACAGCTACACGACATGCAGATGCCATACGGTGAACTGGTGCAATTCAATGCCTTCGTACAAGACACACCGAGAAGGCAACAGCTTTTCATTCAATACGGTAGGCTGCAGCTTGCTGATTACGATTCAACCAGCTGTGCCGCACAGGTTGAGGCCAAGTGGCTCAGTCTGTCCACAATCACAATGCTCGAGGAAGTACCCAACAAGGCCGTCAAGTAAGAGCGTACGAGCGTACGGGCTGACTACTGGAGGAACCATAACCACATGCCAATAGCACTGAGGAATGGAATCACTCCTCGAACGACCACGGCCCAGCGCCTGGGAATCCTTCGTCCGCTCGCCACTGCTGTACCTCGCGCGAAAGCTATACAGCGCTCGTGACATAGTCCCCCGTCGCCCCATATCGGATCCCGTCACAGTCATTTGCATCTCCGACACCCACAACAGCCAGGCCGCACTCCCCGACGGCGACGTACTCATCCACGCGGGCGACCTCACTCATAGCGGGACCTTCTCTGAGCTCCAGGCCGCGCTGGACTGGCTCCAGGCCCTGCCGCACGCGCACAAGATCGTGATCGCCGGCAACCACGATGCCATCCTCGATCCGTCGCTAGATGCAGGGAACGAGAGGGCCCGGCTCGACTGGGGGGACGTAACATACCTGTGTGACGAGTCCGCGACCGTCCAGTGTTCCAACGGGCGGAGGCTGCACGTCTACGGTAGCCCCCTCTCGCCCCGTCACGGCAACTGGGCGTTTCAGTACTCCAAGTCGGAGGACGTCTGGGCGGGCTCGGTACCGGAAGGCGTGGACATACTCGTCACCCACGGCCCGCCACGGGGGCATCTCGACCTGATGAGACTAGGGTGTCCGCATCTGCTCCGAGAGTTGTGGCGGACGAAGCCACGGTTACATGTCTTTGGGCATGTGCATGAGGGCTACGGACAGGAGTGGGTCGGATTTGACGGTTTGCAGGGCGCCTTTGAGCAAGTGGTGATGAGCAGAGGCTTGAGGAGGATCGTGAGCTTTGGCAGGCTGGTCTTGGAGGTTGTCTGGGGAAGTTTCCGCTTGGCAAAGGAGGCGCCGTGCCTGTTGGTCAACGCGGCCATGGTAGGCGGGCTCTGGGATAGGGAAAGGAGGGAACCAATTGCGGTCGTGCTATGATCAGTAGAGCCGCACTTCTACTGGGTAAGTGGTACACATGGGAGTCTGGTAGTACAAAGTGCCAGAATTGGACTGTTTACTTGATACTGTCTTCCATGGATGATGAGTGTCTGCAATACCTTTGTTTCTCCCCAAGCTCGGGCCAAAACTTGGAGATAACAGACTCTTTCTGCCGTGGCAGAATCAGAGGACTAAGTGAGCAGCTTGTCCTGAAAGCTGTCTTTGGAGTGCATGGGCAGCAATTGTGTCTGTTTAATATGACATATTACATGGACATCTGACTGCCCTGAATGAGGCTTAAGAATAGCAGCAGGTAGCAGGGGACGATGAAACGGTATCCGGCTGTGACGTAGTGATATGCAAGATGTTGTGTGAGCCACATTAATCTATCCATCATCTGTTGAATAATCGACATTACTTGTTGGGCATATGTCTGTGTGTATACCAGTCACGTCAATTTGACGAGTTATGTCCGGATGTTAGCCAAGACTAACACTACACGTGTCCCCGGGAAGTCCTACTGTCCGGGTGACAACATGTACCTGTGTAGGACTTTGGTTGCCAGAAGCAACAAAGGGAAACCAAACCCTTGCGAGCCACCAATTTACTTCCGTAGCTGGAGCAGTAAGGCTTGGTAGCGGGCCACACAAAGCCAGCCCCGGGCTGAGCACTCCACCGTGGTCAGCAGCAGCAGAGAACGCATTCAAGATAACAAATGGAAGGAGTGTCTGTGGCACATGTCCCACGGGCTCGCCACTGTCCACAACACACACACACACACACACACACACCAGCCCCAGACGCATGTGAAGGTGCAGACCTGTATGCAGCCTGTGCTTATTACCCCGTCTTCAATGTTGTGCTGGGCAATACCGTCCCAACTAGGGACCAAGGAAACCCGTAGTTGGATGCGAGATTAACAGGGCAAGACCTTGGAGAGGTCGGTAGGCCGGGCGGGTTGTTATCTCCTATCAGTACCAGACTCCATTGCTGTGTATACGACTTTGATACCATTTTCCGGCGTACCCCCTCACAAAAGCACCGAATCCGGCATTAGACTGGAACTGCTGCAGGATTATTCGTGGCCAACAATATGAGGGGGAACTGTTGTCAGACTATCACCAGTGCTACTGAACTTCTCGTCAAATAGTCAAGCTATTCTCTTTCAACTTGCACGTCATGAATTAGGTGCCAGCCCAGCAAACTAGGTAGGGCTGACAACACGATGGGTACAGGGTACGGGCCACGGAACATTACCTGTATTCCTCCTAGCACGAGCGAGTCTGACCGTTGCCTGCATGTACTATACTCAGTGGGAGTCGTTGACCATTCCTTGTGCACTCATCTGTTTGGCGGCCTCCCCACACACCTCCCAGCCCTGAAGTCAATTCAACCTGTACGTAGTGAGTATGTGCCTGTTGGCTGTGAGGAGGGTGCTGGAAGAAGCAAGCTAATGAGGGAGATTTGGGGATTGTGAGTGGTACCTGGGTGGTGAAAGAAGAGCCTAGAAGACAGGGGACGGGTGGTGCAAATGTGCATGTGTGCGAATCAGGCTCAGGTTGAGAGCATGTCGATGCCTGCTGAAACCAAGTAAGCCCAGAGCTTAAGTTGATTGTCTCTGTGTGATTGCCCAGGCATGTCATTTTCGGTCATTTGGGACCAGTGACCGGGCTGCCTCAAGCAATAAAACTCAAGGCATGGGCATAACGAGGTGTCTAGATAGCAGGACGGAGGTGAGCAGGAAGCAGACCAGGCAGTGAGAGAGACCAGGCCGGGCAAAGCAGAGGGCAAGCAAGGTACATACGAAGAGGCGAGAGGCCAAATGGAAGGCAGTGCAGGCATGCAGGCGGTGCAGGCAGGCCCTAGGCGTCTATCCCCTCCCATCTCCTCGACTCGCCTCCCCAGGCGGGCTGGCCAGTCACCCAGTCCAGTCCAGGCCGGGTCAGGTCAGGTCAGGTCAGGTTAGGTAGGTAGGCGATGTAATCTCTCACTGCCAAAACCCCTTTATTCACAGCCTGTGAGAGCCCCACTCCGTCGCTGTCGCCTGGCCCCTGCCACCCCAACCCAAACCTTGGAACCTCTGACCTCTACTTCCACTGCCTCTTTCCTCCATCCATTGGGAAACAACCGTCACGCCCGTTCTTCCTCCTCCCGTCCATCTTTGACTTCACCCATCGCCTATCGCCTGCTTCTCACCAGCCTGCAATCCTCCACCACATCCGCCAGCCCTTCATCTCACAAACCACACTCTCCAAAATGGCAGAACTCCGCCGAAAGCTCGTCATTGTCGGCGATGGTGCTTGTGGAAAAACGTGTCTGTTGATGTGAGTAGCCACTCCTCCTCCAGCTGCTTCTGCTGCATTCTCTTGTCTCTGCTGCGACCGCGCCTGCTACTACTATCTGCCTATCTATCGCCTGCTTCATCTGCCACCGCCCATCTACCCATCTGCCCATCAACAGCCTGCCACGCCCTCACCGTCTGTATTATCCTCGCCATGCTGACCTCAATCCCAGTGTTTTCTCCAAGGGTACCTTCCCCGAGGTAAGAGACACGCCGTTTTGCCGCGTCGATCCCGAATTCGTCATCTCCCCATCCACCGTGCCCCCTGTCACGAGGCAGCCCATCTGGCAAAAGTCAACAACTACAACAACAACAACAACAACAACAACAACAACACCAACTACCACCATCAGTCCAGTCCAGTTCATTCTGATTCCCATGGCCGCTCTCGCCCACAAACACCACACTCCAACCCCGTTGTCCACAATACACAACACCACCTCGCATCCAGAAGCGCGTGTCTAATTTTACCTAGGTCTACGTCCCCACTGTTTTCGAGAACTACGTTGCCGATGTCGAGGTTGATGGCAAGCACGTCGAGTTGGCACTATGGGATACTGCTGGCCAGGAAGATTACGACCGTCTCCGACCGCTGTCATACCCCGACTCCCACGTTATCCTGATCTGCTTTGCTGTCGACTCGCCCGACTCCTTGGACAACGTTCAGGAGAAGGTAAGGACCCTCGCCCCCCTCCCCCAACTAATGTTGTCTCGCTCCAAACCGAGGCTACCCGTGAGTCACCTACTGACACTGCTGCCTTCTACAGTGGATTTCTGAGGTCCTCCATTTCTGCCAAGGACTTCCCATCATCCTGGTCGGCTGCAAGAAGGATCTGCGCTACGACAACAAGACCATTGAGGAGCTCCGCAAGACAAGCCAGAAACCCGTCAGCCCCGAGGAGGTAAGTGTGCTGCCCCTGTGTCTGCCCTGACACAGCTCTCCCGAGGCATACCAACACGGGATTGCTAACCGGCATATCTACACGTAGGGTGAGGAGGTCCGCAAGAAGATTGGTGCCTACAAGTATCTCGAGTGCTCAGCCAAGACCAACGAGGGCGTCAGAGAGGTTTTCGAGCATGCCACACGTGCTGCGCTTCTGCAGCGGAAAGGCGGCAGCAAGAAGCACAAGTGCCTCGTCCTGTAAGGGACCCGCACTATGTACCTTCCAAGGCTCCTTTCGACCAGGCTACTCCGGTGATGTAATCCATCATTGGCATTGCCACGACTAGCCTACAGTCCCTCAAATCTTGTCCTTGACTTGATTCGTGAGCCACCAAGGCATGATCCAGAGACGGTGATCAGGAACATGTCAAGATGGCAAAAGAGTCTCTGGGGGTGACGTCTCTCTTTTATTTTTCGGCTGGCGTTAATACCAATCGGCCGTGGTCGTCGTGCACGCCTCATATCACCGCATACCCATCTTCATCGGACCGGCGTGTCCTCTGGTCGGGGCAAATACACACGGCGGGGGTTTAATCGCTCGTATACTTCGGAACAGGAAACAGCGGTGTCTTTTTGGCCCGCATCTGACAACGGCGTGGTCTGGAAGGGGCAACGGGGATTTGCGAGTGGTGTCTTGTGCGTGCGAAAGGATCACAGAAATCAGAGACAAGGACAACTGCGTGTTGTGTGTAAGGTGGGCACGAATTGACGTACCGGGGGATCCGCCACGGCCGAGCTCTCGTAAATATCTCTCCATCATCCGCTATTTCACTCCCTTTTACTCCCCAACCAAACATTTCGTCGTCTCTCTGAACTGGGAGGAATGCATGGGCCGGAAGGGGGAGGGCAAGGAGGGAGGAGACGAGCCTGCTTGCGTACAGTCCTCTCGGGTCACCGGAATCTCCCGGGTTGTGTGGTCGTTTCCTTATATCTCTTTTCGACTCTTTTTTCCTTTTGATAATTTAACGGGCTGCCTGCGTTGTCGTGTCGCCTCATTATTTTCCAATTTCCGGGGAGATGGCTGCCCGGGTCTTTTTAGGTAGCCTGCTTTTCGCGATACAGGTCCTCATTGCGATCAGTGGATCCATCTTGTGTACAATACTAGTTAACTTGTCTCCAAACGCCCGCAAGCCTTGCCATGTCATCTCTGCTACACTAAAGTCGTATTGCACACACCTGTGGGTCGACGCGGCTTGGCTTGGCCTGCTGGTCAGGATCGTCTCAGCCTTAGTTCTTCTCTACTACTGATGTCTATGTAACTGCATATATCATACCAACATGTTGACCTTATAGTGACTGATTGGCGTTCGATACGGAGATACTCATCACGCGTCAAGGGAGACGCACCCGGCCGGAACGTGATTATGTCACGAGTAGAGGACCCTGAGATTGTTTGAGACATGGCGCAGACGTTGATCAGAAGAACTGGGTTGTCTTGAGATGTCTGTGGTTCGTATGTGTTCAACATCAACCCATCCTGTCTCCTCACAATATTGAAAAGAGGCCAGCAGCATGGACTCGAGCTCATCACACCACCAGAACCCGCTCCAGCAGAAACAATCTCGGCCTGTCCAAACACCGTTGCTACTACACAACGTACGCGGGGTTCTACTGAGGGCAGGTCTGCGAGGCGGGCTCAGCCGGTTAGCTCATCTCGAACCAGGCCGGGGGTCCAGGACGAAACAAGATAAGGGGGGGGGGGAGACGGACAGCGCCACAGCTCCCGCAGGTCTTGCTAGAACCGTCGGACGAGACTCCACACTTGGGGCAGGCAGTTCCGTGCATGCTGGGCAGGTGTTGTATTCTTCTGTTTGTGCTGTGTGGGGGATTAAGAGTTGGCTGGTATAATTCGACGTTATCGTGAATGTTGGATATATATGTGGGCTAATAAGGTGAGCTGCTAATATTAAAAAGGGACAAACCCGTACCCATGAAATTGGAGCGGCGGCAAAAGGCGGGGTTTATATAAAAGCTGGCATTAAGAGACTGGGGACAAGTGTAGTAGTAAGGGAAGGGAAGGACTGGGACTGATCTGATCTGATCTGGTCTTGGGATCCGCTATCTGATTCAAGGCGAACCCGTGATCCCCTAACCTCCCTCCCCCGCCGCCCTAGAGCGAGCCATGCAGGTAGGCTGGTTGGGCTAGGTTATGTAGGGTGGGAAATGGTACGCCGGCTTCGAGGGTTTGCATACACATACCCGCCGCACCCGGGTGAGTTCGAGGCGACCCTATGCTTGCTACTGGTGATACTTCTCATGCACGCCTCGGGGTTCCGTTTGCCCTATTGCCATCCATGCTTACTACCAACTACTTGTCCAGCAACCACCTTGTGCGCGTTCGGTCTCGCACCGAGACGCATGGAGATATGTATATGTACGGTCCGAACGCCCAGGGCACAATGCTCCCCGCGGGTGAAGATACAACGTTATCTATCAAGGCAACGAATGCGGAGGTTGGGTAAGGGTGCAGGGACAACAAGGTCACACCCGTGAGCACGGCACCCACCGCGCTCGCCCAGCTGACACGCCAGGCAGGCTCCGAACGGGGCGTGGGCTTATTGGGGGCATGCGATAAGCCCCCCTTCTGCATCCCGCGCCTCGTAGTTGGTCTCGAGCAACCCCATCTCCCCGGAAACTCGTCACGCCCTTGGTCCCCTTCGGCGGTCCAGACCACCCCACGCCCGTGTAACCTGTTGGCGTCGTCAGCTGTCGGGCTGCAGCAGTTGTTTGTAACGGCTCAGCGCCCGTAAGGCTGAGAACAGTCACTCCGGCGTCTTGGAAGGCAGGTGTCTTTCCGGAGCAATTCCATGTTCTATTGGAAGCAGTGCGTCCCTGATGCCTGTCCCGGCATGGTTCCTGTGGCCTAGTGTGGCCTTGTAGTTACCCAGTTTCATCTAATATCTATATGTCCAGTTCCGCAGCGAGCGGTTGCGTGTGTTGTTTTCCCCCTCTGGGTGTTATTTTCCTCCTCTGGGCGTCGCTTTGCTCTACATACATTGAGCCACGCCTCCTTCGCCTGGTAATATGAGAGACATGTCAGCTCGGTGAAACGGGCGAGGCGGGCAGGGGCATAGCGAACGAACCTTTGATTATTTTGCTCACTGCTTGGAGGGTACTTATGATCATCACACCACAGCCAAAAACAACGACGGCGCCGGCGACGTATGTCTTCCACGACCTCGTCGACAGCTTGATGTAACAGAGGGGCGGGAGTATGTAGGCCATCGCAGAGGCGCTCGTGGCGCCGACGAGCTCGAAGACGGAGCCCAGGTCGCAGGTCAGGACGCTCAGCACGGTGGCACTGATGACGAGACTCGTGCTGAATATTAGGTGGAGGTGCATGTTGAAGGGCTCGCCGGGAAAGTAGTAGTTGAGCATGACCTCACGGCATACAAAGGCCTCGAGGGGCAGCGTGGTGAGCATGTTTAGGCCGAGGCACAGGCGCGCGATGTTGACCATGGTATTATCGGCGGGGAAGTTGTTAAGGATGTTACCCACCGTCTTGTCGCCGAAGGTGACGAATCCGGCGAGTGCCATGAGCAGGCACGCCAGCATCGATACGCCCGTGGAGAAGTGCGTGACGCGACTGAAGCGATCGATGGTTGGCGTCTTGAGGGAGCCGTATATGAGCAGAGAGTTGTGGTGGCAGACAAATGCTTCATACCAAGTCAGAAGCACGAACAAAGTGACACGAGGGGCCACACAAGGGGTCACCGGCTCACCGAATGATATCACCCCTATTGCTTGGAGTATGCCTGAGTTTACCGTGAGCAGCGGCGTGCTGAAGGATCCACGATCTTCTGCGGGCGCCAAGAGGCCCTGTATTACGACAGTTACTAGAATGACCATCATGCTGATCAAGGCAAGCGTGCTAGCTTTGGCAAGCTTCCCGTAAATTAGCATTGTCTCTGACAGACACCCTGCTGGGTTGGCCGGGAGGGCAGGGGAGCTTAGCAGCCATGGGCTCACCTTCGCAATATCTCTATATAATGTCAAGGGGTAGCTGACCCCAAGTATGAATATCACAATCACAGCCCTTCTATCCGCCAGCATCCCGAGCACCGGTGTGTCTCTGAGGCCGGGCCAAACGGCCTGCAGAACGTGTGGTATTGTGTCCCCCACGATGACCCCGAACGCCACCATGCCGCCGAAGGCGAACAGCCACTGGGCGAGGCTGATGGCGATCAGGCCGCTCCTCCCGAAGCAGTGCTCGACGGTGCCCTGGAAGCTGTTGGCGCCGCTGAGCTTGCTGTTGACGACGATCAGGCAGATGGTCCAGTCGACGACGAAGGTGAGCCCGACCAGCAGGACGATCCCCGACAGCAGGCCGGCCTGCTTGAACGCGTACGGCTGCCCGATGATGCCCGCGCCGATGATGCTGTTGGCCATGTTCATAAACGCCGAGCGCAGGCCGGACTTGGGCCGCTGCCGCTCGCTCTCGGCCCAGCTGTCGGCGTCCTCGTGCTCGCCGCCCCACGGCCCGTTGGCCAGCGCCACGCTGGGCGCCTCGATGCCCGTCAGCAGCGGCCGCCGGTGCTCATGGCCGCGGGCGCCGCCTGCGCCGCCGCCGATGTCGAAGTCGAGGTCGTCGAAGCTGTCGCGCTGGGAGGAGGAGGACGAGTACGACCCGCGCCGCTGGCTGTCGAAGCTGTCCGCGGTGCCATTGGGCGTCCGGCCGTGCAGGATCGTGGGGTTCGGGTCGAAGCGGACCCGCTGCGGCGTGCGCGGCGTTCTCTGGCCCGATGGCGGTGTCGGCGTCCCTGGGGGATGGGGCGGCCTCATGGCGCCTTGCGCAGGGGCGCCCGTTGGCCTCGTTGCCCCATTTGCGGCGCCGGCTGCTGTGGGGTCCTGTTGTTGTTCTTGGTGTTGCTTCCCGACATCATCGTCGCCTTCTGAGGACCCTGCGTCGTCGTCGAACAGTAGGGCCTCGGCTTCCGGGTCGCGTGTGCTCGCTGGTTCGGCGCTGCCGGCGTGGTGTTGCGATCTGGCCTCGGCCATCGTTTGCTGGAGCTTATCGCGAGCTCATTGTTGGGCAATGGGCTACGAGTCTTCGGGTTTCTTTCAGCCTGATGACTGCGTCGAAGGGAGGTGCAGCTCGCTAAGGTATCTTGCCGGCTCGGACGGGGTTGTTGTGCTGGACGCGTCGCTTGTTGTCTTTTCTTCAGGGTCGTGTCAGCCGTCAGATTAAGTGTGCAGGTAGGACATGTATGCGTTCGGAGGTTCAGGGGTCTGCTATTCAGCTACGGATCCGGCCTGTTTGGCCTGTGTGGCCTGTGGTCCGTGGCCCCGTGGCCCGCCCAGGCCGGGTCGCAAAGCAGTAAGGATCTCCCGACCCAAGAGTCGGGGATTATCAAGCCTACGAGAAGATGAACTGCGGCTGTTGCTGTGAATTGAATTATTACTGTGCGTATATTGTTAATATACATATTACAATGTGCCATGTGTGCATGTATATATAAACTGCCCGGCCTGTCTCGGGCCCTTTTGTTGGGCGAACCATCAAACCTACCGGTCGAGGTTTCAGGGGTATCTTGCTGCGGAGTGGATATACATCATGATGTCTCCATTTTTCTCTTTCTGAAGCTCTCTGCTTCTCGCTTGGACAGACCGCCCTGGTGAACAACTTGTCCACTTGATTTTGCTGCAACTCCGATGGTCACTTTCTTCCCCGAGCTCATTCATCGCCTGCATCCTTCCACTCCTTCACCATTGCGCCAGTGTGCCAATGACGCCAACAGTGAACAACACTGACGTGTATGTTCCGACTATCAACTGCTTCCCCTGTGATGATGCCGCAGATGTCGTGACACCGCCTGTCTCCGCCGCGGCACTTGCACCTGACGAAGTCTCATGTCCGCTCATTCCAGGCGCCACACTTGTCGTGCTGCTCGCATCAGGCTTAGGAGTGGCCGTCGAGCTCGTGCTGCTGGTGCTTGTGCTCGAAGTTTTCACGGCCTTGCTTGCAAAGCCTGGTGATGGTTAGTATTGAATTTTGTTTATTCATTCGATGGGAATGGCTCGAAGAAGGAACGAGAAACTCACCAATCCGAGTCTGGTCGATATCGAAGACAGTGTACACGTTCTTCAGGTAAACGGCCCCAAGAAACCAGGCGCCAGCCACAACTTCGCGGCCGAAGATATTGCTCGTGCAGACACCTTTGTCGGACGGCTCCGACAGCCAGTCCTTGACCGAAATCTGATGCTCAACGCCGGAGAATGTAACAGTGATAGACTTGTCACTGTCGCACGGGGCAGTAAAAGTCACCCCGTCGGAGCTGCTGGCACCCGGAATGATCTTGTGGAGACTCGCGACGTCCTCGGGCGGACCAAAAGCATACGTTGTCCCAGTGTCGATGTAGGCGTATCTCCCGACGACATTGGCCTTGTTGCCGTCGTAGCCCATGCCGTCCATCGCAATCGCCCAATCCCCGTTGGCCGCGGAGTTGACGGGTGTATAAGTGATGTCTCCCGTGAACTTGCTAGAGTCGGTGCCGCCGAACGTGATTTGCCCCGTGTTCGGGCCATCCTCTGCTCTGTCGAGAGCCACACTGAACACATTGGATTTGAGAAGCTTGTCCTCCCTGACACTTCCCATGAAGTTGTCAGACGAGCCGTTGTTCATGGACAAGCCCAATATCCCGTCAAAAGCAAAACTTGTGAAATCATCAGAGGTCGTGTTAGCCACCCCAAAGGCCATGGTGACTTTTACAGACGCAATCGACATCGAGTCTTCCGTCAATATCCCCTCAACGGCCCCTGTGCCATAGTTGAGGGAGAATTCGGAGCCAACGGCCTTAGATGTGGTCGAGTCCGAAGGGCCCCATGTTGTGTGCATCTGGCAGGCCTTTGAGTCGCAGTTCGATCCCATCACCCAAGTCGTACCAGCTCCTGTATCACAGAGCATGTACAGCGGCTTGTTGCTCGATCCCAGGGTTGCCTCGACAAAATAGGAAAAGTCCGTGCCATCTTGGTCAATTCCAGCGCTGTTTGTGCCGGAGGGGGTTGCCGCTGTGTCAATTGTGTACTTGTTGTCTCTACCGACCAAAGTCTCTGGGCCGGGCAGTGTGTGGGATGGCTTTGAGCTGTATTTCCGAATCAAACGTCGGGCTTCGTGTTCTGCGTTGTCTGCCGACGGTCCACCGTTCCGAGCAGAGCTCTTCAGTGAGAGCTGGACCGTGGTTGGCGAGTCACCCTCTCTGTACGACGGAATGAATGGATAGAATGCCAAAGCAGTGGTGGCCCATGTTGTCAGAATAACAGCACAATGCATGGTGCCTGTTCAACTCGAACTGCCGATTTGTTGGTAGTGGGGTAGCACGCCTCGTAATCCCCAAAGCAGAATTCGAGAGTTATGAGCCAGTTTGATGTGATGCCGTTTGATCAACTCATCTCAGGTCAAAAGTTCGAGGTCAGGCGAACGTCAGCCCGAAGGTGGCGCTTGATGGGGATGGGCGAAATTGTCACAATCGACGCGGATGAGCAGTCGATTCTTGGCTGAATGACCGAGAACAGCGAAGCTCTCAGCTGGTCCTTGGTCGAGAGTACCAGACTCTGGCTCTTTTCCTTTCGTCGACCAGATTAGATATTAGAAATTACGCAGTAAAGGTCGATGGTGAGAACAGCTCCAGCATCCCCCAAAGTCTTCCGCCGTGTGCACAAGAGGGACGTGAAGGGGAAACAAGCTGGCCCGTCGCAAATGCTGAGATGGATATAGCTATCGTGACTGGAACGTAGTGGCTGATCTTTATGAAGTAGCGAAGCTCCGAGACAAAGGGCGCTACCGGACAATGCAAACGAGATGCAAACCACGAAAAATTGCAAGCAGAATCAGTAAAGATGCCACGCCAGATGAGAAGGAACAGATATGACGTGCTGGGAGAGGGAAATCGACGGTGGCCTCGGGATAAGTCGAGGGGCAAGCGAGTGAGGAGAGGAAAGAATGGACCAGACAAGAAGCGCTTGTGGTCAAGAAAGATAGACAAGACAAGAGAAGAGGAGTTCCGGAGAATTGTGAACGCGCCTCAGGACAGAAAAGGAAAGTGATCTGGCAGGGAGTACAGTAGCAACTACTGGAACTGATGCAACACAAGCTCGTAGTGTACAGCTCGATGTGCCGGGTGGAGCGGATTCGGGCAAGCAAGGTTACTTCAATACTATCAACGATTGACTTCAACCCCAGATCCACCCACAGCACCCATTCACCATCCCACATTCAGTCCAAGGGCGGCTTAGTACCGAGTCCAACCAGGCGACCCAAAAAGGATCGCTGCGACTAGCCAGGGGCACGCTCTGGCAGTCCGGCTGGGCCTGAGCAATTGAGCAATGGGAGGTCCGGGGGGCTCGATCGTCCCCTGGCAATCAGCGCCGACGTGTCTGCTTGTCCTCTTCGGTCCTGGCGCGTTGCCCAGTTGTTGATAGTGCCTGTGTTGTTCGTGGTCCCGGCTGCAGATCGAAACATTCGGCTCTCGTTGGGGGCTCACGTATGGCTGCACGGCCAGACGGACTGGCGGCATGTTTGTGCCTGGGTGCAACTTCGACACTGCATGTTTAATTGGACCTTGGCACTGCCCCGAACTGAGATGCGCCGTGTGGGCATTCGCAGATCGTCGAAAGATCACATTCAAGGAAACACATCTCTCTTCTTTTTGTCCCCTTCTTACCAGCTTCAGTTGCGGGACAGCATATATTCCAGGTTTTGCGCGACAGAAAATAAACACGAGAACTCTAATTCTGGCCTTCGCGACTTGTCATATTCCCTGCACAACCGCTGCCCGGTGAATCATGTAGCCTCTTGACTGCAGGACCTTGCAGGACGACAGGTGGGCTGCTTCCGGCGCGGCTCGGGGGGAAACCCCAATTTCGATAATTCCCAGACTAGAACCGATCATGGATGGGCCAAGCTCCTCCATCCATGGGCCAGACTCGCCAGAGCCAAGCGTGCGTGCGGCCCAAAAGGGCACAGATGGGGTCAGGGGTCGCCATGTCATGTCAGACGTCAAGACAGATTCGGGAGCTCCACAGCAATAGCACAGCTCCTGATCACGAGACTGCCTCTCTCGGCGGGTTCAATCTTGTAAGCTGACTGGCACTCCTTGCAAAACCACATGGTCGTCAGATTTACACGTTTGCCCGCGGCTCCAGGCGTCTTACAAATCGCACTTGAAAAAAGAAAACTTTGGGTACAAAGTGCGACTCAAGCCTGCCCAGGCCATGTGTCTACACTACGAATGTTACACGAGATGAGCACATCCCACACCTTCTACCCTAGCATCAACCGAAATGCGAGTCCATGAAACAACGAGCTGTAGACTCCGGCCGAGGGGTAGCCTCGAAAGAGTGCTTTCTGCTATAATCAGGGGTGAACCCAGCCGCATCTAGACCAACCGCACCTTTGTCCTCTGTGCTGTGTTATTGGGCTTCCCGCAAGCGAGATGTCTCATCATTTCATACACCCGTGGCACATCAGACATCTACAGTGAAGACGCGCCCCAGATCCTCATCAAGCGCGGTGTAGATTCGCTTCAAACCAGTTTTGGGCCATTAGGAGAGCCCGTGATGCCCCTTCAGAACCGTCAGCCTTTTGCAGTAAGGCCGCCCTGGTGTCCCGGAAGATTGTGGTCTCTTTCTCCCCCATGGTATCGGATGCTGCCAGAGTCCTCAGGAAGGCCCATGTCGACTCGTTGGTCCACTGCAACGAGACCGCGAGCTTGGCGGTCTCTTCAAAGACGGATGAGGCCGCGTCGACGTCGAGCTTCGAGAGCAGGAAGTATAGGTACGACCAGCCCGATATGTCGGTATGATTTCGGAAGCACCAGCGTTTTGTTACTTCCAACAGCTTCCTGAGGGCAAGTGAATTTTGGGCGTCCTGGGCCCTCGGCATATCGTTGATAAGCCAGCGGGCATGGCACCACGCGTAGTAGTTCCTGGGATGTCTCTGGCCTGCTACCATGACCACCTTCTCCAGGCTTTCACCAACATTGTGCTGATCGCCGTGACGTGCTGCCGTCTCGACGAGCCAGCGGCGATGACTCCACAGGGTCGGAGACTTGGTATGTCTGTGAAGGCGACTGGTAAGGAGACTGTCGATGAAGAACCGGTCCCTCTCAATGGCTTCCAGAAGATGTTCTTCAGACGCGACCCCAGCCGATACAATCAGCGTTTTGCGCGTGTTCGCCGCCGTCAGGTGCTCCGGGTCCATCATAAGCACAACGCTCGTGACTGCCAGGAGCCCGTCAGCCGACAGGGTGCTTTCGGCGCCGAGGTGACTTTGCAGGATCTTTCGGGCAACGAAGAAGGCCTGGACGAGGCCGTATTTGGAAACAGCTATAGCGTTTCCATCCTGCAGGAGAAATGTTCCTGGCTCTAGCGGGTGGCTCTTTCCAAGGATCTCCACTTCCAATAGTTCGCCATGTTGGGCCCCGTGTTTGGTCAAGGCTTTGGAAATCGCCTCATAGGCTGCCGCTGGATCGCTTTCGCTTAGAGCTTCAGCAACTGATGTGTTGACAGCCCTGGACATTTTCTCCCTAATAAGACTTAGGAACTGAGTTCAGGACTGGTATGGCCTCCGGATAGTCAGCAATTCGATGACAGGCTCGTGACTGTTTGATTTCCTCACAGGTCAGACCAGCTCACGGACGGGGCCTGGTTTTCCAGAAGCTATTTTCTGACGAGACAATTTGATGTCATCGTCGCTTATCACTCAAACAAATATCTTTATCGGTTATGACCTCGTACTTGCACAGATACTGGCCGTGTCAGAATCAGTGCAGTTGGTTTGAGATCTCAGTTGGCCTCAAGCTCGGGTCCTCTGGCTCAGGCCCGGCGAGTTGATTTGACGGCCTTACGTAAGACAGGCGGCAGATGCTCCGGAGGCACTTGGACAATGGATTGTAAAACCAGCGACAAGTCTTTAGAATTTGGTACTTTACATATTACACGAGACCACTTCTGCTTTGTAGCTAGGCCATCATTACCGCAAGCAGGGCGAGCGGGCCTCCCGTTGATGGGACATAGACAAATCGATTACTTTGTTATGCTGCCCTCTTGCACAACAACTGTGATATGGTATTTGAAATTTCCTTGCCCAGGCTTCTGCCGTCAAACTACGCTCACTGGTATCTGCCAGTGTCGCATAGTGATGCCTGTGCTTTCTCATGCAAGTCGCAGCAACCGGCAAGTGCTGGATCATTTCTTCCACGTCCCTATCGTCCATCGCTCCTAGTAGCCCCGACTCGGTGTTGTTATCTATGCGCCGCCAACAAGGATGTTGCTGAAAACATTGCCTGTTAGTCATTTTGTTCATAATTATCATGCGCGGGGCAGAATCCTTGAGTAGGTCCAACACTTGAGACGCCGTGAGCCCCTCGGACTCGTCTAGCATTATCCCACAAGTGCCAGCTGTCCCTGATCAAAGCAACCAAGAGACAATGAGGTTCGAAGAAATCGCTTACTTGAGGGGGATGTGTATCAGCTTCACAATGTATCCGACAAAGCCCATGATCAAGACTGCACAAGAGAAAGTCAGTACATGTGGTTGCAAGTCGCGTGGTGAACTTCGGCATATGGCTTCAATGCGAGGGGCTTCGAGTGTAGTTGCAGTGCTTATTCGACACCGGGAGGTTGACAAAGGGACGACATCGAGGGGGTTTGTGGGACCACTGACAGCCGACGCCAACTGCTTGCGAGATCTGCAGAATTGGATATTAGCCGGATGCCAGATACTTGCATTGTCGGGGAAAGCATACCTTGAGGAACTCCTTCTGATCAGGCTTCTGGCACCTTGTCACTAAAAAGCGTTCAACGTCAGCATCGACCACTTTGACAGTGTGGGACCATCTGGAGCGCGACAGGAGGCTCCTTACTGAACTGGACTCCATCCTTGACAAACTCCCGGGGCACCTCCAGAGCTTCAGAGACTTGGTCGGCCATTGTAGATGATTGTGGAGAAGAGAAATCCGAAAGAGAGACTGGGCAGCTGGGGACAGACGGGCTGGTCGATTTCGTGATTAAGGAGAGGTTGGGCGAAGAAGGGTGGTGAGAGAGCGAGTTGGCCAAGGTAATTGATTCCGTGCTAAACACGTCGCCTCATCCGGGTCGGATTGAAATCGCATTGCTGGCCTTCCGGCCGGCTGGCGCAAATCAATCGACAGGGTCTCGGCTGCTCCAGGCGCCAAGGGTCTGCCACTAACGGGCAGGAGCTCTCCACCGCCCGCAGCGGCAGAAAAAGTTACCTGACTTAGCTCAAGAGGAAAAAAAGAAGGCAGGTAGCTCTTGTTTTCTCTCAATAATACCACTATCTAAAGCAAAATAAGGCATTGTCACCCGAACCTTGCCCAGCATGGTAGAACTGCGACCTAGGAGGTCCAAGGGTATGCACATGATTAATTTGAACTCACATGGTTGATTTCGCTGACCAGAGAAAAGCCACCACGAGTGCAGAGTCGGCCGCGGTCGAGGAGACGCCCAAGCCCAAGGTTGCAAAGACACCAAGGTCCACGAAGCGCAAGGGTAAGAGCCACATTTGCCTCAAATATAGAAAGGAAGCTGTGCTCACCAATTCTTAGCAACCGAGGATGACTCCCCCGCTGCCACGAAGAAGCAGAAGTCTGTAAAGACCCCGGCCAAGACCAAGGACGTCACGGACACCCCGACCGAAGTTGCCGAGACATCAACGCCGGCGCCAAAGTCCACGAAGAAGGCGAAGACTCCGGCGAAGAAGAAGGACGCGGAGGAAGTAACCCCAGAAACAGCCGAGAAGCCAACCCCAAAGTCCAAGAAGGAGAAGACGCCTGCGAAGCCCCAGGAAACTCCCAAGCCTGCCGTTGCGGACACCCCGAAGCCCGCCGGCAAGGCCACCCCCAAGTCCGCATCAAAGGAGACCCCGAAGACTGCCAGCCAGGCGACGCCAAAGCCTGCTGTAGAGCCCACCCCTCAGGTGACACCCAAGCCCGCCAGCAAGGCCACTCCGAAGTCTGCCCCGAAGTCTACCGCCAAGTCTGCTGCCAAAGAGACCCCTAAGCCAGCCTCCAAGGGAACTCCAAAGTCTGCCACCAAGGCAGCCGACGAGACACCTGCACCCAAGCCCAAGGCCAAACAGCAGAAGACCCCTAAGAAGACCCCGGCCAAGGCAACGCTGGCCAAAACCGCAAAAAAGGCAGCCAACAAGGCTGGGCCCGACCAGATCGTCGAGGAACAGGAGGAGGCCGTTCAGGAGGTCGAGAATGATGCAAAAAATGCCGCCGCCGAGGAGGAGCAGGCTTCTTCTGATGAGGAGGTCGATGAGCAGACCAAAGCTCTTGTTCTGGCTGTCGACAGTGGTGATGAGGACGAGCAAGCTTCTGGTGTGATCACCTTTGAGGAAGGGCAGGACGTGGGCACCATTCCTGACGTCTCCAAGGCGCTTTCCAAGAAGGAGAAGAAGGAAAAGAAGGCACTCAAGGCTGCTTCCAAGGACAAGGAGGAGACCGGAGTCATCTACATCGGTCGTCTGCCTCACGGTTTCTACGAGCACGAGATGAAGAACTACTTCTCCCAGTTCGGCCCTATTCGCAACTTGAGGGTCTCTAGGAACAAGAAGACTGGCAGGGCGAAACATTTTGCTTTCGTGGAATTTGAAGAGGCCAGCACTGCTGAGATTGTGGCCAAGACCATGGATGTAAGTCGTACATCGTGTCCTTGTGGCTGGCGTTGAGTACTGACGTGTGCGCAGAATTATCTACTTTTTGGACACATTCTCAAGTGCAGTGTCATTCCGAAGGAACAGGTCCACAAAGATCTCTTCAAGGGATCGAACAAGAGGTTCAAGGTGAGTCTGCATCTCTCAGGTCTCCATCGGCGGCTTAACTGACCTGAATCCCTAGTCGATCCCATGGAACAAGATGCAGGGCAAGGAGATGGAGCGACCAAAGCTTGAGAAGCAGTGGGAGAGAAGCATCCAGCGCGAGAACAAGAAGCGGACTGCCAGAGCGAAGAAGCTCGAGGCATTGGGTTACGAGTTTAACGCACCGGAACTCAAGTCGGTCACTGAGGCAAAGGCCATCGCGGAACCAGAGGCGCCAAAGGCGATCGAGGCACCATCACCTGCAGCCGAACCCGAGGCTGAGGCTGCTACTACTAAGGATTCTGTTGAGGAGAGCACTGTCGAAAAGCCACAGGCAGAGGCGGAGGCGACGCCGGCTAAGAAGGCGACCAGGGGCAGGGGAAGGCCTGCAAAGACGCCCCAGAAGGCCGCAGCCACGTCAGAGACGCCCAGGAAGACGAGGAGGACCAAGGCGTAGTATGTCAACGTCCAGTCGGCTTAGCATTATCACTGCATGTCTAGGGGTGCGACTCCCAAAATTCAAATTGTCATATCTCGCGCCAGCGAACCTGAAGAGTCCATTGGAGACGTATCGTCTCGGACAGTCATCAGGATTATAAAAGTGCGAATGTCAATCTGCTTCGCAACATTCAGTGAATGCGACAGAGCTCATGTGTGTAGACTGCAGCGAGCTCTGGGTTGGCGAAGGTGGAAATATGTGAGGAGGGAAGAGAAGAAATCCAGCAAAAATTCCTGCACCGATACGAAGAGCTATGTAGACAGAGAGTCGGGGGAGCCACCCACACGTCTGACCCGTCTGACGTCCCCCGGCCAATGAGCGCTGTCGCCCAGAGAGGAGCCACCTTTTCCGCTAACGCTTGCTAAGACGCCCTGGGGCCAGGCCTTGCAAAGGTGGCAACGGGTGGATATCGAACCTGGCAACAAGCACCCGCAACTCGACCGACGCCTCGAAGCAATCGACCCAATGCCCTCCGTTTTGAGACGCATGCATCCCAATTGATATCATGTCTTCGGCGGCCCCACAAGATGCGATTACAGCAGCTCAGGGCCAAGCCGCCGGCTCAAAAAAGAAGAAGAACAAGAAGAACAAGCCCAAGAAGACGCTCGACACCAGCGCCGCCAACAGCGCCAACGATGGCACAGGCACGGCAGAGCCCAGTCCTCGTGACAGCAACAGAGAATTGTCAGCCGACGAGGAGCCAGACACCCCGGTGGTAAGTTGAGAAGCACGACCCAGAGAGCCCAGACCCACTCTCACCTTGCGGACCCGAGCTCCTGGACACATAGCTCATAGGTCTGGACCGTGGGCATCCTCAACCAGGGTCGCCCTCCCACAAGGCTGCGGTGGCTCCTCTGCATTGTTAAGTGCCTGCTTCTAACATGTATGTATGACAGACAGAGAGTAGTGATACCAGAAAGGAAAACCAGAAGACACCGTCAGGCTCTGTGACGGCTCCCGACGCGCAAGGGAACGGACATGTTCGAGCGCCATCTGGGAACGGTCATCCTGTCTCGTCCGACCCCCTTCCAACGCAAGCGACAACCACGAGCGACACAAGCGCAAAGCTAGAGGCCATGTCGGAAGAGCGAGAAGCGCTCCGAAAGGAGGTGGAGCAGCTCCGAAAGCAGCTCGAGACGATACAGGAATCCCACACGTCGGAAGTAAGCAAGCTGAAGACAGACCTCGAAGAAAGCGAGTCGGCAAAGGACCAAGCCGAGGAGCAATACCAAACGCTGCTAGGGAGGGTTGAGAAGATCAAGCAGACGCTTGGCGACCGCCTAAAGAGAGACAGGGCGGAGCTGGAAGAAGCAAATCAGCGCATAGAGGAACTTGAAGCGCAGAATGAGGAGCTACAGAAGGGCGATTCCTCCCACGGGGAAGAAATCGCTAGACTTACGGGCGAACTGCAAGAATCAAATCGTGAGCTAGCGACTCTGAGGAGCCGGAACAACCTGTCGCAGCAGAACTGGCTCAAAGAGAAGGACGACATGGCGAGGCAGGTGCAGCACTTCAGGAGCGAGCTGGAGTCTACAAGCAGCGCTATGGGCGAATGGGAAGTCATCGCCATGGAAGAGCGGCAGGTGAGGGAGAGTCTCTCCGAAAAGGTGACAGATCTCGAGGAGCAGCTGTTATCAGTCAGGGAGGCGTACGAGAGGGCCGCGGAAGAGAGGGACAGCTCCCTGCAGACCATCGACGGTCTACAAAGGGCTCTACAAGAAATCCAAGATGCAAGGAGAAAAGAGCTGAGAGACCTCGTCGAGTCTTCGGAAGAGCAAATTCAAGAGATGAAAAAGCGAGTAGAGGGAGCCGACAGCAGGGTAGCAGAAGCTGAGGAGGCCAAAGACAGGCTCACGAAAGAGCTGGAAAGAACAGCTCCCTTCGAGAAGGAGGTCAGGGAGAAGAACCTGCTCATCGGCAAGCTGAGGCACGAGGGTATCATACTCAACGATCACCTCACAAAGGCTCTGCGGTATCTGAAGAAAACGAAGCCAGACGAGCAGGTGGACAGGTAAGCTCACACGTCACACGACTTACATCCGAGTGATCCCATACTTACTTTCCCAAAGGCAAATCATCACGAATTACCTGCTACAATTCCTCTCACTCGACCGGTCAGACCCCAAGAGGTTCCAGATCTTACAAGTCATCGCGGGCTACCTCGCCTGGACAGACGAGCAGAAGGAACAAGCCGGCCTCGCCCGCCCGGGCGCCTCGAACAGTACGCTCCGCCTCCCAGTCTCGCCCTTCCACCGGACACCTAGCACCCCATCACTCAGTACCGAGTTCTTCTCCGAGACTGCGCCCACGTCAGGGAAGGAATCCCTAGCGGACCTCTGGGCGGGCTTCCTCGAGCGCAGCGTCGAGGAGGGGAGGCCGATAGACACCCTAGGCAGCGACTCGAGGAAAGGGAGCGTATCTAGTAGCACAGGGGCGGCCATAACCGTAACAAAGCCAGACGGTGGGAAGGGATAGACGGTTGCATCACAGTTCCTTAGAGGCTTTTTGAAAATATCAACACATTTTAATGGCATCCTGTTGGCGTTGGGGCAGAGCAGAGAGAAGAGCAGCATGTACCGGGACGGACTTAGACCAGCACCCTCGGGGCAAAGAATCACCAGGGCCGCCAGATGGAGTCCAATGTATTAGTCACGTTGAAAGATACTTGAAAGATGCAACGGCACGGTGACGGTCAAGGCGTTTCCTGTCTAAACTCTATCTCTCCAAGAACCCATCATGTCATGGCCTGCTGCAACACGTCGCGGGCATACGTCTCAGCGACCTGCCCGATGTTGTCGAGGTCGACGCGCCTGTTCTCCACGGCGTCCCGCATGCTCCCGACGACCTCCTCGCTCTCCATGGCCTCTGACATGATGATGGCCTCGTGCGCCCAGTACCTCGCCTCGGCGGCCCGGAGCTCCCCGTCCCTGGCGGTGGTGTTCTTGATGACCCCTGCGGCGTGCAGCTGGTTGCGCGTCTTGGCCAGGCCCGTGGTGACGGCGTCGACGCGCTCCGAGACGGTCTGCGCGACGGGGAACATGCGCCGCGTGCCGCTCAGCCACAGCGCCCCCGCCACGAGCACGTCCAGCCCCGCCAGCCCCAGGTGCCGCAGCGCGCGCGCCCGCCAGTGGAAGAAGGACACCTCTCCCAGCACGCGGGCCTTCTCGTTGCCCGCCACGTGGTCCCAGGTGCCCAGGAGGTAGAGGTCCAGCGCCGCGGCGCCGACCGCCGCATAAGTGGCCAGCGCCCGCCACTGGGCGCCCGCCTTGCCCGTTAGTGAGGTCGAGGTCGCCGCCCCGAGGAGGAAGGCGTTGAGCAGGTGGGTGGCGGCGATGGCGGGGGCGGCGTACAGCAGGTAGGTGGTTGGCTCGTTGGAGTTGCAGAAGGGGCAGTCGATCAGGGCGTCAGGGCCGTACTTGTAGTAGAGCAGCTTGGAGGCGCGCGACTCGAACTTGTCGTGCAGGACATTGTCCCGGGGAGTCAGGGTCCGCAGCGACGACAGCCGCGACAGGATCAGGTTGTTGGACGAGGTCGGGTTCGAGCGCGTCACGGCGAAGACGTTCTCGGGCGCCAGGATGGGCAGCGTGCTGGCGGCAAAGAGGGCCGCTGCCGTGGCGAGGAGGATCACGGCGGCGAGCGTGCGTGCGGGCAGGGGCCGGATGGGCTGCTTTGGGTTGCGCTGGGCCGCGCGCGCAGAGTTGAACCAGGCTATTGCCTTCGGTAGGAGCATTGGCCCAAAGAAGATGACGAGGGACTTGATTCTGCAGGGTAGACTTTGTTAGTCTGCGTAGCTGGTAAAAGGGTGAGTGATATTGTCTGGGAAAATGGCTACTCACGTCCCCCATGATATCGCCATGGCTGGTGCTGGTGCTGGTGCTGCTGCTGCTGAACGAGAGTTGTGTTGTCACGAAAGAAGCTATAGAAGGCATAGGTGTTCGTGGCAGCGGAACTGGAGTCGTATTTCACAGGCCTTTGCTAACCAGCCGGGGTGTGAGTGCCGATCTTGACAGCAAGGGGATGGGCGCAGTGGCGCTAAGCCAGGTAGCTCCGATAGTGGGGCTTCCCGAAAGCTTACAAAATTCGAGAAGCGCGAAAATTCATCAAGCAGTTGTCTCCAGTCCTTCACAAACCAGACGCATACTCTGCACGCCACAACCAACGTTTCACGGCCTCTGTGTCTTGGGAACTCATATGGCTGCCCTGCAAGAACATTGGTCGCCTCGCTTTCGATACCTTCCGAGTCCCCAGACTCTGATGTGAAGGTGAGCGAGCATCACGGTAGGTTGCCGGTTCAGCGAGCGGCTCAGCTAGCAAGCAGCACTCGCGGAGAACCAAACATTCATTCCCTGGATATGGGCACTTTCGAAGCTTTAGCAATCTTTTTCCCCAGTGGTTGTTAGAGTCAAAGTGTTGCCCAGAACGAGCCCAAGTACTCTGCCAAGAGTCATCTCACTTCGTGTTGCTGAGTTTCAGCTCCGGCTATGAAGAACTCTGCGTCAAATTTGCTGAGAGACATACGTGATCTCCATATCTAGAACAATGAAGCATTCTGTCCCTGAGATTTTAGCGCCGCAATATTCCGAATAGCCATACTGATTACTATAACTCCTTCTTGCTGCTGTCCTTCTCCCCCTGTGAACTCGCCGAGTCTGTCGTGCCCGAGGAAGCCTTGACGGGTTTCTCGGCCTGCTTTCCCTTGCTTCCCTGCATCGCGCCCGACACCAGGCTGATGATGGCGGTGATCGCGTCCGCCACCAGCGTGATGACGCCCGTGCACGCGAGCTGCCACGACGCGACGCTGACGCTGCCCATCGGCGCCCTCGGGAACGAGATGATCCACTCGGCGTAGTAGGGGAACCAGCCGTGTGGCAGCCAGAACATGGGTGACTTCGAGTACCAGAATGGGAGGAAGTAGCGCAGGCCAGAGGTGCAGAGCCACCTGGCCGAAGTGACTGTCTTGTCGAAGGCGGCCTTGGAGCCGTCGATACCGGTCTCTGTACGGCCGGACGATGTCTTGTCAGCTTGTGTTGTCACCCGCGGATGCTACTCGCTACACTGGCCTGGGCCCAGGTGAAGACCTTGTATGCGTGTCTGTCGGGGACGGCGAGAATTTGTGAACTTCGGGAAAGGGAAAACGCACTCATCTTCTCCAGCTCTTCCAGCATCTTATCGTGCTGCCGCCGCAGCTTCGCCCACTTGGCGAACTCGTCCTGGCTGCTCGTAGCGTTAAGGTCACGTCGCACATTGAGGCAGCGTTGTTGTAGCTCGCGCTGGTCGCGGATCTGCTTCGAGGTGCCCAGCGGGGTCGCGATGTAGAGCTTCCAGAGCTTCGTGAGAGGAGCGACAGGTCAGCCAGGTCACACATCACGGTCTCCGGATCCCACCGCATCGGCCTCGCAAGTGGTCATAGACGGTGTAATAGCTCCTTACCAGGTTGTTGATGGTTGCTGCGCCGATGCTGTTCACCACAGCGACGGCGAGCTCGACCGCGAAAATGACGACGAGTAGGGACGCCATCGTCGAGGGTGTATTACTGAGTGTTGAGGAGGGAAGCTATGAGATGGCAGCGGATATCTCCAGGACCATGCCGCCGAAGCTGCGAGCGTGGCCTTGAGGTTGTGGAGAGTCGGGCTGAATGCTTGGTGCTGCAGGTACTTACGGAGGAGTGGGCTTTGCTTTTCAACTTGTTGCATCATACCCGAATTTCGGTCTCGGCTTTTGGTGCAGCCCCCAGGGGTCCTCTTTCTGTCCAAGCAGACCTCCACTGACTTATAGCAGAGAACCAGTCTCCTCCTTCAAAGGAACCCTCTTGAAACTACACTTCATAATTCACCACATCTAGTACCTTCATTTGATCAGGAAATACCAGCTCCTTCATGTTACCCTCGGAAGTTTTCTCAAGTGACCGCTACTTGGCCATAGCTTCTATGTAGATAACTAGTGAACCTTCTGTGTAACAACCTCTAGTAGCAGGAGGGTATCCCACAGGAGGGTATCCCACAGGAGGGTATCCCACAGGAGGGTATCCCACAGGAGGGTATCCCACAGGAGGGTATCCCACAGGAGGGCATACATTGTGATAGAACGACCTATGGGAAAGCCGGCTGTGGGATAACCTCCTATGGGATAAACGGGGGGAGGGAGGTAGGCAAGCAAAGGTTGGTCCGCAATGATGCTTTCTGATTGTTGTGAAAATATGGCTGTATTACGAAAATGCCAGAGTGTGAAGTACGACAAGAATTGAGAGACAGTAAAGGTACACTCCATTGTGGGTAGGACAGGCATTTCCTGGTGCCTCTCTTTTTTTATGCCAGTGAGCACCCTGTCAATAAGGCCCCAATCTTGTGCCTACATCCTCGGATACGATTGAGAGCCGTGGCATTCTCTCTCGCCAACTCCTTCTCTCCATGCCTGCCCTTCACAACATCATATACAAAGACCACATGGTCTTGCAGTCCAAAGCAACCGAATTAACTCCACCCCTCAACATTCCTGGTCCTTATAGGGTATTGGGCAGCGCCGTCTAGATCCAATACAATATCCAATTTTCCAACCTTCCTGGATGCATGAGATCATGCATAGGTAGGAAAGGGCACATCCAAGTTTACAGTGTCCTTCCCCCTGTATGCCCTTTTGCCCTTGTTTGCCCCGTCAGATGCGTCATTAAGTCGTTCAGCTGGTTCGGTACGTTGGTTTCGTGAGACCGTCCGCCCAGCGTATCACACACAATGCTCTAATTCGTTGGCTCAAGTGCTGTCAGTCGTCGTACTCAGCGCTCTGGTCGTCCACTAGGATGACCACTGTCAACGCTGCTGCATAAGCCTCCCGGATGGCACATGCCATGCTACAACATGATTGTTAGCAGTCCAATTTGATTTGAGCCGTTTGTGCGCGTGGAAGGGGCTACACTCACCAGGTCTTTCCAATCACCGCCACGACCGCGCTCATGCCCCAGTGAGCACACCAGGCCCTCGCGAGGACCTCGTTGTCGGGCACGCCAAAGGCCTCGATCACCAAGACCTTATCGTCGTCGTCGTCTTCTCTGTCATAGCCGTTCCCATTTGCGTGGCCATTCGCCAAGGGGACGCCCTTCGACGAGCCCTCTCCAGCGGGCGACTCCGACTCGCTGCGCGATCCATGGTCCACACCGTTACCGTCCAGCCTCGCCCTGCTCTTCGGCCCGTACAGCCCTGCCCAGTCGCGGATCTCAATGATCTCGTCCACCTTGACCGTTTCGTGTACGTAATCGAAGAACAAGGGGTGTGGTCCGTCCGTACACGGCCAGGCGTGGATGAAGCTCACGTCGTACGTCAGCCTCAGCGGCCAGGAGACCCCGTCGATGGCGAACTGGATCGCGGCGTCGAACCATTTCGGCCCTGGCTCCCCTGCCCTGTCCGCGCAGGGCTTGAGCGTGAACATCTCAATGCGTACGGTGTCGACAATATCGTCAACTTCGGGGTGCACTAGCTCGTACTCCTTGACGGGGAATACCTCGGTGGGAGGGCCAAGCGGGTCGGATCTTTCGGACATCGAGGTCACATCGTTGACCCTGAGACGCTGTCGGGGCCGCCGTGACCGTATTCGTGCGATCTGCGAGCGCTTGAGGTGAGGAGTCGGCCTTGCAGGACCAACCCAGCCGGCAACTTCGAGGCAGGTTGGGCCAAGGACTTTACCGACGATCGACGAAGAGGTCCAGTATGTGTAGCTGTTGCGGTACTGGAAACCGCAGTTGGGGTTGAGGTGGATGAGTAGTGCTAGGTCGTCTGTGGCTTCGTCCGGATCGATATCAATCAAAGCATTCATCATGATGAAGGGGAAGGTAGGCTATTCAGTGTCAGCATTGGAAGACATGTGTGGTGTCATAGATGGGCGTCAATTTCTCACCCCGGGTAGAACAAGCCCACTGAAGAAGGCCATGGCATGGGAGCTGACAGCATCGAGGCCTGCGGCCTGGTCTCCTTGCCTCAACGACGCGAGGGTCTCGGCAAGGTTAGGCCACTTCATCATCTGCGCGAAACGCTTGATCATCTTCACCTGCCGCCTCTTGAGCTTGAAGCGCAGCTTGACTAGAGACGAGTTAGTGTTGGTCACAACCACAACCTCCCCCGGGGGTGGGGGGTTTCAAGGCAGGCCCTCGCATACCTTGATCTGCCGTGTTCCCGTAAGCCTCTATCCTAACATTGTCCCGCCATCTCCTTGAAAGGGCGAGGTTCCATCGTATGGTAGGAGGCAGCTGCTCCAGGAGCTTTTCCTTGGCCCACTCTGAATGCTGCCTGGAATGTATCCTCAGGTCCAGCTCCATGCTAAGAAGAAGCTGGTGGAAGAACTTGACGTATTGGTCATGGTTCGCGTGGCCTGTGTCAAAGATAAATCTGGTGATGATGTGATTTTTGGGGTTTGAGAAGTCAATCCAGTGGTCGGGGCGGGAAAGAACAAGGATGAGATCGGTGATTTGTTTGTCGAGTGTTTTATGAGGGTTGAGCACGCGGTCAGGATCCTTCAGAAGCTTCCTGTACAGATTCTTGTACATGTACTCCAGGTCGTCGTCCTCGAGACCGCCCTCCAGATCTCTCAGCCTCCCAAATATGCGAACCAGGTCCACGTCGCGGGGCTGCACACCGGAGTCGCGTATGTTGAGCGCCGGTGGGTAGGCGCTCGCGGTGGCCGCCCAATGGTTAAGCGTTACTGTTCCCGGTCGTTGACCAAAATGGAAAGAGAAGCTGGGCTGCTCTATGGTCTCCCAGGGATAGGTGGCGGCCCCGGGCCCTTGCAGCCTCATGGTCATGAGTTGGGTCATGGAGTCGTGCTGGTTCACGCCGTCGGTGCGGTCTCCTCGGTTGCCGGCCGTTGTGGCGTATGTTGAGTAGAAGTGATCGGCGAGGTGAGGTATTGGCCTTTTTATGCCTTTGTGGGCAGGGACGCCTCGACATATGAGCTCCATGGCGTGGCCGAGATTGAGCTCCTCGTCGCTGGCGCACCCGGACGGTGGCCATTCCGTCAGAGTATGGGGCGGGCTGTAAGGCCCATTCCCATTAGGCAGTTGGCGCCCTTTTCCCTTTGGCGGTGGAGGGTCTGAAATGGGGCGCTTGAGGCGATTCCGTGACTGAGCATGGGGTTGAGAGCTGTTGGCTGGCTCGAAGTGCCTTGAGGGGTTAGACCTCTCGCGCAGGTTGTCACCCTCACTTGCCCTGCGCGGCCGCAGCTTCAGCCTCTCACCCTCGACAACCCCATTATCCTCCGTATCCTGCTCGCACTCGGGGTCAGCAGCGGGGTCGCACGTCGAAGAGGAGGCATTTGGCATGGGATGAGCGCTGTCGCATAAGAGAAGGGGCCAAGTGGGTGGGGGTGGAGTGAGGTCGCAGGCATCCTTACCGAGAAGGCACCACCACCTCCGCCGCCGTTGCGTACTGCTGTTGACTTTGTGCGGAAAAGGGACCTCCAGAAGCCTTTCTTCCTATCCTTATCTCGACTCATGTCGACAGCTTGGATGTCGGGCCCCCGTATTCATGCGCCGTTGAAAAGTCATGAATGTGCCTTGATGTGAGTGATGTCTGGGAGCGACTAAACTCGGCTACTGAGCCGGGGTGGTTTTAATCCAACACATGCAAAAAAAAAAAAAAAAAGGGAACAATGCGGGCAGGCACAATCACACACAAGTACAGGCACAGGCACAGCAAGCACAGGCACAAGAATAACGGCGGGACCCCGTCAATACCTACTGTGCCGTAGGTAGCAGCAGTCAGGTAGTGTGAGGTGTCGGCGAGGGCGCTCGGAGTGCCGGGTGCACGTCATAAAGTTCGAACGTTCCGATGAGCTGGCGACCGCAAAGAGAGAGGCCGGGAGGCAGGGCAGGACGGGCGAACCCTGGGGCCTGTGTCTCAAGTGTGATAGGGCAATTTTTGACAGTCATGCGTTTGGAGTCTTGGACCGGGAGGTTGGGACGAAGGGTAGGGGTTGCGAACGGGGAACATCGATGCTGGGAGCGAGAGCGCCGCGAGGTTTGAATTGCCTTTCGGATCGCAGATCAGATCATTCTGGGTACGCACTCTTGTCCTCCTCAGTAAGTACGTGTACAGGACCGGGTATTAGTGCGATGCAGTCATGGGTGAAATCGGCCAGTCGCATCGGAATGGAATGGATGGACTACGGAACACCAGAACCAATGCGAGGCCCCACCATCAAAATCCAGGCCGAGGGGGGTGATTGCTCCGACGAGAAGGACTGCCAGCACGGCTCTGCTCTTCCTGAAACTAGTATCTGTCCTTGCGAGCCATTCGCTGAGGGCAGTGAGGAGACCTTCTGTCCAGCTGTGGTGTAAGACGTTGGAGCTGCATGCAGGTGAGCCCCGGTTGGCAGGTAGCAGCGGCACCTGGAGGAGGTGGAAGAAGCCATAGTAGACCATCTACCCATTACTACTGGGTATCTACCTGGTACGATCGTCTATAGAGGCAGCGATAATAACAAACAGCTTGTCCATCCTCACAAGCTTCAAACTGTGACAACATGTGGCCCAGAAACGGTCACCGGTGCGCCGAATTGCCGTGCGTGGTACACTTGGTCCACCGCTGGCCAAGTACCTGTAATAGCAATGGCAAGCGTGAGAAATACGCTGCTGGGTGCCTGACAATCATCTCTCGTTCGCCGGCGCAGTCAATGCTCTAGGTACCCAGTACCCACGCGTCAACGGAGCTCTCGGCGAGCACAGCCCTGTGGTGGTCTTAGTCTGGTGAACTAACAAGAACCGCCATCCAGGCCATCGTTCGTTCTTTCTCTGGTCCGTCCGTCCGTTCCCGCGTGGCCATCGTGGCCGCCCACCATGGCCAAGCTCACTTATCCAGGCCATCTATCAGACCAGTACCACACCGCAACACCCTACGAAATACCAGCCAGTCGACCCCCACGCGGACTTTTGGTGAGGTTCTGACCATCTGGTCACTAGATCTTCTGCCATAGCTCGCGGTTGAAGTTTGAATTCCTCACTGTGGCTGCGGATTGGCCTCCAAAACAAGTAGAGTTCTGTAGCGCTAATCCTAGCCCTGCCAACGCAGACCCCGATTTCAGCCCCGGATGTGTGCTTTGGGCCATGTGCCGTACTTGACAGCGGGAAGGGCACGGTCATGAGATGGCTTCGGGGAGGCTTGGGGCGCGTGGAAACTCTTCGAGGCTACCCAGCCCTACACAGTACCGTATACACATCTGTCTAGGCCCATGCGCAACAAGGTCGAATCGAAATAGGGTGGTATGGATCGAGGTCGGAACCACGTCGCTGGCCCGTCCAACCTCTGCGTTTTCCCACTTCGCAAGCATCTCCTGGCAAGCAACCTGAAGACCGTGCAAGAAGCCGGTTTCACACCTCCGACTCAACACCACCGCCCACAGCTACCTGCCCACTCCCATGCTGGACATCTGTGAGGGGGAGAAACTGCGGCAGCGGCGGGACAACATCGGAAGGGCGAGTCGTTCACCGGCAGGAAGGGGGCCACAGATACTGCCCAGGTCCCGCTGCAATATATATTGCGGCCTGACGAACATCATGTGTGCCGCCGGCCTTTCGATCATGGAGAGTTTCATACTGGCAGGCAACGGAGGCGCGTGAGTTGCAGAGATGTAGTGAGGATGTCGTCTGGGCCCCTAATAGGGCAGTGCAGTATGCACGGAGCAGAGGGTCCTTCGAGAAGCGCACTTCAAATAAAACTCAAGAATGGCTTTCCTAAAGTTCCTACAGACCAAGCGTCGGTCAAAGTTTGCTCAGGTTGATCTTGAGTGAAAATATCACAGCCGGACGCCCGACATTCAACCTGTCCGGGAGGCCACACCTGTCTGGCTAGTCCGATAGTTGACCAGCGCGTACAGCTGCGATCGAGGCTATGAGCGATCGAGAGTGTGTATGAATGACTGCTTTGCCGGTAAAGGCCAATGACTACGCCCCAGCAAGTAGTTAAAACACGGGATACTATTTATAAAGAAGATTTACACTGTAAAATAGTGTGATTACGATAAGGATATAGTGGTATATATTAGCTAAAAGAGGCTATCTACTCCCAGGGCTAAGAAATTACCTATTTAAGGCCCTTTAGGCCCGGGTATAGCTACCTAGTACTATATAATACCCCCTTTTTATTATAGTAAAACCCCTAAGCCAGTTTTTAATAATACTAGTATTAAACCACTTAACTCTTAACCCTAATTTATATAAGTAATATATTATAAAAAAGGGGTAGTTATAATCTAGGTTATAATTTTAATATTTACTATTTTAAAAAATTAAAACCTAGGCTATATAATATACCTATATTATAATATATCTATATAAGTACCTATATAAAAATAGGTTAATAATTATAAAAATAATTACTCTAATAGTAATATTCTAGTTATTATTATTTCTATCCTAATTAATAATTCCTAGTATTTATAGAATTTTTTTTATTAATATATAAGCTACTCTATCTTTTATATTACTAGGTAATATTAATCTTTAAAAAAGCTATAAGTCTTAAGGGTAGGTATAACTAGTTTATTAATTTACTAGTTTTTAAATCTAAGGGATACCTAAAGGGAATATCTATCTAATTAAATAAAATTTTACCATCTTAACTTAAAGATATATAAAAATAAGGAAAATAAGGTAGTTAAATTTAAAAAACTTAATAATCTAATTAATATAATAATATAATAATAGTATAATACTAGCTCTAATAATAATAGTTTTAGCTCTGTTTTTACTTAGTAGTTTAGTTAATCTATTTTCTTCTTACCGGCTATTTAGCTTATACTTGGTTTTAACTCTAGGATTAAGGCTAAAAGATACTTACTCTCTATATATATCTTAGTAGGACCTCTATAAAACACAGGATACTATTTATAAAGAAGATTTATACTATAAAATAGTATAATCACAATAAGGATACAGTGGTGTGTATTAGCTAAAAGAGGCTATCTACTCCCGGGGCTAAGAAATTGCCTATTTGAGGCCCCTTGGGCCCGGGCGCGGCTACCCAGCACCACACAGTCTATACCACCTAGTCTTATTGTAACCCAAAGTTCAATTTGTGCAAGATGAGCTCTCAAGGAATTACCCCTTATGGAATTACTCCTGTGTCCGGTGGGATAATTCTTGAAAATTCGTAATGGAACTTCTGCTGTACTGTAATCTCTTTCGCCATGCGACCCATTACAGAGAGCTCTGATGCCGTTGGTTGACAGCATAAAGGGAGAATGTCTACATATCAAGACATGTGGTCGAAACATGCTAGTCTAAGTGGTCTGGATTCTAGGTAGCGTACCGTGGTCTGTTGTGTCGATTGGGAGGTTGCATCGGGCTCGGGTACCGGCCAGAGGCTGCACTGATCAACGGCTTGCCCAATGGAGCTGCCTGCCGCTAAATGGCCCAAGCTCAAAAATTCCCATGCGAACCAAACCGACCTACATCGCAAGTTAGACCCGACGGCGTCGATTGGCAGCCAATTCTACGACTGCCAGAGTCCCTGACCCCGACAACTCTAGTCCGGTCGCCTCGGGGGGAACAGCGGCGCAAATAACACCCCACCACCTATCGGCTGGCTTGCGGCCGCAACCCAACCCACGATGCAGAAGCTCCTGCGGCGGACGGCCCAGGCCGAGCGGCAGGCCATACGGCGGAGCAAGAAGCAGAGCAAGATGATGAAGATGGCACGCCAGAGACAAGAGTTCAGGCAGCGCATGAGCGGCACACAGGAAACACACGCCTCGCTGAAGGATGCCGCGCGCAGGCGGCGAGAGGACTGGGAGATGGGCGCCCTGGCTCCCCAGCGCGACACGCCCCTGCGGGACGCCAACGACTCCTACTGGGGCTCCATCAGCCTCCGCAGGAACCTGGCGGACGCCCTGCCGGAGAAACAGAGGGATCTGGCCTGTCGGTGGGCGGGCGGCCGCAAGACCCTCTGCATCAAGGCAGGTGATCGGGTAGCCATCATGGATGGCCCAGACAAGGGGAAGATCGACACCGTCAAATACGTCCAAGAGGAAGGTGCGTTCGTCGCGCTTGAAGGCGAGAATTTGAAGGTAAGCTTGTCCCTTGACGTGAGGGCTGCGGTCGGCAGGTCCGCACTGCCAGGCGAATTGATGGGCTGACCATGTTGACTTGAGCAGCAAAACTTCACCGTCCCGGATTATATGACAAAACTGCAAGAGGACAAAAGACCGCTCCATGTCCAACTCGCCGAGTACCGCGCCCCAATCAACGCCGTCCGCCTCGTCCACCCCCTCAAGGACCCAGTAACAGGCCGGATCCGCGACGTTATCATCAACGAGCTCGTGGCCCGCAACTACTACAAGGACAAAGCCACGGGGCGCGAGACCTGGTCGCGCGTCGTGCCGGGGCTGAACATCGAGATCCCGTGGCCCAAGGCCTTTGAAGACGCGGAGAGGCAGAACCTGGAGGGCACGTTCGACGACCACGAGTGCGACACGCTGCGCATCGAAGTCGAGGAGAAGACGTTCGTCCCCACGCTGCTGCGGCCTCCCATGCCGGCCGAGGTCATCGACGAGCTGCGCAACCGCTACTCCAAGTTCCGCACGCGCCACGAGGACGGGTACATCGCCAAGAAGGAGGCCGAGGAGGCCGAGAAGGCCGCGCGCAGGAAGAAGATCAAGACGATGCGCACGCCGGTCCAGGAGCTCAACGCCAAGATCAAGGCGGAGAGGAAGGCCCGTGGCCAGCCGGAGCTGACGGAGGATATGCTGGCCAAGATCGGGGAGGTCATGGCAAGGAACAGGAGTCGCACGCTGGCTGGGGCTGGCATCGCGCAGATCGAGAGTCCGGCAAGTCTAGCACCATCACCATGATCAAATATGAGAAAATTAGATGTAAATGTACAAAACTGCGATGCCATACAGGATGGGCGGCACTACAGGCCGGGAAGAACGGGCAACCGCTCATGATGGTCCGAGTAGAAATATGCTTGTTCTACCCAGCTATGCGTGCCTATGCTATAATATGATGCGCCCCCTCCACCTCCTAGTGTACATGGTACAATTCACATCCAAAATTATTGTCCCAGAAGCGTCAATTTCGAAAACGCCGTGATGACGGGAGCGATCTGCCGGCCATTCACGGCGTCCAACGAGGCATAGAGCACGGCGTCCGCCCCGGACGGCCTGTACTCCTCCGCGCCCATCGCCCCCGGCCCGTCCTCCTGGGCCTGTTGCTGCGCCTGCTGCTGCTGCTGCTGCTCCTCGGGTTCCCCAAACACCTCGACCACAGCGGCCCTGCACGCGCCAACGACCTCATCCATGAGCGCCTCGACGGCCCTGGCGCGCTCCGCCATGCCCCGCCTCATGAGCCCGAACACGAGCCTCTCCGCCTCCCCCTTGCTCCCCTCGACGCGCTCCACCAGCCGGCGCACGCTATTGACGAGGTACTCGGCCTCGTAGACGGTGCCCTTGCGGCCCCGGGCGCGCTTCTTCTCCTCGCGCCGGCGGTTCTTGCTCGTCGCGCGGGAGACGTTGGACCCCAGCGTGCCGACGCTGCCCTGTTTTCCCGTGTACCGCGTGAACAGTGACGCGCTGGTGCTGACGCGCGACGAAGCCGCGATGGAGACGTCGTCGGGGAGGTCCGCCAGCGCCCCGGGCCGCTCGCCCTCATAGAAGGCCAGCGGGTCCTCGATCGCCTTGCGCCGCAGCTCCGCCAGCCGGGGGACCTGCGCCTTCAGCTGCGCCTTGCAATCCGCCAGGAACTCGGTCGTGCTTGAAAGCGCGTCCGCCAGCCCCGCGTCCACGGCGTCGGGGAGGAGGTCGTCCGCCCGGCCGTGGCGCGCCACCAGCCGCATCGCGTCAGCGAAGTGGTACCCCTTGCACAGGCACTTGATCGCCTGCTCCAGGGAGTCGAGGTACTCGAGGTGTATCGTCGCCGCGGACGGATAGTCCTTCGCCTCCCAAAGTGCTTCTGCAAGGGTTGTGGCGAGCTCGGAGAATGAGTCCCCTGACATGGGCGGGTCCTGCTGCTGGGCAGTGAAGAGGCATTCGCGCCAGCAGGTGGCACCAGCAGCTCGGTAACAAGCTGTGGCGCGGACGAAGTTGTTGAGGGATTCGTAGGCGAGACCAGCCTCTCGGTTCTTTGACTGCGATTCAAGGTAGTTGGCGTACAGGTCTGTGAGAATCCTGTGCCGCTCGGCATCGTAGCGATAGAGTCGGAGTGCGGTCTGGTACAGCTTGTATTTCGTCGTGTAGTTCTGGACTTCTTCGAAGACATTGAGGGCGTGGAGGTGCTGTAATGCTTTTTCCCGACGGTTCAGGTGGTCATCGATAGTAAACTTGCGTCTGAGCTCAGGTAGTTGGTGTAGACTTTGGATAAATGGAAGGTACTCCCTAGGATCTCGTTGTGACTGTTGAGCAACCAGGAGAGCAAGTTCGAGATTATAAAGTCCCAACGCGTGGTCGTAAAGCCTGTTGACGTCTTGCAAGAAGCATATGTGTTCGACCGCCTTCTCTGCCATTATCTCGTCCTCCTGCATCAACTTTGCAACTTCAATCAGACCATCCTCGAGAGCTGGTGGGTTTTTGCAGACGTTGGCCGTGATAATGTTCTGCAAGTTTGTGTCTTTCCGACCCTGGAGTGTTTCCAAAACGGAGTCGCATACTCTGTTCACTTTGGATTTCCCAATGCTAAGACTGGCAGGCTTCTCTTGACTCGGTGCGTTCAAGCCTGCCATTGCCGCCTCCTTGGATGTTTTTGTGTTCTTATACATCGTCTCAGTCACGTCGTCTTCGCCTAACGATGCTAAGAACAAATCGATATGTGCCAAGTCGCCAAGCTGGTCCAAGAAAAGGTCAACGTTCGATAGAAACTGGTCCGGCTTATGATCATAGAGTATGTTCATGTCCACTCGCTGAGTTCTGCAGTGAGCAAAGGCCTTCCCATATTCCTTCTCGTCAATCAAAGACCGAATACCAGCGAGGACCATGGCCCGAGGGTAGATAGTTTCCAGGTTACCGCGAGGCATTTGTAGCACAACACTCATGGTCGTTGGCATAGCTGTGACAAGCCTGGCGCCTCTCTCAATACTTCGGCACCTTTCATCATTCTCCGGGTCATCAGCAGGTAGATTGAGGTCTGTCGAAGTCAGCATAGAGCCTACCGCAGTCAATAGATGTCTGATACGAACCTTCTGGCCTGCCCAGATGGACAAACTTCAGGAAGTGGTTGCTTGTCGTGAATACCAGGTGATCGCAAGTAACCAGGAACGAGGTACAATTCTTGACGAGTAAGTGAGAGTTTGCGTAGAGATGACCACTTCTTGATAAGCCAAAAGCGATAAGTTCGCCGCTGATCTCAACGGTTTCAACCCACGGCAGCTGAAGGGGAAAGCGGGCAACCATAGGCCCGAATGCATCGTCCCTCTGCGACAAGCGAAACAGTTTTCCAGATCTGGTTTGAACACAAGCCTCGGTGAGGAAGCCACTCTCTGATGCGTTCGTGAGCGAGGCTGTCTGCGTGAAGAGAACCTCCTCCTCAAGCGGAGTCAAGTCATCAATTATGAGATCGCTGGCGTCACGCTTAAAGCTCAAACGGCAAATGTTGAGCCCGTCATTGAAGTAGAGCACACGAGGCTCGTAGCTTGATGCAAAGCAAACCTGAAGGGCTGTTCTCATCAAACCGTCCATCTCGGAATCAAGTTTAGAGACGAGTCGTGGCACCAGTGATCGACCGCTCTGCGTCTGCCACTCGTACAGGTCGACACCATTGTGGTGCAATACAGCCATCGTCTCATTGTTGGGTGCGAAAGCAACGTCGATCACAGTATGGCTGGCCGATATTTCGAACATGGACATAGGTGGAGGCACGTTCGCGGTCCGGAATGGCGTTATTTTCACCGTCTTCCCATCGACAACAGAAACCGCTCCAAAGTCGTGGGGTGGCATCAGCGAGCCTCGCGTCACAATGAGTGTGAATTCGGTATGAAGTATGTTGTCTTGATCTTTGTCAGCAGTGTTTTCTCAAGGAATCCTGGGTGGGGGTAGCAACCTGTGCCGGCGACTGCGAGGCGCAACGCCTTTTCTGGATGCCATAAGGCATTCGAAAAGGGAGTCTTCAGGAGGATCTCTTGCTTCAGGTACCAGTGGTAGTTGCCCGTGGTCCATAGCTGGACGGTGCTGGCAAACGAAACGGCGAGCACCGTAGAGTCTGCGTTCCATTCCAGCCCGATGTTCAAGGAGGGATCATCAAGAGGCTCAGTCGAGCGTATTGTGAACTGGCCGTGCCTCAGTCCGTTTCTCTCGAAGAAGACGACATCGACATGATCAGCAAAGCGTTGGACACCAGTCAGGAGGTTGCCAGCAGGCCTCCAGCTCAAAGCACCTTCCAGGCCGTCCACTGGCTCGCTCACGCTGTCGAGAACGCCCTCTCGACTATAGACGCGTATTATTCTTCTTGACGCAGCCTCGACGGTATTGATCGCCACGTAGGCACCATCTCCTCTCCAGCTCACCATCGTGCGCCCGCAGTCGTTGGGGCTAAGAGTTCCCTGGTCTACCTTGTCGGGTATCGTGGGATCACGAAGAGCCTTTGCCTTGGCACCTCTGCCCTGGAACTGGGTCTCCTTCTTGCCCCAGCCAACACTGACATGCTTGGACGCCGCCAGGTCGGCGGAGGTCATGGCCGCCTCGGCGATGCCATCGAAACTTCGGCTCATGAAGACCACATTCTTGTCCTTGGTGGCGATCAGCAGCAGCTCCTCGTCCGGCGACCACCGTGCAGATGTGATGCCAGCATCTATAGAGCCCATGATCTCGATGTGGACATCCCCAGGGCTCAAGCCCTCCTGCACAACAACAAGGTCGCCTCCCTCGAGAACGAGACATGCCGTCGTTGTGTCACTGAAGTAGTGCAGGCTCACAACACGGTCGACCGGCAAGACTGGATTTGGGCTCGGCGCATCCCACGAGGCTATCCGTTCGCATAGCCTGTATTGGTGTTAGTATGTGGTTTGAGCGGCCGTGGGCATGTTAAGAGAGTGCGGAGGCTCACAGTGGGAACGCTGGGTCCTGACGGGTGACATCGTCAACCACCCTTAGGAGCTCGATCTTTTGGTCGGAAGAGGTTGGGCCGCAGGTGATCAGCACCTCATCCTTGCTGGGGTCCCAGCATGTTGCCGTGATATCTGACGGGGCCTTGCCGACTTTGTGGCAGATGTTGCGAAGATTTCTCATCGTACTGGACGTCAGCGAGAGGTCAGGCCCTTGACAGCACCAACTGCCGTTCCGCAAAGAACTCTCTGGAAGGCTTGATGACTTTGACACCGGCTCTCTTGCCGGTGAACACCAGAAAAGTAAAAAGCAGAGCAGTTGCCAGATCCGTTTGCGAGAGTGAGAATGAGTCTGGATGTGGTGTAGTACCGTGTGGCCACACGCACTGTGCTGCAAAGATGGTCACCTTCAGTCAATTTTTTCCCCTAATTTTGACCGACGCCAGACCATACATGCACGCATACGTGCACATGCATCTCACAGTGCATTTCACAGTTTGTCTATGACAAGCTTCTACTTAGTCCTTACTCTGCCCTCCATACGAAATCTATGTCAGTTCCTAGCCAGGGTGCAGAGGCGTATAGCCCCCCAGCTCACACACAATGGGAAACAAATTTACTGGTATTGGTTTTATTTGACAACAAACGTCAGGGGTTGTCAAACCACGGGCATTTCCCTCGGCCCACGGCTGAGGTGACGAGGGTGGAAAAAGCACTCTCTGGGCCAGGCCGGTCCCGTTCGGTTACTCGTTAGCTTTTCGGCACAGCATGACCTACCTGGGCCCCTGTTCTGGCGGCATATTGGCCCACCCCACCTCTGCCCACCTTCTGGCCCTTCTGGCCCTCGCGTTGCCCCAACCGGAAACAAGAACATCTCATAATCCGGGGAGATGCGACAAGCAGCAGCTGCTGTTCCCTACGGCTAATCACGACAGGCACATCACAAGAGTCAATCCACAGGGCCCCATCAGACCACACATCAGCCGTTTCCTACTCGACACCTGCCGCACACGACCTCCTGTGCCACTGTCACAAGCAAGTTGCCGAGTCAATTGGCTGCTGCGAGGCCTGGCCGTTTATTGTTTTCTGCGTACACCCACGACGACCTCCCGGGAATAGCACCTGGCCTGACCTGCCCCAAAGGGCATCAATCACGTCAAAATGGACGCAGCATCTGCTTATAACCAGCATTCGAGCCAGGGACGCCGAAAGAATCGCTCCTCGACGAACCTTAATCACCTCTCCCTAGCTCCGTTGACCACAAAGCTGCCAATCAACGACACTGATATCATGTTTGCCGACCTAAACATCCACACCTATTCTACTTCGTATATACAGGGCAAGTCTGCCCCCACCACTCCCTCCCTGCTGAGTCGCTCTCCGCGGCGAGCTGGCTCCAGGACCCGACACCACTCCCGCCAAGGCTCCGCGACGCCCCTGCCAAAGAGCAAGTCAGCCGTTCATATAGGCCCGCCGGGCAGGACGCCCAGGTCCGGCACAACATCACCTGGCGGGCAGCGGCGCGGTTCAAGAAAAGAAGAGCCTGTGTCCGCCCGCGGCCGGACCGACAGCGACTGGCTCCTCCGCGCAGGGGTGCTCATCAGCAGCGAGACGAGGGAGTCCAAGGGCCAGTCATGGCTCGTGTCCCGCGCGAGCTCGACCAGCCTGACGGGCATGCAGGGCGACCGTGAGGACGACGAGGACGATGACCATGACCCGGATATGTTTGAGAGGGAGAGGATAGCCCGCGAGAACGCGATCGCTAGCAAGCACGCCAGCCGGAGGGGGAGCATGGGCGTCTTTGAGGGGGACGAGTCGCCGCTGGTCAGCCGTAACGGGAGTTTCCACGCCAGCCGGACGGGTAGCCGCAGCCAGCTGATCACGCCTGGCGAGAGGGCGAGCATCGAGGGCTATTTTGCCTCGCATGGCCCGCCTGGAGATTATGCACCCGGTCCGGATTTCGTCAACCTCGACGAGAAGCTCGAGGCGATCGGCTTCGACGGCGAGACGGACCAGGATGATGAGGCCGACGTGAGGAGGTTGGTCAAAAATGGTCAGTCCCGACCGGGCACCTGGTTTGGTAACATTTTTGGGTGGACCCTGGCCTCCGTAGAAGAAAATGACGAGGACGACGATCCTGATGGGGAGGCCTCTGATGGCGAGGCAGAGTTGTCTACACCCGAGACACCTTACGAGAGGCAATTCGAGGGGGCTAGCATCTTGTCCGAGCAACGAATGCCTGCCCCTAAGGCTGAGCAAGGCGGCTGGCAAGACGCTGCGTGGCTGCTGAGTGTTGCGTCCAAAGTGGCATGGTCCTAGAGGAGCAAGCACACCAAGCACGCACTCGTCGCTTTTCGAAACCGAAGACAGATGACGAGCAGTGGTGGGCGACGCAATCGATCACTTTCATGATGCGGCACGGGGCGTGGCTTACCCACACATCCGTGGGGCCAACCCCGCCGTGACGGCCTGGGGACCTACTCGAGCCTTCGCCGTGACGGACCCCCTGCCACCCGTGGCCACGGCTCCAGAGGAAGCATAGTGAATGCCAAGTCCGTCTGGCTGGACTTCACGTCACGACGAGAGGCCAATTTCTGCCTCGGGTGATTAATTTTATCTGGATGTGCGGAATCCTCCGAGGGAGCCCTAAAAAGGCATCGGAGCACTATGGCCTGTTGGCGTCGATGATAGTGATCTTATTCGGCAGGCAGGCGGGCCGGTCTCACGGAGAACCTGCATCTATGGACTCGGCCAGACCGTGGGTCGAGGGAAGGCCACTGGCTGGGGAAACTGTCAAAAAACCTGTTTTTTTCTTCTCAAGAAGCGTAACTCTGGCAACTTCGTGTGCATGACTTTTTCTGGGCGAGTTGGTTCTACTGTTGGACCGGTCTTCTCCCCTCTCAACACTACTTTCAGTTGAAAAATGGGGACCTGTCGACGGCTGGTTGCGCGCCAAGTAGTGCTTTGAGGCGGACAACTACTCCCGCGCAGATGATTTGTCATGGCCTATCTTGCACCGAATGAATGTTGATTACTCTCCTGTGTTCGATCTCTACACTGCAACTTTCGGCTTTCTACAGGCTACAGGAAGCAGGAGCAATAGTGGGATGGCTCGCCCACATTTTGTGGATCTGTTAACCCCGCAAGACAAATCCTTGGGTGGGAGCATGAAAAAGGTGCTATTAGCCGCGCGGAGAGCGGCCTCGTGACCCATAATGATTATAAGCATCCGATTCGTGTTGCCTTGCTGAGTCGATAGCAGAAGACGTTGGAGGGGAAAATGTCAAGTCTGGATTGGGCACGTTTGTAAGCCACAAGCCTTGCCGCCAAATTGGAAGCCCTGGTACGGCCAGGCTGCCAGGAGCCGTCTGTTCCGGGGTTTGTTGCACATTGGCCTTTCTCCGGCGCCGTCCATCATCGTATGGTTGGCTTTTGGGGGTTTGAAGCCCGGACAATACATCCGGCCACTCACACTGGATGATCTGAAATGACTCAATTTTTGGAAGCAACAATGCGCCTGGCTCTCCAAATGTGCGACAGCCTCAACCTAGAGCACGGAGTTGTTGGAGACATTGCGGACTGGAAAACCGATAGTTTCCTACTAGAGTAGGGGTCTCGCCGGCAGGTAACTGCTTTACCAATCCCTGCAAATTGCCGGAAGGAAGTGCAGGATCCCCAACACAGGGATACCCAAGCCAGTCTAGCGTATCTGCATGCAGCCTTGGAACCGTAAAGGTATGACGCGTGAGCTAGATGACGTCTAAGCAGTGCAAAGCCCCGGCCGATGCTTTTAAGAAGCTCGAGACACCGTCCAAGCTGGCGTCGCCGCCAAGAACTTTATTACGGATGGAAATGTGGTGGGTAACAGGCGAAAGATTGGAAGTGTGTGGCGCTTCCTCGAATCTAGTCTACTACGCATGGTGGACAGATAATGATGGCCGTACTCTAAGCGTTCGAACAGATTGGTAGATGGTTAACCCTGGGGAGCTGCGCTAGGACACGAGCCGTGGCTGGGGAGCGATTTTCTCTCGAGGTACCGTTCGTACTACCGGAGCCCTGTGGATTGGTGTGGCTGAAGCACAATGGCGTATACCGTCTGAAAAGTCAGAGTCTAATTGATCACATCCAACATGCCGATTTGGTCGATCGAGGTCGGTGTGGCCGGCGGGCGAGACACAACTCACCGCACCCCAAGACCAAGAATGATCCGACCGTCGCCGACACGTTTGTTCTGCTCCTCACCGACTGGATTTGTTGCCATTCCGCAATGCGGCCCAATGTACCAGTACGAAGCGCACTGGGGTAACCAGGTCTTCTCGGTCGATTGCCGTGTAACAGGGACGCTGTAATACCAGGGCCCATTAAGCTGAAAACAGTGGAGTCGTCGGCTGTCCGATTAGGAAAGTGTGGCCCAGGCCAGCCAGGCCAGTGTGCAAGCCCTGTAGGACCCTCGGTGCCGCGGGCGGCCTTGTCCTGCCTGTGGGTTGGATCGGGGGCGCTTCGGATGGGTGAACAAGAGGAAGGTCGGGGCGGGTGAGGTCCAGATGGCCAGGATGCAGATCATGGCCACATCGGTAGAAGCCACTGGCCATTGATGCGCCTTGGGTCTGGCAAGAGCTGCATGGCTGTCGCGACGGTTGTCGGGCTCGGGCAGAGGTTGCAGGCCTGAAGCCGCACACACCACACAGAGCCGGGGATCAGGTCGCAGGCTGGCAAGCAGTCAGGTAGGACTTTGGTGTGCTGTGACCCAGGCTCCATTCGCACATGGCGAGGGGCGGGCCTCGTTGATCTACTGACAGATCACACCGTGTCCGAGGAGGGCAGAAGCTGTGCAGGATATCAACGAGGGTCGGCTCGCTGTGAGGGAGGTGACGGACGGTCAGTGGAATCCTCATTTTGGGGGCTGTACCGATACTTGGGTTGAGGCCGAGTGCTGTCTCGCTGTCTTTTTGGTGTCTCCCTGGCTCGACTCCAGTCGACTCGACACCGCCTCGGCTTGTGCTGGCTTGGACGACCCGGGGCAGCACTTGACGCGGGCGGCAGAAGGAGAGAAGCAGCGTCGCCTGGCGCAAGCAATGCGAGATGCGATGTCGAGTTTATTTATAACATGACGGTGGCTCTGCCGTTGATGGCGCGAGACCTCGGCGTTGGAAACAAGAGGGAGACTGCCGGCTACTTAACAGGAAGGGCTGGCCTCAAAGTTTGGGTGTGAGATGGGGACGATACTTTTTGATGCCCCCTGCCCAGACCAGACGGGAAGGTGGGTCCCAGCAATGACGTCGTGCTCACTTTGACCCCGACACCCTGTCACGCCTGTGCCACGCTCTGTGGGGCAGCGTCACATCATCGGGCTCTGCTGCGGTACGCGGGACCTCCAAGCACTCGCGACTGACAGGCCTGCAGGCTGGGCAGCAGAAGAAGTACCCCAAGCATCTTGAGAATTGATGCCGCAATGCACACTACGACTGTAGTGTAGTAGCCTGCTATTACTTTAGATACTTAGCAAACTCCGTTCCGTGTTCTCGCCCATACACAGTAATCACCCCCACACTAGCCGCAGGACAGGGCAGTGGAGGAAAATTTGCATTGTACAAAATCCCCTCTGGTGCGCTTCAGCCTGTCCAACGGCCGGCCCACCGGGTTGTCTAGTCTGCTTCTTGCCCATGCCGCGGGACGGAGGCTCCCAATCTGGAGGCCCTGCTCTGCAACCTTTTTTCCCCTTCCCAGACCTCAGACCCTCAACACAGCAATTACCCCTCCGAAGAAACCTGCCCACACCACCAGCCTGCACTGGCGACCTGCTCGGTACCTACATTGACAAGGTCGGGTCGACAAAGTCTCAACCGAGTGGGACATCTGGGTTACCAGGGTACCCACATCTTATTTCCCTTCCGTTTCTCGGTTGATGCTAACCTTATGACCGAGGGAAAGGCACCCCGATCCCTCCACCAGTGACAGACATCTATCTAAAGCTACACGGCTCTCCTTCCAGTCCTGAGTCAACTGCCTACTGTTAGACAGACTACCGTGTCGCTGCCAGCAAGCAACATTTGGCATAATACGGCTTGTTCTCTTGCCCTTCTGGAACGTCGCTCGACCGTACCTGAGGTAGGTTGCTCTGCCCGGACTCGGGACCCTGGCCAACCACGCCTCGAGACCTCGTCAATCTCGTCACACACCCGCCCACAGCGCTAATTCCACCAGGCCTCTACAGTCGCCTAAAGTCCTGCTGCCCACCCCGCCAGAACAGTCCTGAATATCCTCATCTCGCCGGCTCTGGGTGAGACCGTGAGACTTGTCAGAGCCGCGCGTCAACTCGACTCATATTTCTTACCTGTGTTAGGTGAGTCTGCTACTACGTCACGCACGTGTTCGTCCGGCATCAAGGCCTCACCACTCTCGTGCCCTCGCCCTCTTACCAAAGTCCCCTGCTGCCCTTTCAACCCGAGTTTGCTGTAGATGCCACCATGTAACCGCTTTCTCGCTCTGCCTGCTATGCCTACGCTCCTACGAGAGTAAGCAACGTGACTAGATATGGCCCGTTCTGGCCACTCTGCTGAGCACTTGTGGCAAGGACACCAGAGGGCGGGAACGCTTTGCTATCCTGCCTGGATTTTGCTCTGGATGCCCGCCCCATCCCTCCTCTATGCCATCCCCTCTTGCATCACACCGGCCCGCTTCTGCTCATGGCCCGCAACGTCGGACCCACATGTTCTTTTTCTGTGCGCTGCGGCTGACCACGTATATTTTGGTAGCAACCGACCAGGTTTCGCCCTCCCACACTGCCACCTGCTGCTCCTCCCTATCAGCTAGGGAACCCCTCCCTTCACAGAGAATAACGCAGTAACAGGTACGCTGCGCATTGGGGACTCTGCCAAAATGCCCGAGGTATGTAGTTAGCCTGGGTTCCCATCCGCGCCGAGTCATCCACCCGGCCGCCGCATGTCACGTTGCTGTTGCTTAACCTGACAGCTGACAACTGGCGCCTTGCACAGAACGAGGAGGCTCTGCCAGACTTTGGCGACCATGTCGACATGGGCACCTTCTCCCAGATCCTGGAGATGGATGAGGACGAGAGCGAGCGCGAATTCTCCAAGCCTCTGGTCCTCAACTTCTTCGAGCAGGTTGAGGAGACCTTCGAGAAGATGGACACTGCCCTGTGAGTTGTTTGTCCCCGCCCACTTTGCATCACCAACTCTTCAACATCACCTATGCCAGTCTACCAAGGCTGTCCACATGGGAAAAATGATCCTCGAACCTGAACTGACAGCCGCCCTCTCTGCCAGTGCCGAGAAGGACCTGAACGAACTGTCCAGCCTTGGCCACTTTTTGAAGGGATCCTCGGCCACTCTTGGCTTCAACAAGGTCCGAGACAGTTGCCAGGTCATCCAACAGTACGGCCATAAGCAAACTCTCGACGGTACCGACGAGCCCGATGAGGAGGTTTGCCTAAAAAAGATCACCGATGCCCTCAAGACGGTAAAGGTCGATTTCGCCGAGCTCGAGAAGGAGCTGAAGATCTTCTTCAATAGCGACTCCGAGACCAATGAAGATTGATGCTTTGACCTAGTCAAAACCCTCCCCGAATCACCATTTGGCACGTTCGCCTCCCATGGGTGCGTGAAAGCCTCCTGCCTCGCTAGGGCATAACCCCCCAGGACGCGTGCTCTTTGGGTTATCCACGAGGCCGGCGGCTGACCTCTTCGGCCTGGGTAACCTCAAAGGCCGAGCCCCCATTCCCTTGGACAGCTTTTTTCAGGATACCATGTTTTTATTTCAGAGTTCACTTTAAGCAAGGTCCCGGCGGGTCCCGCGTCATGAGACCACTTGCATTGAACAAGGCTCAAGTCTTTTCAAAGATTAATATGGTGGTGAGGAGTCGGTGGTGTAGTGTCTACCCAGCTTTGAAGGGATCGTTCTGGGACAGCCGCTATGCTTATCTTGTCCTGTGGCTCCCATAAGAAGTCCATTAGAAGCATCAATCCTACCAGACTGGACTGGGGACATCTTGACTATTCCGTTCTACGTGTTCTCGTCCCTGCCTTCGTTATTGTTACTCCTGCGTATTGCGCACTATAGTCTCATTCGCAACACTGATTTCATATATCGAGCACAAAGTTTCTGGGAATCCCAAACATTAGAGCTGGTACCTAGAGAATATATGTAGAGGGCCGGGAAGGCAGGAGTTTACATGATATAGAACGGCTTCAAGAAGAATTGTTTTAAGCTATGGCCTCTTGGCCCGGGCTCCTGGTGGCCGTACGATTGAAGGTCGTCCACATAGCTACCATCCAACCGGGTTTGCTGCCGTCTCACGGCACTCATTTGCTCAAGGCTACCTTTGCCATGCGAAACCTAGCTAATGGCTTTTGTCCCTCGCAGATTACTTGGTAGACTACAAAACCTAGGGCATCAGGATTTGCGGGTGCGATCACCATGGCGTGTAGACGTCAAGAGTCGTCTCTCGGTATGCAGAGTAATCGAACAGGGCGTGGGCGTCCCAATCTCTGAGTCCAGTCGACTGCCTTCCGGACGAGCATGTTATGACCTATGAGGCCACTCGAGCCACCTGGGGAATGTTATGCTAAGTGAGCACGGACGTCTGTTCCAAGGCTATCTACTCCGGATTTCACAGCTTGTTTCGCAGAGGTCAACATAGTGCCGTCAAACCGCCTCTTCAAAATTCAACCTCGGCTTCAACTTCGTAGGCGGCGTCTACCACTGTGCCGTTCTCCTCTACAGGTTTGGCGCTCATCCTGCAGATGGCGATCTTTTCCAAGGGGGCATTCTCCAGCCAGACCTGGTCTTCGTAACGGTCCATGATGGCCTGGGCATCAGTGACGAAGGTCCGGTCACCCCTCTTCTTGCCGTGACTGCTCCGATTCCCCTTGACATAGATCGTGTTGACGATGGTGGCATGTAGTAACAACGGCCTGTCATCAGGGGCCAGAAGGCTGGCTTCCTTGAACAACGCCTTGATCTTCTCGGAGAACCCGTGGAGCACCCCGCTCTGGTCGGACGGGGGCGCGAACAGCACCGTAGCCTTGTCGGCCTTCTGGAAGGTATGCAGGCCTTTGAGCGTAATCGACGGCTGCGGCTGGTCCTTGGCCGTCCCGTCGCCTGAGGACCCTGGCATCACTGGCGGCTTAACGGTGGACATGATTTCCCGTAGCTCAAGCGACTTCAACAGCTCGACGGCCTTGTCCAGGCCCTCGTCCTTTGGGAAGGACATCATTCCCAGTGTCAGATGCAGCGTCCCTACGGGCCGGACCGCATCGAAGGGTAGTTCAAACCCTCCAAGGGCTTTCGGCCGAGTGACATCATCCCGGAAGGATGCAATGCTCTGAGACAGCTGGGGTCGAGTTGTGGATGTCACCAGAGAGATAGCCAGGAAGTGAGTGAGCGGAGGTGCTTTTGACCTGTGGGAGGAGGCCATATTGATGCCTTTGAGGAACCGGCTCATCGGCCCCGTGGTGATGTGTTGGGAGGGCCGACTGCGTTATTGCCTATCTTGAAGCCAATCAAAGAAGAGCTGGTGCGCATAATGCTCGGCTGGGGCGATGGTCGTTATTGACCTCGCAATGTACCTTAGTTAGATAGGTTGGATCGGGGGCTACTAATCCCTGGACCCCAGGTTCAGGGACCCCAAATAGTGCTCGAGACAGGCCATTGCCCCTGTTCGGACGGCTGCTGCCGGGCGCTTACCTAAGTAGGGACTGACTGCATCTGACTGACGTTAACCGCCAACAGGAGGAGCTTGGGAGGCACCGGAGGCTATGCCAGCTTCAGCCTTCCCGAAAGGGCGATGATTACTGTGAGGCGAGTCCAGGCACCAACTTAAGACTTCTCTTCTTCAACAACTCCCTGAGCTTCAGCACTCGCCCGGAGTCTCCTACATGATGCAGCTGTCTTGTCGATGCAGCAGCATCCGCTACGCCTCCTCGAAATCCTTCCTGCCCTGAACCCGGGTTGAGACGACCCGCGGCACCACCAGCCAGGCCGACACAGGAGCAACAAGCAGACTTGCACGAGCCCACAGCTCGACACACTGCGGCTCCGATGAGCCCTCCAGACAAACGCGGAGGAGCCGGTGCCTCCAAGGGACCGACTCATGTCTTTCGCGGCGGCAGTCCACGCAAAGAACTGCCTGCATCCTCGTCCTCGTCGTCCTCGTCTGCCGTGCGCACCAACAATGTCATCGCAGCTCCACCCCGAGCCCAACTCAGCTCCTCGCTGAGCCCCGAAGTCCAATCTCGCACGCCAAGCGGCAGCGGACCTTCGCTCAACAGCACCGGTAATGGCAACTCCACACCCATGTCCCGACGCAGTAGCAATGCGCCAAGCACGCGATCACTCGCGGTCTCGGCCATGTCCTCGACGGAGGCTGGGATGAAGGAGAAGGACGCGCGAATATCCATCCTGGAACGCGAGATGGAGCTTATGGAGACTGAGTTCCAGCGGGAGCTTGATAAGCTCTCCCGCAACGAGAGCGAGACTGCCTCCTTCTGGCAGGCCAAGCACAGCGCGCTGAATCAGCAGTTCCTGAGGACTGACACCGAGCTGCGTCTCCTCCGGGACGAGATGCGCGCGCGCGAGGCAGAGACCGAAGACCTTACCAGGGGCTGGAGAGACGCTCTGAGGGCGGAACTGAAAGGTCGCGAGGACGAAATAAGGGGTCTGCAGGCGCAGATCAGGGGCCTGAAGGAGTGGGTCAGCACCAGCACGAGGGCTGATGGCACCACGAGCGACGAGGTCTTCGGGTCTGGCATGGCGAACCTGGGCAACAGCCTGCAGAATTGGGTCATCACGTATTTCCGGAAGGTCAAGGTTGACCTGTCCAAGGCAGGCGAGACGGCGCTACAGGAGCTCGCCGACCTTGTGCCCATGTACGAGGAGCTGGCCCAAACCGCGAGGATCCATCTCTTGCAGTCGATAGTGTCCAGGATCTTGGTGCACAGGATATTTGGAGCTTACTACGTGGGTCTGTCACCTGACCAAGAACAGCAGCTAATGGAGGCTGAGAGGATGATGGCATCTTTCGGTAAGTTGACACAATCATTACTTTCCGGCACTCTTCGGAAGTAAAATCTGAGACATTCGAGGCTTACACGTGTACAGGATCTGTCGAGTCTGTCAACCAATGGCGCTCTGTGACCCTGACGATCCTGAAAAAGGAGGCGGTGCAGAAAATGCAGGTACAGGCTATGCAAACAGCTGACGATGTCGTTGCCCACGTCAACAGAGTTGTAGACTCCGTCACATCGGACAGCTCTGCCAATACTGACAGCAGCACTGTGCCAGCAAATGCCTCTACAGATGCGCGAGACCAGGCATTGCGGCTCCTCGTAAGCAGCGCCATCGAACTGTCGCGCCTTCTCGTCGTGCAGAAGGCCGTCTTCGAGGTATGGATGCCCGAGATTGTGCCACATCAGCAGATCATGTTTGATCATGCCAAGATGGACGATATCGGAGGCGAGGACGAAGACTCCCTCGTCCAAAGAGAAATATTCTGTGTCACCTTTCCCGGGCTCATCAAACAAGGCGACGAGAGTGGCGGGCATCTACAGTTTAGAAACATTATATCGAAAGCCAAGGTGCTCTGTAGCCCGGAATAGACGAGACTCACCATGATCTTCGAGATCATACCATGTGATCAGATTCGGCCGACGGGCTAGCAGGTGCCGGAACTCCTCCCCGGTACTACTCACTTGTGTCCACTGCATCAGGGGTCGGCCAAATACCGCCTCGGTCGCTTAGTACTTAGGTGCACAGGGAGACTGGAAGCAAGCACAAAAGCTCTTGCTTTCTCGCAGCATAGAGTACCACATGCCACAAATCGCGTCAGCAATGGTTTTTGGGTCCTGTGCGAGCGGATTCTCCGAGGAATCGGGCCCCGGCACCAAGATCTCGGTCATTGACGACGACCGCGCCAATAATTACCCAAGTCTCTCACCGAGGACTCCTCTGCCCATCTAGTGCTCACATCCCGTCAACCGATGCCCTCGCTCCGTCTACAGACTGCTGCGAGGACCCGTCCGGGTAGGCGGCATAGTTTCCCAGCCGACACAGTGCCTGACGTGTAATGGGATCGTCAAATCGGCGAAGAAATTCAATCATGTGGCTCAACTTAGTCGCCACCGGTGTGACTATCTTGAGTCACTTTCAAGAGAGGTCGACCAAAGGATATCTGGTATTGCGAACGGGGGGCTCGTTCGAACCCTCCATGCGACATTCGAATGATTGGCCGGCGTGGAGATGCATCATGCAGCACTTGAAGCAGCATATGGTGGTGTGGGTGGGGGGACAGCAAGGAGACACGCCCGTCTGCTTACTCACCGCAGAGCCTCAATCTTTCGGGGTTTTCGGACGAGCCCACTTGCAGATCGAGTTTCCTCCTCCATCTCCGTTCCATTGTGCGGCGCTCTTGAGAGAGAAGACTGGCGGGGGGCCTGCTCCACCTTGCATGCATGTACCTACTGCACCCAAACTGGCAGCCCATCGTCAGAAGGGCAGCACAACCTGATCGTGCGTTCCCATCACATATTGAGTGAAGGGATTTGTGACTCGGTTCTGGATCCTCTTCCATAGTCTCGACGTGTTGGGACTTCTTGCAGTTCAAAGAGCTGCTCATCCATCCTCCTGGAACCACCCGGTGTGCCGGACAGTGGCTGCCTCCGGGATTTCGTCCCAAGCCGGGGCCGGCACGTCGATGCAACCTAGGAGGTGCCTGTCTGCATGATAGGCAGACCGCCAAAGCTCGACAGAATGTCGAAAAGTTTCCGTGTGCGATTGGTGAATTGTGGGAGCGAACGGGACGACGACCATACAGGTCATGGGCAGTCTTGCGGTGAGGCGACAAAAGCCGCCTGGGCGCGTATCGACCTGGATCGCATGCGGCCACGACGGTTCACAGCCCGAGGTCACTCCCACCTGAGGATGTGGCTTCTGCCGACCTCGTACGGAGGCGGTTCTTGGCTTGATGCACCAGCTCCAGCATGATCGAGAGGGGCCCACGGCAATTGTGGCTAGACTCCCCGGGCATTGGACAATTCTTCCGACTCTGCTGTCCTGGTATCAACAATGTTACGAAAGCATATTAACATCGACAGAGGCTACTCACACGATATAACAGTCGCTTTGTAGACAAAGCCTTGTCGGCCAATCGCCAGAGGAGCGGGTCCTTAATGTGGTAGTGAGCAGCAGGATGCATCAAGGTACCGCACTGGTGGAGCTCAAATGCATATGCAGCAACACCACTGATGGTGTGCATATCCCATCCACAGGGCTGGTCGGTCCAGTTGGAAGAAAGCGGAGGTGCCAATCACCATCGGACCCAAAATGCTTGAACAGGCTCGAGATGGTCGTCAGCATGTGGCGGGCCGTTGATTGTCTTCCGTCATCGAGGTATCTGCGAGGTGCAAGAGGGGCCGGGGGAAGGGATCAAATGTCAAGCGCCGAACGTCCACGTCGCAAGACATGGCACGACCTGAAGCGAGCAAAATCGCGAGACCGTACCGCGATCCGGAATTTCTTCATCATTCTCCGCCGTGCTGTCCAACGGCACTCAAGCGAACGAGTTGCTCGCGTCCCTGTTGCACGGTGTTCGGTGGTGCGTATGTGGGTGGCTCGTCAAGCAACCCAGACAAGGGTGGCCCGCCGCGGGCATTTGTCGCAGCGAGAGAGGGCTGCAGCATCATCGCTTGACCCTCTGATGTACCCCATCGGAAACAGGAAGACGTACCCGAAATGGGCGACACTTATCTGCAGACTGTCAGTGCTCTCCCCCGCGAAGTCGATGGTGTATATATGTGAACTTACCCCCGTTGAGGTTCTGGGCTCGGCTGCCACTCTACCCCATCGGCACCAGCCTTTCCCTCAGCTGTCCCCTGCACCCCATGCACAATTATCATTGCATATCTTCAGCCCTGCCGTCACCTCCATTGTAGAAGCCTACCATGTCGGGCGGCTCCCAAAGATACTCCAAAGGCAAGGGCAGGTCCAGGGACACAGACTATGTGCTGCAATCATTTGAAGCTCTTAGCCTGAGTGACTATGACCCCCTCGCACCCCGAAGCGACTATTGCGGCCCATCGAACACAGATGCATACGGCTCATCTTACGAGCCAACATACACTGCCGACAACTACTATGCCTTGGCAGCACAGAGCTTGCATGCTCCCACACCGTCGTCAACAGCGACATATGGGAGTGGTGGTGTATATGGTAACTCATATCCGAACACCTCTGCCACCAGTTCCACTGGAGCATACGAGTACCAGAGCGAACTCTCTGGCACCTCGAGTTACGGCGGCTATACGGGATATGACACCACATCCGTAGCAGGCAGCTCCGTGCCCTCCTACGGTGGTGGTGGAGGCTCAGTGAGTGGCTGGAGTGAATCGCAATCCCGCGGGACGGCAGCATCCTCTGTCCCATCAAGGCAAAGCCACCATACCGACGTCAACAACACCATTCACCAACAAACTCCGCCTGCCCAGCGGTACCAGCTACCGTGCGAGTTTCATAACTTGACAGGTTGCGACAGAGTGTTCCCTGGCGACGACACGCAGGGGTGGATGGACCACGTTGAGGGGCACCTTCGGGGCAAGTTCCCTTCGAAGCTGAGATGCTGTAAGCAAACCTGTTCTGCGGGTAAAAGAAGTCGGGCCAGAAGCAGTAGCTGATACCAAAGGCTTCCAGGGTTCTGCAGCGACCATTACTTCGACGCAAGTCAGACATCTAACGGGGATGCCCGCTCCAACTTCATGATGCGGATGGAGCACATCCGCGATCACCTCGTGTACGATGGCTCCCGGCCCGAGCAGATACAGAAGGACGGACACTTCGTCCAACACCTCCTCGAGCAAGGCATCATTGACAGACGCACGTACGACAGCATCGTGAATCTCGTGACAGTGCCACCCATACCAGGCCAGGGCCACCATAGCAATCGCAGGAGCCACCACAGCCGCTTGCCACAGGTCCAGGAGGACGTCGCCGGCGAGTCTAGTAGTAGAAGGAACCATCATAGGTCCGATCACCACCGGTCCGATCATCACCGGTCTGACCACCACCGGTCTGACCACCACCGGTCTGACCACAGGAGGGACGACCGCGACCGCAACAGGCACAGGTCTCGACAGTGATATGTCGAGTCAAAAACCGTCGCGTCACCGTGGGGGCTCAACACGCCTGTGTCGGTCGTCCTCGGTCGATGCGGGCAGCCGCCGTGTGCCCCGGAACACAAGCACGCGGGTCGCAGACCGCGTCCTGCAACGAGCCCGGTAGAGGGAATCAGCCTGTAGGACGACATGTTGCTATTCGACGAAACGTTCCGCGCCTTTGATCCTGTGGCATCTCCCTTTCCCTTTCCAAATTCTTTCCCCTGCCCGTGGCGCCGGGTGCTCGGCTGTTTTGGCGACCAGGGACGAGACGTAGGGACCCGTCGTCTGGCCCTTTTGTTGAACATTTTTGCCAGCTGCTGTGTTGTCTTCTTAACAATTTTCCTTCAGACGGCGGATCTGTCGTGGCAGGATGGGTTTGCGTTTCTGTACTCAGGTGGCACTGCTTCCGTTTCCGTCCGACCGGCCAGGGAAATTTATTTGGTCCCGGAGTCGGCTTATCCGCCCAATGGGGCTAAGAATGAATGGACGATGAAATGAATTGATGAGCGACATGATTTCAATTCTCGGGGGGGGGGGAACGGCTTGATTTGACGAAAAGGGGAGGGATTCTTGCTTTCTGAGCATCAATATTGAGAGATACACAGGAATGGGCACGCTCAGAGGCTTTCTCTCAGACGGGCACTTTTGTCTCTTCTTGTCTCTTTTCTGGAAATTGATTTGATGGGAAAGTCTTCTCTAGCCAATCAAATGAATCGGAATCGTGACCTCTCCAGAATACGTGAGACGGCCCCCATGGGTCCGCTGAGTGTTCCCAGCGGGGTGAGGGAGGGCTCACTCGGGGGTCTTATACTTCGCTCACTCGTGGCGAACCTCCAGACCGCCTCGGGAACCAAGAGAAGAAGAAGAAAAATTGATACGAAGCTCTAACCTCGTGCGCAATTACGTGCATATTTCTATTCGCATCGGTGCTAGAGAAAGGGCGGGAAGTGGGTGAAAGAGAGAAAAAATGGGTGGTGGCTGTGTTGCACTTCTCATGCAGCTCTGTTGCCCGACTAGTATGAGGGAAAAGGCAGTCATGTCATGCCTTGCATATCGCAACCCTGCAGGGGGCCAGGTCCGCCTTTTCGAGACTGCGAACCATCTGTTGCCTTACGCGCGTCCGCGCGCAGAGGAGAGAGAGAGAGAGGGCAGCTGCAGTCGGATTGCTCGGCTGGCCTTTTCTGTGGATTGTGAATACATACCCCTGTTTGTGTACCTGCTCGCTTCTTGCCTTGGGAACCGGCGAGTGTTCGACCGCCGCGAGGGTTGTTGGCACGGCCAATCACCTCTGGCTCTCGGGGCACGACGGCCTCATTTGTGGAAATTGTCATATATCTTGGCCTCCTGTGTCACGTTGAGCTTTTAAAGGCGCTGTGCATTTGATTGGCAAGGCTTCTGGGATTCTTTCGAAAAGTCCGGGTGCTTCCTTCCCGTTTACTTTGACTATACCGCTATGTCTAAATTTCATGGACCACGCAGGTCGTGTTCGCGCTTGTGTCGGGCACCCCATTATCAGGAGATATCCAGGCCGGCCGGCGTAGTCCTCCCTCCAGGCCATGGCTATTACTGGAAATCTGCGTCCACACGACCGTACCTTACCCCGTCGACCTTGAGTTCGAAGCCTAAGCCTGCACTATCAACAATCATCTCGAGGGTGAAGTCTAGGTTATCGAACTCGACCCCCCTCGTTGTGGTCAAGCGGGTGAAGAGGCTTCGGGGCACTGCATTCAAGTCCGTGGTGAGCTTGCATACATGGACCAGGTCCCGCGTGTATGCTACTGGAGGCTCATCGGCCTCACAAGCAATCAAATCATCTGTAACCACCAGTGATTGCCCTGGCCTGAAGTTCCTTGTGTAGTGGAATGCGATTGGAGTAAGCGGCGATATCGCCTCGCCCTGTCTTGCTGTCAGTTTTCGCAGATCCAGCCGAGACACCCATTCCTGCAAGCCGAGGGGCAGCTTACCTTTGCAATGTGCCACTGCATCCGATCGCTCACCATCCACCTCTCCCAGAGCGGGCTCCAATACCTCTCGCTGACTGAGTGTTTATCCTCGTCAAACACGGTCGCATAACTTGTGCCATAGTGCATTCTCGCCTTTCTCGAGATGACCATGTTCCCCTCTAGACCTCTGAGCACCGCGCCACGGACGACCGCTGTCCAGGCATAGACCGGCTGCATGACCTCGATAGAGGAGTTATCGCCGGCACTACTCAGAGCACTCGCATGCGTGGGCCTCTCGCTGTATGGTGGGGGCGCCGCACTAGTGAAATGCGATTTGAGGCGTCGATACAGGTAGTCGCTCTGGCCGAAGCCGCCAACCAGTATGATTCCGGACACGATGCCACCTTTGGCCCGAAGGCCGTCGACCTGGCCCTGTACAAGGTCGCAGACCTCTTTGACGACGGGCTCGAAGATTTCCTTGGCTTGGGCGGCGGTCATGACGAGGAAGCCCGAGTCGAGGCCGATTTCTTCGTCGTCCGCAAGGCCAGGGAAGGGGATGTTGATCTCCTGGTGCTCGTCCTCGTTAAAATTCCGCTTGACAAACTCCTCAAAATACCGTAAGCCCATCTGCCAGGTCTTTCCCTTCTTTGTCTTCATCTCGTCGAACCGGGTCTTGCCAAGCCTCGTCTTGACATGTTCCTCAAATCGATAGTTGAGGAACGCGCTACCACAGAGACCTCCCGTCCCCACGGCCGACTCCTCTACTTTAAGCGGCTTGAGTGAAATTATTTTATAGGCGATCAAGCTTGGGTTAAGTCAGCAATTGTCGCGAATGCATTCAAGGATCGAATAGGAGCACCTACTCAACCGTGCCTCCTCCACCATCGCACACTATGAAGTTATCCCCTACATTGAGGTGATTCGGCTGTATGGCCTTGAGAGTATAGACCGCAGCCGCCTCGGGCTCGCTGATCATCTGGATGGACGATTTTGCGCCCATGCCTGCTCTCTCTGCTGCCTGAAGGGTTGTGTTCTTCGCGTAATCGGACCACACCGCCGGACACGTGAGTACGAAGTCGACCTTTGTAGAAGCCATAAACGACTCGCCATATCTTCTCGTGAGTGTGTCCATGGTGTGGTCGTATATTTGGGTGAGGTAATCGCTCACGGCATCGACGACTGTTTTGTTGTATTTCTTAAGCTGGCCTGCCGTCTCCAGTGGGCTTACATAGAATGGCAGCTTCTGTGATCGGTCCAAGAACAGTTTGATACACCGCAGACGTGACTCCTCTGGTTTGAACTGGAAGCCCCATTTCACAGTTGGCTTGGTATCGGACGGCGCGTCTTTGGGAATATCATACGATATCTCTGTGGGAACTTTGTCAGAGGTTATGCCGTTACCCCCGGGCCAGGTCTTGATTATCTCGACATCGTCTGGATTAGAGGTATAGACGGCAGCGACACTGAGACTGAATGTCAGCTGCGATGACTCTTTCGCATACCAGCATGCCCTCGGCTGGCTGAGCTGCAGCGCGGTTATAGAATTCGACTAGAAGAAAAAAACACAACTGCCACGCAGACATGACGAAGCAAAAACGGCTGGGGCAAGGACCCAACTCACCCCGAGAAGGTTGTCCCAAAGTCGACGCCAACAATTAATCTGTCGGCTATGGGCGCAAAATCTCTGATTGGCTCTCTGACAGGCCCATTGATGGCCTCAGTGGACGAGGGCAGGGCATAGCTGGTGAAGTAGTTTCTGCTCTGCTGGTTGCGCTCACTTGTGGGCGAGCTACGGATGGGTAGGTTGAGGTTATTCATGGTGGCCGATGGTGTGAGGGGAGGGCCGGTGCTTCGGCTCGAGGCGAGCGACAACTCAGTTCTGTCTCACGGCAGTGTCGTCATGCTCAAGCCAGGGTCTGAGCCGAAGGAACGGGCGACGAGCGGTGAGGATGGTGTGTTTGTAACGCTTGAGAGAGAATTCCTGTGTAGTATGGAGATTCGGGATGGAAGTGAGTCCTCAGCTCTCAACTCGGCCCGGTTGGTGAAAAGCGGGCCAACAGGTTCGCTCTCAGGCTGCTCGTTGCTATACCGGAAATCTGCGTCTGCCACGGGGGCGGATTTGAGGTGTCTGTGCTGTTGGTGATCTCCGCACTCGCCTGTTCTGTCACTGTATTGGAGCTTTGCTGAAGAACCGAAGTCCTGTGTGAGGGAGGGCGGACAACAAGTGCTGACTGCCTTCTGGTGACCCAAGTCTCAATTGACGGGCAAGAGTGGGGCACAATGGTCGGTTCCTCCCGAGTACCTTGCCTACCTCGTAAGCAGGCAGGTTACTTCGTCAAGCAGTCACACGATTTGCTCTGCTGAGACTGTCCGTGTGGCACAGCACAACCGTGAAAAGAAGAGAGGAGCAGATTGGAACGAAAAGAAGAGCGAGGAAGAGGCAGCTCATTCAATGCAAATTGACAACATCTGCTACCATCAAGACGAAGGCACACGAGGTGTGTGCTTACGCCGCGCGTATATATCTTCGATCCTTCCAGGAATCAATTCTGCTGCCTGATGTCGGCCGCGTTCCTCGCTCATGCCACTACCACCCGAAACCGTCCCGCCTTCCTCCCTAAACTCAATTCGAACTACGCGCCACAGAGTCAACGGGTAGACTCTTCATGATGACAATCATCTTCCATCTTTCTTACCTGTAACAACCACACCCCCACACAAGCACTCAAAAGACACGATGTATGACCAATGGTAGTATGGCAAAGATAGTTGGTTTGCATTACAATGTCCAGTGCCTGTACGCAGGCTAAACTAGACCCAGATATGTAAAGACCTGGAACTAGGCGCCAGCCTCCCGCCTCACCCTCTTCTCGAAAGTGGGCGAGTCGAGGGGCCTGGCCGCAGATCCTGTCCTGACTCCAACTCCCTTGTATACAACAAAAAGTGTCCGTTTTTTGTTCTTTTCCACTCCCAAGGATAATCCCGTTTCCAAAACCATCGCCCACCAAAAAGTCCCTGCCCCAAAGCATCCGCCCAAGATGATCCCAATCCAGTGGCACCAATGTAAATTGTGTGACTGGTTGTCCGAACCCCCGGACAAAATAACTGCGGCGAATGCCACCCTGTGCCTCTAACAAAATAAAGAAGAATCTCCGGTCGTTTGGTCGAACCGTCCAATCTATAAAGGGGTATTCGGTACGGCAACTTCAACTCGCGAGAAAGACGCAGCCCGCCCTGCCGCGGGCAGGGTGCTCGAAGTCAACAGATCCAAGTGCAAACTGATGCCATGTCTGCCGCCCAGCGTATGCCGCAGCCGTGAAAACCGGACCAAGAGAGTGACGCGATAGTGCTCCTCAACACCAAAAAAACAACTCCGTATGAAAATGACTGGATCAGAAATCGAGTCCTTTGAGCTTGGACACTCAAAAGAAAATGTTCGCCTGCGCAACTTTATCGCCTCCTAGAATCGATGGCTGGCCGCCCAGATGCTTGCCGAAGCCGACGCCGCCCAATCACTCTCCTCGTACGGAGGTGTAGGCCATTTGTATTCCGAAACCTTCCTGTTCAGATCCAGTGGCTTCGGCGCAACCACCTCCTGGCCATCTCCGAAGAGGCATGCGTTCCCGTTGGCCGAGGGAGAGGGTGTCGGGTATGGGTTGGCAAATCCGGCGTTGGTCGGTGCCTGCCGCTGGTTGTCTACCCTGCCGTCTCGCTCGATTCGCTTCATGGCCTTGTGCGTCGAGGAGAGGACCTCATCCAGGAGTTCGTCCGCCTCATCGGGGGCATCGTAGTGGTTCACACCATGAGTCGCTTGTGCCCTTCGTGTTCGGCTGGAAATCGGGCCTCCGTTTCGAGCGGCTCCAGCGAGGTTGTCCGCGGACCGGGGCTTGTGCTGCGGCAGGGAGTGGTGACGCTTCAGGTTGCTCTGGGAGTTGGCCTGGTGTGCGGGAGGGGCCGGGGCATGCAGGTTATCGGCATTTTGTTGGGCGTCTCTCAAGGCTCTGTCGAGGGGTTCGTAAGTGTCCTTTGGCACAGGTGCCGGTGGTTGATCGATTACCATGGATGATCTCTGGCTTCCCCATGGACCGCATCCAGCCTGGGCCTCCATGTCGGATTCAATAGGCGAGACCGGGGTTTGGTGCCGTCCGGAAAATCTCCGTGCCCTCTTCCTCAGATGGGAAAAGAAACTCTCCTTGTGGGCACTTGGTGGTGATGCCAATCCGCTGCCGCCGTTCAAAGCTCGCTCGGCCTGTTGTCGATGGAGCTCAGAGTAGTGGTTAGAATTTGATTGGACGGAGAGCTGTCTTCCGATCTTCTTGGATGATTTGTCCTCTTGTGGTCCTTGCCTATGAGCACCGTTTGCGTAGGCGTCGTTGTACGATGGCGTTCGGCTGCTGGCTTGAGCCGTCACGGCATCTGAGAGAGGTGAGATAGGGCGGATAGTGGGAAGAATTGGCATGGGCGCCACATTGGAAATACCATTGCTCCATGTTGTCCTCTTGGGTGCGGCCGGCCGGGTCTTCGCGGGCAAAATGGGTGCAACATCAATCATACCGTGGGCGGGGGGAGGTCGGGAAGCGGTCAGTTCCTTCACAACCTGTTGTGGAACTGCCTCATTGGAGTCAGTGCGGCCAATGAGCGACTTCCTGAACCACGATGGTTTGGATGAGGTTGGTGGTGTCGCGGCATCCTTGGATCGGCCAATCTCAGAGGGCTTCCGGCCCAACATCCTTGATGCGGAGGACTTGGGTCGCAAGGGATCAACGGCATCGGCGAAGTACTCATGCTGCAGCGTTTGCGTGGATGTCGGCCTGTTCTTAGGATCCCACATCAGGCACCACGTCACGAAGTGGCTCAGCGACGCGGGCCATTGTGGTGTTTGAAGAATCGTGTCCATCGAGTGGGGGGCCATCTTAGGGAAGGAGAACCCCAGCTTTCCGGCCAGCCTCGTGCCCTCGCGCCAGTCACCACCACCTACACGCTGGCCGGCCTTGTTGTACCAGTTGCCTGGGCTTCCCATGATCTCACAAACCCTCCAGACTTGGTCTACCTCGTTCCCACCAGGGAAGAGGGGCTTCAACGTGGCTATCTCCACCGCCATGGCGCCAATGGCCCAGATGTCCACCGGAGCAGAGTATTCACCGGCCCGTAACAACACCTCGGGAGCTCGGTACCACCGCGTCGATACGTACGTCGTGTAGGGCAGCTTGGAGTGTGTCTCCCTTGCCAGTCCAAAGTCGGCGATCTTCACAGTGTACGTGGGGGGAGTGGAGGGTGGCGTGACCAAAGCTGAGTATCGCCTGAAAGAGTTAGAAGTATCTGGGTGAGATGAAGTCGACACCAAGATGTTTTCTGGCTTAATATCTCTGTGGAAGAAGTTGTGGGCGTGTATGTGCTCAAGTCCTTGCATGATTTGAAACAAGATGCTCTTGACGCTCGCATTGTCGAGGCACTTGTGATCTCTAGCCTTCATCAGCTGGTACAGGTTCCCTTCCATGTACTCCATGCAGATGTGAAGTTTCTTGCTGAAGGGGTCCAAGAAAATGTCCAGGGCCGGAACCAGATGTTGATGGTGTGGCAGTGTCCTGAGGAAGACAACCTCTCTGAGCTCAAGGCATGGCGTGAATGACTCGAAGGACTTCTTCATAGTTTTGATGGCGACCTTGTTCACACGTCAGCTTCCTCCAATTCAACGCAGTTTTGGTCGATCTGCCACTTACTACTGTGCCTCTCCTGGCGACGTTGGCACCAGCAGTCCGGACCCTGGCCAAGACGACGCTGCCGAAACTCCCATCGCCGATCTCTTTGAGGACTTCGAATCTGTCCTCCAGGGCATACCCGTTAGAGCCATTCAGAGCTGACCCTCGATGGGTCAGGTCATGTGCGACAGTCATGGCTGTGTGTGGAGGTGAAAACCAGTTTCAAGGTGAGTAGATGCTGTCTCCAACCCCTGCAGTCGGATGAAGGGCTGTGGGACGAGTCTTCGGTGAAGCTCTTTTTGCAAGAGCTTATTGCTGTAATTGGAGCATTCAGTTTCAACAGTAGTGAGCGTCGAGGGTTCAATCGATGGCGTTTGGCGGATGTTTGTAGGAGTCGAATCCGGTGCACGTCGTGGTCGAGGTGGTTGTAACCGGTTATCGATACTTGGAATGGATAGCTGGGATGTATACGTGAGGGAGGGCAGGCCGGAAACCAGGTTGACTTGAGTTGGGATTGGATATAGGAAAGATCAAAAAGAGTGGACGGGCCTCCTGCAGAATTGGGCCTGGAATTATTAAAAGGAAAAGTGAAGAGATTGATGGGCGTGCAGGGAGGGACCAGAAAGATTGGGATGCGGGTCCTTTCCCTTAGGCGGCTCCGGGAGTTCTGACGCAGGTACCTCGACTTTCGCGTGAGGCTTCCGGGATTAGCGTGAAGATGCAATTACTAGAATAAACGTGGATCCAACGGTCATCAAATGAGCCTGGCTGCCCACTCGGAGTCGGTGCCCTGAAGGGCGTTGAACCGCTTGAAACTAGGTTGAAGGGGATGATTTAAAAAGGAAAAGAAGGACCGGCTGCAGCGTTGCCAAAGATCAGAGCCGTCCCTGGGGTCTAGGCCTCTGGTTGCTGCTCTTTCGTTCGTTGCGTTTGAGAGGGTGTCCCGCAGCGGGATTGGAATGACGGGCTGAGGGAGGCCAAGAAACACTACCAGTCAGAGCAAACAACCGCGACAGCTGGACGAGAGCAGGCGTGTGTTGTGGGCCGCCAGAATGCAGCTCGTCTGCGCTGAGATGACGACAGGTTGACCTGATTTCAATGGCTGGTCTGCTGGTGTCGCTATTGGAACTGGCGTGAAGTGCTGGCTGCACGACGACGGGGCCCGTGAGTCCTGGCTTGGGTAGCCTGGTGGATGAAAGGGCAGATCGATCCAATAGCGGGTGGGTTGGACAATTCCAGAACAGCAGGAGGACAACAGGAGAGCAGAACTGGGGACTCGTGCGCGGACTGGGGCGTGGGTCTCGAGAAGCTGGCGGCGAGCAGGTGGCTTCGTGGCAGACCCGGTCCTTAGCATGAACGAAAGAAGCTGGGGGTGGTCGAGGAGGATCGATAGGGGCAGACAATCTCGCTAACGATTCGGGTCTCAGCGTTTCTTTGAAGGGCCCAATTTGCGCCCACGACCAGGGTTTCCTCGAGCGTGTCCCCGTATTTCTTCCGTCGTGTTGTTGTGGCCCGTCCCACGCACGGCACGGTGAAGAAGCGTACGGTACGAAATGATGCGCAGAAAGGAGACGACTGAATTTGACAACAAGATTGCTCCACCTGGTTGAGCGCGACCCCAACGAGATTAGCGGACGGGTGCTTCTCAGGTGAGGCGGCGGGCGGCTATGGCATTTCGGATGGCAATGCGAGAGTGGACTGTGGTTTGTGACAGTGGGGGTTCTGGAGGAAAGGCGAGATGATGATTGAGAGCGGGAAGGAAGGAAGGACGAGAACAAAAGTGCTGTCGAAGGTAACGATCAGGCCGGTCAATCAAATCAGGGTCAAATCAAGTCAGGTCAAAGTGCGTGAAGAGGTTGCATGCTGTAAAACGAGCAGTCGAGATGAGTCGTCTCGCTCGCTGGCTCGCGGCACTCGAGGAGGGAAGGAACAAGGGACGGGCGCGGGAGGGAGGTACTCTGGGTGCTGTGGCTCCTGGTTGCCCTGGCCTTGGCCTGGCCTTGCCCTGACTTGGCCCTGACCAGTGCTGCAGACTCGTTGCAACTGGTTGCCTGAGCCGAAGCGACCTTGGAACCTTGGGATGCCCTGTTAGGTAAGGTACGGCAACTTGTCAGATGCTGATGTGCCAGTCCTGCACTGGTGGCACTGGTGCCGGTGGTGTGCCAATGAGTGGGTGGTGTGGTGGTGTCCGGGACCCAGGGCCCAGGGCCCAGAGCCCAGGTGAGGTTCATGCATTGCAAACGAGGAAGGGGCCACCACCCAGTCACTAGGTACACCACGGGACTGGTACCGGATGCACAGGTACAAGTGCCCAAGGTACACAGCACGCCGAGACCGAGTGTGAAGGTACCAGCCGTGCTGGGGTGTCTGAGTGCCTCGGTAGCGTTGGCACACCCGGGAGCATAGCATAAAATGAACGGCCCTCTGCTACTGTTAGTCCGGCCGTCCGTCTGCCCGACCAGAGGCCAGGAGCGCCCCGAAGGCTTGCTTTGCTTGCCTTGTTGACACGTCGTTGTCGAAGCGATGCAGAACTTTCGCATAACAAACACGCGAATGCTTGAAAGAACCCGCCCCCAAAACAGCGAGTGGCAATGCACTATTCTGGTCGTCCGTCTTCTTGCAGCAAATGCTCTGGGGCTGCCTGGGCAACTACCGATGGCTGCTTGGAAGGCCTAATGATGAGCAAGTGCAGTGCAGGACCAGTGCAGAGGCCCGGGCAGCGCATACTTTCGCACGCCTACGCAGCAGCACTCTATACTCCAATGCGGAACTTCATCTTGTCGGAAAGCCGGGAGGCAGGGCCCCTGCTTCAGCTGCGCTCTCACAGCTGCAGCTCAGCCCCTGGGTGCCGTGCTCCCACGAACTGCTAGACGTCTACAAAGCAAGCGGTCAATGCCCCGCACAACCGACGAGACTCACGCGACTTCAGACTTGTGCAGAGCTAACGCTGGCGACTCCCACGCACGTCAGGGATGGCGAGAACACGATCCGTTCCGGCAGAATTTACCATCCTAGCGGTTACGCGACGACGTTTTGGCGTCTGATCCCTCCACTGCGCGGCACGAGCGCCAGGGGGTGACAGGGGCTGGGACAAGAGCTACAACAGCGCAGCATGCGGCACATGGACAGGAACAGGAACTGGCCTAGGTGATCACCTGCTCGTTGTAACTTGTCGGTCTCCCGCATCCGAAGCCCGGAGGTGAGGGAGGCGTGGGAGGGGTCTGGGAGGGACCTGCTGAAGGCTGGCAGGCTGGTCGACGCCAGTCTGTCGCAGCTCGTCAGTGCGCAGTGCGCACTCGTGAAGGCAACGGTGACGGTCGTGCACGCACACGCCTGCACTCTGCACGCTGCACGCTGCACACTGCACAAAAGATCGCCATTGATCTGAGGCCCGCTCTTGCCCTTCTCGGTCGACCGTTGGAAGGTGGAGTAAAAAGCAAGCTCCTCATGAAGACTCAAAAATGCACATGTGCGAAAACGAGGGAGGCTGGCATCACTCATGACGGATCTTCTGCATTGACCAGTTGTTACCAGCCCGCCAATATAATCACGGGAAGGGTCCATCCATTTTTTTGCTACTATTAGAGTTAACTCTGCTTGCTTGCTTTGATGAGCAAAAGTGTGCTCCGTGCTGTCGAAGAACAAACAGCACTGTTCACCAGGGCTCGGCATGAGCAACAAGCGTCATCATTTGCGCGTCAAGCGGGTCAAGCCCAAAAAGAAAATCGAGCAAAAACATTCGGCATCATCAGTTGTCTAGTCGTACATACTCTCATTGACGATGGCCTCTTCGCCAGAGAAAACAACGCTTTGCTGGATTCCGCTGCCAGGTCACCGTGCCTTGCAGGCTACTGCAGCACTTAACCCGTTTGGGTCATTGGGGAAAAAACAGATCTGGATGATCTAGTCCTATTATGGGAGTGGTAAAGATGGACCCGCCGGCAGAAAAGGGGGGATCAACACTGAACTTACCCTACCAAAGCTGCCACACGAGAGCCAGCCGCGGAACCACACCAGAATTCCGAGCTTCCCCCACGGCAGCTCTCCTACTTGGGATCGATCGGCTGCTGCCCAAGGCGATGGTGGTTCCACGAGACCATGTCAAGAAGTCAGGATCGAGCTGCGTCTCCAGTGACAAGCTTGTTTAGCTTTGTCACCACGGATACCGCCGCAAAGGTCGATGTCGGTATGTTCACCGGTCAATTAAATCACAAATACGATTTCTCACCCGCCAGCAAGCAGGCCGTGCACGGTGAGGTATCGATACTTTATGCCCAGGGTCTGCGGGGTTTACGATTCGGCCACTTCAAGTTGAGACGAAGCTCCCCGGTTGAAACGAGGCACGGGAAGCGGCAAGCTGCCAAAGAAGCAGAGAAGAACGGAAGGAAGATTTATTCCGGAATGAATTAGTGGAGCGGTGTCGTACTGAGGTACGGAGATGAGATCCCGGAAGTCTGCCGCCGAATGTTTAGACGAAACGAGCTGTTGAAGAAAACACGTACAGTGAGGGCACCAACAGCCGCAGTTCGACGTCATCACCTGAGGTGGGTTCTGTTCTGTCGAGCTTCATATATCCGAGGCTCGAGCACTTGTCGTTCGGGCAGTCATTTCATCAAACTTGCCACGCCGACATTGTGCCTCGAGAGGTCGCATGTTCAGTGAGGCTTGTGGCAGCAAGTCCGCGCCACCCGTGTCAACGTACCCTCGGGATCAAGGTTGCTGGGGAAGTCATTACCTTATTCGAGCCCTGAGCTGCTAGTCATTGTTTTGGTATTATGACTGGACCTGACTGGCCGGGGCAAATGAGATTCTCGAGCCGTCTGTGTCTGCTTTCATGCGACGTTTTGGTCGGGTGTGAACGTGGGGCGACTTGTTCATGCACTCATTTTAAAGCAGCACCGTGAGCTGTCCGGCAGCAAGCAAACCCTTCGATGAACATGCTTGGCCGGAGATTCGACTTTCATCTCACGGGAGCTTGGGCCTCTGGTTTGCCCCAGGAAACGTGCCGTCCTGCGTCCATGTAACCCCTCCATCTCTGGCTAATAAAGTACTGAGTGGTAGGGGTCTAGCTGTTGGTAATCATCAGGAAATTTGACCCGAGGTTATTCAAGGATGGAGCTGCCTGAGAAGCACGCCGCCGGCGGCCACGGATGGCAGCGCTGAGAATTGGAGAAGTGAAGTGAAATTTGTCTCGTCTCAGCGCCGGTTCAATGCCGTCCCCGACCAGGTCATGATATCTGTGTCTGCGGGCAGCACCTCAGGAAGTCTTGTTCGTCTTGTCACTGTACCAGAACTGACTCGTCGCCCTATGCAAATCCAGCCCAAGCCGAGACGGGAGGGTTCATCCTCCCAGAAACCCGTGACTGCCAGCCACTGCCCGTAATCACAAAAGAGCTGGTGGCCGCATACACCTTGGCCACAGTGTATACTCTACCAACTCGTGAACTTGGGACCTAAAACATCCAGCGTCCCTGGCCGGAAAGGGGGTTCGCCGGCCCTTGGTGCGCCAACGATCCGGGGCGTCTTCCGAGCCTAGGGGGCTCCATCGCGCTTGGTCGTTTCTGGCCATGTCCACTCTCCTGGGAATCTCGGTCGCACCGTTCGTCAGTCTCGCTTCGCCTGCTGTGGGCTCGTGTCAACGACAAGATTCCCAACACGGAAAGCTCGGTTCTCGCCTGTCTTCGTCAATCGGAGATCCATTCCTTCTGATAGCTTCTATCGCCTAACCAGAGCCCGGTCGACGGGAACCCCACCGCCGTTGTGTTCTCACCAGGGGGAGGGGGCCGCGATACGCGCCGTTTTCCCAACCCACAACAAACGACACCGGCACATGCGAATGTCCTGCCTGCCCTGCATGCGTAATGGTGGTGGCTGGTCTGTGGACGAAGGATGAACATATGGCCCCCTCTCTCCCCCGGATTTTGGACCGCGAACCACAGTTGATGCGGCAACGTGGGCCGGAGCTCTGCTCTGACCGCTATGTCCTGCTGTCGGCGGTCAACAAGCACGTCGTGAACGATGGGGCCCAGAGCTGCCCAGCCCCCCGGGTCGAAGGGTCCGTCGCTCTCACCGACTTGGATCCCACGTGGTTTGAGGAACTATTCTCCGCTTTTCTCACAGCGCTGTCGTATTATTGAGACTCCTTCTTGGACTATTTTCGCATTGGTGAATGGGTTTTGTGTCTAAGGGGGCAGGACAGCGAGCAAGTGCTCGGCTAATAGGATAATGTATGTACCTTGACATCCAAGGTTTTATGTTGGCTCAACTCGGACAAACGCCATGACGGCTCCATGTGTCGCACTCGGGACTCGGAACTGGAACGATATCACAGGAGGCCACGCGACGGCTGCACGTTGAGGCGCCACACTGCCAGACACAGCTCATCGAGACTGTCTGATATTTGCTGACAGCCGTCCAGGCACTCAGTGTGCTGTCTAGCATAGCCGTCGTGTCTTGAGGACAGTGTAAAGGTCGCAATTCGACGTTGTTAATATCGCAGTATGTTGGGCGTCTTTCTACAAAGGCTGTTTCAACATAACAAAGTCTAGGTCTCTGCAATGCATTCGGACTCGTCCTTGAAATGCTGTGAGTCTAAGAATCAGCCCGCCGTAGCCTTTGTAGTCATTTGACTGATTCCGCATGTAGATGTGCCCCTTGACCATTGAAGATGCCGACTGAAAGCACGTACTCGTCACGAGACCACTGTGTTCAGGCAGGGACTCCTCCGCTTCAAACAAGAAGAGCAGCTGAGATGGAAGGGCACGTCGTCGATTTGTGTCAAGGCACATCCGTCTTCTCAATGTGACCAGCTATGGCTAATCATGCGTTCTGCTCCCCTGACATAGCTAGCACTCCTGTGTGTGCTTGTACATGCCCGTGGACGGCGTCACATTCTCCGTGGCCATCGCAGCTCAAGCAATCATGGACAATGTCAATGGGGAAAGGGGTGGTCTTTTTACGCTTAGGGAAGTCGACGTGGTGGCCCACGCGTGGTCGTCTGAAAGTAGAGGAAGCAAACGGTTGTTTGACATAAAGTGAGAATTTATAAAGTTTGTCTTTGACACTGTCCTTGACGGGCGTCCTTCGCAACTCATGGGTTGTTGCCAACGCGACTTGCTCGACGACTATTAATCTGAAGACTGGATTGCCCTTGCGCCAGAGCAAGAGCCTACAGGAAACACAGAAGAAGGCTTGCATTGGAATAAGCAGGAGCCGTTGTTGTGACGGAAACACCAGACTACAGTTCTGTTCCTCTCAAAAAGTTTGCTATTCCCTTCGGTTTGGACTTCCTACAAAGACTTCCGAGACACACTTGTCTTCAGCACAGGAGCAGCAACGGCAACAGCCACGGGTACCTACACCTCTCCCAGACAAGCAGACTGCTCTCTTTTCGTTCTCGATCTTTGACCTCCTCGTTTCCCAAAGGAAGAGTCTCTTGGAAGCAAGTTACACAAAGCTTGGGACCGGGGTTGGTTGCCTACCTTTTGTGTCGAAACACACACCAGCATCACTTTGCACTTTCCCTCCTTCCACTTTCCACCTTCAACTCTCCATCCTCCATCTCGCTTCCTCCCTCCTGAGCTTCTCAAAACGTAACTCCTCCTCATCTCTGACCATACTGACGGCAACAGGTCTTTGAAATACCCAAGCCGCTGGTCACCAACTTTCTGCCACTGCCGTCGACCCAACCATCTTCTTCCACTCAAGCTGAAGGTACCAAAGCAGCAATTTTGCCAATTGCTGCCGCTACCCAACAGCCTTTTCCGATATTCAGCCTTTCAGCAGATACAAGACGAAGGCCTCCCCTGCGCTTCCCCGGCAAAAAAACACAGTAAGTTTTGACTGCCACTGTTTGCCCCTCGTAGCCTTTCTGAAGACCTAACCTCAAAACTCAGAAGCCATCCGCTTCTTCTTCCCCTCGCTGTCGACTATCCACCTCTCACGAGTCAACTGATCTAGTCCACAAGATGGCGGACAACTACGAAAGCAACAAGCAGAACAAGAGTCTCCCAGCGATGTAAGAGAACAAAGCCCCCACCCTCGGTTAGGATAGGCTGAGACTAACGTCGTGTTCTTCCAGGCTCAAGTGTTCGGCTGACGGCAAGTTGGAGAAAAACAGCATGTTCTCGAACAACATGCTCCAGAAGCGATCCTTCAACCCCAATGCCAAAATCACCTGTCGAAAGCACACCCCGGGTCCTGCCACCGAGATGCTTTGCAGCAACTGTCGCAAGCATAAAGCGATCGACTATTTCAGCAAGAACGAGCGTAAGTCCAGCGGCGGTCAGCGCTGCCGCGCTTGTGTCGAGTGGATGGAGAGTGACGAGCCTGGTTACGTTCCTCTACCGGCTCCCAACAGCGCTCGTGATGGTGACGACGAGAGGAGGCCGTACAAAGGTGATGGCCCGGATCTGTCCTTCTACAGTGACGGGGACGACGACTACGTTACTGAGGCTCAGGTCGGTGCCTTTTCCGGCTCTTGGGTGGGACGATCCAGGGAGACCACAGGGGCCAAATCTGGCGATGGTCTCACAGCCAACAATCTCCAGTACCTTGCTAGTACTGGAAACATGTACTCTGTCTGCAGCCGCGGTACTGGAAGCTACCATGCGTCCTCTGCGCCCACTGACACGGCATCTACTGCTGGCACTGAGGCTACTGCTCGCCCCCGCGAGCGCCAGTTCAATGCATGGGGTCCCGACGGCGAGTTCCAGAAGCGCCAAGCCGGCACTGCTGCTTCTGTGACCTCGGGCACCTCCCGCAGCAGCTCTGGGCGTAATAATTGGGCCAAACCGGCCGGCCGCAAGATGGCTCCTGCATTGCCTCGACACCTGGAGTACGAGAACCCCGACAATGTCGGACACGAGGCCTACGATGACGACGACAGCTCAGATGGCTGCTAGATGGAAGACGTTCCAGGACGCGCTCCAGCCTCGCACGATAGTGCAAGTGCGGCCAATGGAAGCCAAGCTGATTCTGAGTTCGGGTCGGTATCGAGACCTGGCATGTCGAGCGATTTTGGAATTCGGACGAGTATGTGGCACCTCGTCGAGCATTTTGGAACTTTCAGGGTGGAAAATAGCTCTGTGGATCACTGCACAGCTTAGATTGAAACCTGATAGACTGCTATACACACAGCAAATCATGAATACGACGACATGCTATTCTCACGCCTTTAGACTCTTGTGGCCGTAGAATGGGCAATGGGCTGCAAATGCGATTTCATTATGATGAAAGCCGTCCCAGCCACTCGGGTGAAAGCAGGGCGGGACTCGCGGGACCCTTCTTTTAGTGCAATCAGTGTTTTTCGAGCTCGGCTTAGATGATCAGCGTCCGCTGCGGGCGAATGCCAGCACATGGCGACGGTACTGCCGACGCCATTGTGGCGGTCGATCGCGACCAGCCTTGCTGCGCATGCCACTCGGGTGAGGATGCGATTGGAGTGAGGTGGAGTTGAACATGGGAGGAGAAGCAAGTGAGGCAAACCCGGGGACTTTCTTTTGCCACAAGCGAAGGTAAATGTGTTAATTGCTGCAGTAGAGCCGCAGATATTCTCCAGCACTTTCGGGGATCGACAGAATTGAACACACCCCAAAGTTACCGCTACATGTGCAGTGCAACGCAGTGGTCTCTTGACAGGCGGACGAGCTATGTTGACTGTTTCCATGGTCGTCTGCCCTCCCCCTTATTGAGGCCTGATCAGCAGGGATGGCCCCTCTTGGTGAGGCTTCGCTGGCAGGGCGCCCGACTGCTACGAGGCGGGCGGCAGAAGCAGAGAGACCAGCAGAAGCGGTACGCCGGGGGTCGGCCGTAGAGTTGTGTTTTCGTGCCCTTTCATTCCACTTTCTGTTTCATCGTGCGAATCAAATGAATGCCCAGCGCCATCCGTGGGGTTGACGCATCGCCGCCCCGGCCCCCGTGACGTCGCGTCGCCCAACGTCGGATATCTACGAGCCCTACTTCAACAACGCTTCGGCTCCAGCTCTGCCTTCTTCGAGCCATCTCAACACTCTTGTGACTGATTGTTGTGTGTTGGTTTGAATTCGATAGCCCCGTGCCTGTGATCGCCTGTTTTCGACTAGCTCTCTAACGCTGCTATATCCGGGTTCAACATGCATTGATAAACTTTTTTCCACCATTATATCGCAGACTAGCTAATACAAGACCATGTCGAAATACGAGGACGACAGAGGTCAACCCAAGGAGAAGGAGAGGGTGCCGACTCTCAAAGCCACCGACTGGAAGACGCCACACGGACAAGTCAAGGCACAGAGTGACACGGACGATGTGTCGCCACGGTCCAAAGGCGAGATCCCTCTAACCGAGAGGCACACAGAAGAGATTCGAAGACGCATCGAGGAAGCCAAAGAGAGGGCAGCAAGGACGAGTCCTACCACTGATGCTCCAGCTCCTTCTCGGACTTCATCTCAACCCGCTGCAAGTGTTCCGCCTCCGATAAACCCCAACCTGCCTTCGTCCAGTCTGAGCTCAGTATCGCCGGAGCTTCTGACGGAGCTGCGCAAGATCATCAGGGAGGAATTTGAGCAGCTAAATAAGGGGGAGGCTCAAGCCGGGTCAAGTGATAAGCCAACAAGACCCCCGAGGCCAACATCGCCTATACGTTCATGGACGGACACCGAGGACTATGTCATTCCTGCCGCCGCCACTGCCGCCGCAGCCGCCACTGCTGCAAGCTTGCCAAAGGACGCTGGTGAGAAGAGAACAAGTCCAACTACAGGAGGACCGTCTCCGACTACCACGCAACACAAAGACCCGCCACGGCATTCAACTGTGCGCTTTAGCAACGAGACCAAAGCGGCCATGCCCGTACCACCTCGAAGTGGCGAGGACGACAACCGCAAGGCCTCGTCCAGCAAAGATACTAGGCAATTGACAGCTATCGACCAGAAGTGGGGGGTACTGTTCGACAAAGAGAGCGAGTCGACCAAACGGATGGAGCACGTTGTCAAGGGTCTGGCAAACTACATAATTGAAGAGTTCATGCCACAGAACTCCATCGTGATCACTCCCGAGAAGATGGCTGCGTTCTACTCGCACCACCGCTTGGACAAGGAGGTATTCCCCTTTGCGGTACTCTTCAAGTCACGGGCGAAGCACCTGAACGAGGCTTTGGAAAGCCTATATGAGGACCTAGGGTGTCAGTACTTCCTTGCCCCCGCCGACAGCAGGTCACGACCCAGTGTTCCCGGCCTGACACCTGCGGGTTTCAAGCACTGGCTGGTGTCGTTTGTTCAAGCATATCCGGACGAGGAGGCCAAGCGCCTGGACAAGGTTGTGTCAGCTCTGCCCATCGAGGCGGACAGTCTTCTGGACGGAAAGCGCGAGAGGCTGCCGAAACAAATATCAAGATACCTTCTTCCGGAGAAGCCCGTGCGAAAGGTGCAGAAGACTGTGGACGAGGCGATGAGGAACTTCACACACGACATCAACAACTCATCGACATCGCAGTCAAATACAGACAGCAATAACAGCAGTGGTGGTAGACCAACGCCGATCGTCGTGACACAGGAAAAACGGCCATCGACGACTACGAGCGGCGCGCAGAGCTCACGGTACATACCAGACGCCTCATTTAAGGAGAGTCGGGCGGACGACGGAGGTACAGGCCAAGAGAGGGATAGACGAACCACCTCGACAGCAGCGAGCGGCAGCCGTGACCATGACGATAGCCGGAGAAAGTCGATGCCGCCACCACCAGGACCCGGCCACCTCGGGCGGACGAACTCGCTCGACACCGGCGGCCGCAACTCCCAGAGCAGCAGGACGGGGCACACCTCGTCATCTGGTGGTGGACTGGGCAGGTCAGCTACCGGGTCATCGTCCTCCTCAAGGAAGAACCGCAGCCCTCAGAGGAACCCGCACAGCCAGTCTGTGCCGTCGGGCCTCGACCGAAACGACTTGGGGGCCGACCGGCGGTCGTCCATGATATCGGCGGCGGCGGCCAACGTTGCGGCGGCGGTGCTGAGGCCGTCTTCGCGCGCGGCGATGTCGGCGGCCCACCTAGCTTCCCAGGGCATGTCGTCGTCGACGCCGGCGCTGGACACGAGCGCACGAGACTCGCGCGCTGGGGGTGATTCCCGCGACAAACGGCCTAGCCTGGACGAGTCGATGCCGCGGGCGCCGACGTCGGCGTTCAATTTGAGGGATAGGGCGGGGATCGATAGCAGCAGCTCCAGCAAGCAGTCCAAGAGGCGGAGCATGGTCCTCCCTGACCTCAAGGGGCCGACGTGGGACGACTACCTGAAGAGTTCTGCGCCAAAGTCGTCGACCTCGTCGTTCATGAAGAGGGCGGACCCCGGGTATCACTCATCCGGGTGAGGATACTGCAGGCAGTGGAGAGTGAAAGGAGGCGCAGCGTTGGATTAGCTCGCAGGAGCGAGCGTGTGAGGTTGGTTGTGATATTCCTCGGATGTTGGCCACGAGTCCCTCGGACTCGGCTCATGGTCACGGAACTGGAGTCATGGTAGCAGCTGGAGTTATTTCTGTACGTTTGGTGCTTTGAACAGCTGGATACCCCAAGGCGGACATATAACGAGATTGATTTTTCGAATGGAAGCTTAAACTTTTGGATTGCCTCAAAATAGTGTCCCGTCCCGTGGTGTGCAGAATGAAGTTCGCAAGGATCCCCAGAGAGTTGGATTAGTTTGTGTTCCCCTTGGGGAATGGCAAGAATGGGTGCCAATGGGAAATCCCCCGGCGGACAAGTCCTGCAGGGTAACCTCGTATCTCCCCAGGATAAAATTGATTTTGACAAATGAACCCACCTGCCAGCTGCATTGGCTCTTACGTACATTCTCTGCTCCGTCCTTCCTGAAAGTAGACTTCGGTACCTGCGCGAAGCTCAGCGATCCGTGCGAACTGTGGCTGGCTTGTTCATGCCAGATTCCGATGCTCTGTCGCACGGCGCAGACGCCAAAAGACGACATCCTATAGGGTGGATCACTGAGGCATGGGGCGAAGATTGCCCGCCCGAATTGTCTCGGACGGCGTCGTGCGGACATGTTCCTGTTGGTTGGAGGCATGACTGGTCTCGCCTCTGTCAATTTGTCTCGCCTCTGTCAGTTTGTCTCGCCTCTGTCAGTTTGTCTCGCCTGTCTCGCTTGTCTCAAGGTCGCCATCAGGAATCCAGAAACATGACAGGCTTCTAGCCGACCTCTTGGCAGGGCTCCCGAGCGATGGCATCTCCCGCAGGCCCTGCCCATCGGACGGAAATCCGACCACAAGTCTGCTGTGGTAGGGTACGATGACGATCCGTGGCTGTAGCCATTCCGTCTTGGTCTTTTCATCCAGAGCAGTGGGATGGCTCATCCATGCCAACCGGCGATGAATGTGTCACTGTCACTGTTAAAAGTAGTGTATATTTGGTTGTGGCCAGCGGGCCAGCGGGCCTCATGGGGCTGGTCTGGTGTCTGACTGCCGGCCTGCCGACCCGCCAATCTGCCAGCCTGCGAGGCCCGCTTGGCCCCTGCCCCCGAAAAGTCCATAGCAACTAACGGTGGGCTCCGTTTCACCATCAGAAAGGAGAAGATGATGTCATCTCCGATCACGAAATTTCTTGGCGAGGTGGCAACCGGCAGACACTTGTGGCTTCCAGCTTGGTACGAACAGGCAGGTCCAAGCAAAAAGGAGACGTTCTTGTTAAGTAATAACTTTAGCTTGTGAGGTATACTAGCTTACTGCTCGACTGCCTGCTGTGTAAGCGTCTGACTCGCATTTAGCTGCTGTCTGTCATGCTGCAAATGCCCCCATTCTGGGCAAGCTTCCTCCTGCCTGCCGCCCTGGCCGAACACGACCAATACGCGGAAGACAAGGTCACAACTCCACTCCTAAAGCATCCTACACTAATAAAGCATGTGTCCCACTACTCAGGCTGATCATCCGTTACACCCCGGAGACCCTTCGAATTAGCTTGATATAAGCTTATTCGTTTCAAGCCTGCCGCGGTTCCTCTAACGCCATCCTCTGGCCTCGCTTCGATCCTGCTCACGCACGATACCACAGTAGAGTCTAGTCGGGCCTTCAGGATGGAGTGCACGGGCATGACCTAATGCTTACAATTCCTCCATCTTACAACGCCATGCTATTTCCCACCAAGACAAAGGCGCATCTGCCCTGCGAGGCGGCTTGAAACTCTCCCATGGGTTAAACACGCCCACAGTGTCAATCCTGGGGCCTTTTGGGGCCTTTCAGACCTGCGCTCGTATTTTGTCAAATGTGCTTTCCGGCGAGCGGAGTAGAGCGCCTCCTCCTCCGTCTCAGCCTCGCCCTTTATTTGTACCATGATGCCTCCCGTGCTGAATCTCTTGCTACTTACCAAATACGGGTCTCTCAGGGGGGGGGACCCAGCCAGAAGATTGGGATCCACAACTTGGGAGACTGGCCCCCGCGGGTACTTCTGGCGCCTGGCTTGGTCTGGTCGGAGGCACGGCTGGGCCAGCTGGCCAGCTGGCCAGCTACACAGTATGTAGTGTAGGCACAGTTGGCCACAGCCCGCTGGCAAACAATGCACTGGCCGGTAGCTGTGGGCCGATGCACTCTGCTTCATGTTTCGAGTTGCAGCAGAGGCCTAGCGAGTCAATCAAATGCTCTTAATACAGTACAGCCAGTGCGCGGAACTGTTGCTGGTCGAGTCGCGTGCTCCTCGCCCAGCCAGCGCCTCGATGGGCAGCTGAACAGCTCCAATCGGGGGCTCAGCAGCGCTTGGACGGCTTCACCGTCTCATTGACCAATCCTTCTCGTATGCAGGACCCCCGGCCAACCAGCTTGCAAGGGGTGGATATACTGTTCTAACATTAGGCTTGTCCCGCTTGCTCGTCATATTTACCTAGTAGGTGGCCTAGTGGCGCAGTCTGCAAACCAGGGCACGCGACCAGGCACCAACTGCGGAAACCAGCCCGTTGTGTTGGCTCATCAGGAATGAATTAGGATGCATTTTTCGATCCAGGAACCCAGTTCAGCCAGTACAACTTCAACGGGCGGTTGAGCTGCCCCCTTGGGGCCCCCTGGACCGCCAACAGGCGGGCTACTGCACCTAGGTAGCGGCTGTTGCGTGAGTAGACGGGCCAAGTAGCTGGGCTAGGTTCGAGAAACGAGGTTCGTTTGGACGTTGGCCACAGCCCAGCCCTCCACCCACCCAAAACGACTGGCCCACGTCTGGGGCCGCACGCGACACATTTCCTGAAGTAACAATTTCTTTGACATGTTCGGGGCGGATCTGCATTTGGACATGACTTGAGTGGGTACCCCTACCTTTGTCCTGATCCTGCTCCTGTTCTTGTTCATCTGCAAGCGTCTTCCCCATGGCATCTTGACCTCGTTCCCTTTGACCTGTGTTACGTTTTCCTGCATGGAGGCCATACTGGTTCTCAGGCGTTATCGATCGTGATGTCTCTTCAGAAGTCGACATCATTTCTGTTTGCTCTTTTCTTCATATCGGTAACGTCTACCAAGGTGCTACACCTGGCACTGCACCTCGGCACGATACCCCTCGCCGCCTTCTTCCTATACCTCCCTACATTTTTCATACCCGATGTCGCCCTCTTGATCATTACCCGGCTGTTGCTGCGGCGGGAGCGAGGCGTTGGTTCATTAATTGGTCTGCTTTTGGGAGTTTTTATATCGTACGTCAGACGAGTGTCACCACACCTGGGGATCCCCCTGGCAAGTACCTGGTGAACAAGGCTAAAACCGCGAACAGGTGTATCACATATGTTGCAGCATCATGTCAGCTAGGTTTCTTCACTAGAACGGGCGCAGACATCCAGTGGTCGGCCGCCCGTACCGTCGCGAAGGACAAAGATGGAGTCGCTGTTCTGCTGAGCGAAAGCTCGAGCGTGCTCATACCAGCAGCCATAATATTTGCCTTGGCATGGTTTTCCCATGCCTGGCTCTACGAGGTCTCTGGAAACATCCTGAGGGCTCTGGCAGGCCTCTGGCGTGCGAGTGAGTTCCCTAGGAGTGGTGCGCCATGGGCAGGAAAATGTTAACTCGTTCCCGCAGCGTACAACCGGGACCCCGGCCCCAACCAGTCGAAAGAGCGAATCGGTGGCGCCGACATTGAACACTCCCTCGACGACAGTTACTCAGACTCGGACGAGACGATTGTGTGGTCGGAAGGCGATAGCATCTTCGGCCGAGGGAAATCGGAGGAGCAGCCCGTAGGCTTCTTTGGCCGTTTGCGCACCTCATTAAGAAGAAGATTAAGAAGGGTTCCGCAATGGATGGTGCTACCTATTACGGCGTCTATCCTAGTGGTCTTGCTGCTGACAAGGCCCACTAAACCGTACAACCACATATCGACGACACTCCCACTCCCGCTCTTGACCCTCGTCAGCTTCTCATTCGAGCCCTTCAACACATGTGGTTCGGGGGAGCGCGTTATCGAAAACGATTGGCCATTGCCGGAACTCATCAGCGAGGCCCACTGGAAGCCAGCCCATGATAGCTTCAAGGGATGGGCTCCAGGAGGAATGAGCCCCCTCATCAGGGAGTACCGGCAGAGAACACCCGACTGGCTGCCAGTACCATTTCCTCCCGAGTTCGCTCGGTGGAACTCAACTGAGCCTGCAGAGGAGACCCTGTCGGTACTCGACAAGCCCAACGGAACAACGGCCGATGCGAATGGCACAACTTTGGCTTGTGGGCCGATTCTCACCCGACAGGCCGACTATAACCCCGTCGACGACCCTCTCCGGATTACCAACCTCGATTTGGATCCAGTCGAGCCGCTGCGAGCTGCACTCAAGGACAAAAACGCGACAATAAAGCATGTGGTCATGATCCAGATGGAATCAATGCGCGAAGAACTGTTCCCCTTGCAGCAAGGGTCTTTGTGGCACAAGATGATCCTGGAATCGCACCCAGAGCAGGACCGCGACGAGATCAACGAGCGATTGTCGAAGCTCACACCCAACTCCGAGAGGATAACGGGCAAAGCCGGTGGGTTCACGAACTCGACCGGCCATCCGATCGTCCGAGAAGAGGAACCTCCGAGCTGGGCCACTTCCATAGCCGAAGGGTTCGGCGGTCTTAATGTCGTGGGCGCCTTTACCGGAAGTTCTGTCTCAACCAAGTCCGTCGTTGGAAGCCATTGTGGTGTTTGGCCCATGGCTGTTGACGGTCTCGAAGAGTCGGAGAGCCAGGTTTACCAGCCCTGTCTTCCGCATTTATTCGACATGTTGTCCAGCAAGAAGATCAACAATACCGACCTCGACCACAGCGACATGCGAAACTGGCCATGGCATCATAAGTACTTCCAAGTAAGTGACTACAGGATCTGGCTTCTGCCCCATTTAACTCCAATGACGGGGCGGGTCTGGCGCAGATGCAGGCTCTTGAGATGGACATGACCCTTAACATGGCGCTCGACTAGCACATGCATCTATCAAATACTAATTCGCATCCTCAATAGGCCGTAACGGATGACTACGATCGACAAAATGTCATGAACGAGAAGATGGGCTTTAGGGAAGTTGTTTCTAGGAAGACCTTGCAGAAGGACGTCAAGAACACCCCCGGGATGTTGGAGCTGAACTACTTCGGATACGCGGAGCCATACTTGAAACCTCACTTTGACGAATTTATCGACCGGGCTCTGGCCAACGACACGAGGATGTTCTTGAGCCATTTTACCTCGACAACCCACCACCCTTGGAGGACGCCCCCTGACTGGACCACAGTCCGGTACATGGGCAAGAGCCACGGCGGAGTTAGCCACTTCGACTTCAACCAGTACCTGAACGCGATTGCCTACCACGATGCATGGCTTGGGCAGGTGATGCAGATGATCGAAGACAAGGGCATCGCCAACGAGACCCTCGTAGTATTTGTCGGAGATCACGGCCAGGCCTTCCTCGAGGACACATCGGTGACGGGTACGCTGGACAATGCACACGTGTCGAACTTCCGCGTGCCCATCACGTTCCGGCACCCGCACCTGCCGCGTGTGCAGTATGAGGCCAACGCCACGTCCATCAGCATCCTGCCCACGATCCTGGACCTGCTCGCGAACACAGGCTCGCTGAACGAGGAGGACAGCAGGGCAGCGGTCGATCTCACCAACGACTACGAAGGGCAGTCACTCATCAGGCCTTACAAGACACACGATGGCGGCCGGCGGGCGTGGAACTTTGGCGTGGTCAACCTGGGCGGGAGCGTGCTGACCGTGACGTCGGCCGATGCGCCGTGGAGGCTAGTGTTGCCCGTTGAGGAGAAGAACTCGATCGAATATCAGATGTCAGACCTGCGGGCGGACCCTCTCGAGGTGGACCCGATCAAGGGCTGGGACATGGTGCACCTAATCTTGGATGCCCGCAATAAGTACGGGCAAGAAGCCGCCACATGGGCGGACGAGGCCGAGAAGATCGCGAGGTGGTGGATGCTGGAACGGAAAAGGCTTTGGAAATACCAGTCCAAATAAATTTAGAATTTGCGAGCAATTGTTATGAATTTGAATGATATCAAATGTATCCCGAACCTCCAGAAAGACGCCAGCAAAGAGACACCAGAGGAGGCACAACAGATCTGACGGCGGTAGTGGCTGGTAGCGCGGCGGACTACCGCACAGTGATTGCCTTGTGGAGTGAGGTGACATTTTGGGGGGTCTAGCTCTACTGGAGACCTGGGGTAGACTACTCCCGCCTCTAGTCTGTGATTTCCATGTATTCAGACCATCCATCCGCGGCTGTAGACCGGCCTGTCACCATTCCCACGGGATTATAGCACGGAACCATGTGCCATACTAACTCGGCCGCTTCTTTCACACGTCATCTCACCTCTGTGCCCGGTAAACCTTACAACCCTGGTTCTAACAAGAGCCGATCATCGAGCGCATCGAGCTCGTCGATAAGCCCGTCGTTCCTTGTGTAGCTAAGACGCCGATGCTCAACGACTCACAGCCCTCCGCCATCCTCCTTTGTGTTGGACGCAGCGCAAGGTGACGTCGTGTCATTGCGCGGAAAGAATCCTTCGGCCGTGATGGTACGCTTCCGCTACATCTATCAACCTGTAGACTCACACTTTCCTATTGGCACTGTGATACTTGACAAGGCACTCCTAGCAAGCCGGTTGCTCTGGTATCTGCCCCCAGGAGTTTGGGCTGTCTTGACAGCTTTAGCGGGGCTTCCCCACAGTGCCCAGAGATACCCGTCCAATGTATCATCCTCGACCTTCAACACCTCGTGCGACTCCCTCCACCACTTGCGGAATTTATGTCATGGCGCCTCCGCCAAGCTTGTTGGCTCGACGGGCTTTAAAGCTCGCGTGAACATCACTTTGCATGGCCATGAGATGCTAGGTAGGGTAGGAACAGGTATAAGTAAATAGTCGTCTCTTCCCAATTGTCGTCCGAGCCCTTCAGGCAAGTGTCATCTCTACATGCAGAAATTCAAGCCCAGTGGCTTGAGCTTGTTCCTGTTACCAAGACTTATAGCCTTTTCTTGATCACCCAGCGCCCGTCTTGGTCATCTCTGGGCGGTCTTGGATTTGCTTACCCAGGACATTGGCGCCACCCCCCCCCCCCGGCCACCAACTGCAATTGCAAGTCGCTCTTATTCCCGCCATGGCCGACGCCCACCCGTCTGAAAAAGACCACCGGCGGAGGGAGTCCTCTGGCTCCTATTCAAAAGCCGAGGTCGAGCACCAGAGCCGTGGCCCCTCCGTTGATCAGACCGCCGGCCCTGGAGATGAGGACCTGCGCCAGCGCCAAGATGCCTCGGCCAGGATGGAGAACCCACTCGCTGGCTTCAGCCGCGAGCAGGTGACGCGCCTGGCGGAGGAGTTCTGCGCCAAGCATGGGTTCACCGACGACGAGGACCTGCGCGTCTTCAAGCTGGGAGCCGCTATTGCTGGCAACGACTTCCAGTGGGACACGATCGACGGTCTGAGGGACGATGAGAAGGTGGCCCTCCGGACAGAAGTCGATCACAAGTGGAGGGCGAACCCAAAGAAGCTATATGGTGTAATAGTCGTCTGCGTAAGTCTGCCTACCCCCCTGCCGCCTTGTGCTTGGGAAGCCCACAACTCTTCTGGTTTGAACATGAAAACGAAATAATCATTGTACTGATCCACTTTAGGCACTTTGTGCTGCTGTACAAGGGATGGATGAAACAGTCGTGAATGGTAGGTTTCTGAATTTGCACGGAAACGTCTTCCTCTGTGCTTTGATGGGTGACTCTGAATGCTGCAGGCGCTCAATCCTTCTACAAGCGTCAGTTTGGGATCGGAGACGAGAACTCGATGCGGGATTCCTGGCTCGTGGGGCTTGTGAATAGCGCCCCGTACCTTTGCTGTGCATTCATCGGTTGCTGGCTTACTGAGCCTATGAACGCGAGGTTCGGCCGCAGGGGCACAGTCTGGATAAGCTGTCTCATTTCTGCGCTCGCGTGCTTCTGGCAAGGCTTCACGAGTGAGTAATTGTCTGTTCTTGCTGTGTGCTTTGTTTCTCAGAAGCTGACGTTCCTGGGTTCAAGATACGTGGTGGCACATGTTTATTGCGAGGTTCTTCCTCGGCTTCGGTATCGGCCCCAAGTCGGCGACAACTCCCATTTTTGCTGCCGAGTGCTCGCCGCCTAAGCTGCGTGGCGCCTTGACGATGCAGTGGCAGATGTGGACTGCTTTCGGAATTATGATAGGATATGTTGCTGACCTTGCCTTTTACTTCGTAAGTGTTAAACTTCTGTTCGCGATTTCAAGCATCGGCAAGACACGAGGTGGATTGATTGCCCGCTTTCCAAAATGCCCTCCACAGGGTGAGATAACCTCTAGTGGGATAATCTCCTATGGACTAATCTCCTATGGAACAACCTCCTATGGGAAAACCTCCTATGGGATAACCTCCTGTGGAATAACCTCCTATGAAATAATCTCCTACGGAATCATCCCCCATGGAATAATTCCTCCTTTGCGATGACCTCCTGTGGTGATGCCTGCACCATTCACTTGAACTCAGAACTAATTGAAATTACAGGTCCCCGACCATGGAATACCGCTTGGTTTGAATTGGAGGCTCATGATGGCCTCGGCAATGATTCCCGCTGTCGTCGTCTGCTGCCTCATCCCGTACGTTCATGTCTCCTTGCTTCCTGCTTTCTCTGCCATCACTTGAAGGAGAACCATGTTTCCGGGTCCCGCACTAGATTACTGACAAATCGTAGGATGTTCCCGGAGTCTCCACGTTGGTATCTGACGAAGGACCGCCATGCCGATGCCTATAAGGCTATCTGCCAACTACGATTGAACAAGATCCAGGCTGCCCGAGACCTCTTCTATATGGACTTTGGCTTGCAAGCGGAGAGAGAAGCGATGTCCATCGGCAAGCAAAACAGAATCAAGGAATTCATCACCATCCGGCGTAATCGAAATGCCATGATCGGGTCCGAGATCGTCATGTTCATGCAGCAGTTCTGCGGAGTAAACGTGATCGCATACTACTCTTCTGAGATCTTCCTGGAGGCCAACCTTCCTGAGACCAGTGCACTGGCAGCCTCTCTAGGCTTCGGGATCATCAATTGGCTGTTTGCAATCCCGGCTGTCTACAGTGAGTTTGGAACTTCCAGAGAGGCATGGAAGCTTGATGCTGACCATTCGCAGCCATCGACACTTTCGGACGGCGCAACCTGCTCTTAACGACATTCCCGCTGATGTCTCTTTGCTGTGAGTGAGCCCTTAGCTTCGATCCGAGGGCGTGCGAAGGTGGGAACCGAGCTGCCTGCTAATGTTCACCGGAACAGTATTCTTTGTGGGCTTCAGCTTCTACATCCCAGAAGACTCGACTGCCCGAATTGCTGTAAGTGTTGATCAAACCATTCTGACTCTTCCGTGCTGCTAGTCTCAGCAGTTTCAGTTGCCTGAGCTCCATCAGGAACAGGGCTTTTCACTTCTTTTGTCTTCGTTCCTCTTTTTGAAGATCCCAGCAGCTAACCCCGAACGATGCAGTGTATCGCCCTAGGTATATACCGTGAGTACAACTCTTCTCCTTTTATGTGTCTCCACCTCTTGTATTTTGAGATGTTCTGAAACAAGTGATTAACGCACACTAGTGTTCGGAATGGTGTACTCCCCAGGTGAAGGCCCAGTGCCATTCACGTACTCGGCTGAGGCGTATCCTCTTTACATTCGCCCCATTGGAATGTCTCTCGCGACAGCGACGACCTGGTTCTTCAACTTTGTGCTGAGCGTTACATGGCCTTCGCTGTTGCAGGCGTTCAAGCCGCAAGGAGCCTTTGGCTGGTATGCTGGGTGGAACATTATTGGATTCTTCTTGGTCCTGTTCTTCCTGCCCGAAACCAAAGAGAAGACGCTCGAAGAGCTGGATGCCGTCTTCAACGTGCCCCTGCGAGTGCACGCCAAATATGGACGTAAGTGGCCTGAGAAGAAGTTTCTCCTGCGATGAGCGATCTAGAGACCTGGTACTTGGTGTGAAGGATCGAATATTTCAGCCTCTGACTACCCCTGGCCCGACGTCGTCTTTCTCAGTAAGTGGAATTGGGAACTGAGTAGCTAACCGATTTCTAGTTCAACAATTCAAATACTTCATTCACCGTTACGTATTCTGGCGCCACGTGGACCCACCGGTGGTTCCTCGCCAGGAGCTTGTGAAGCATTCGGACAAGTCGGTTGCACCGAAGGCTGAATATGACCCGGTCAAGCGTGTATAAAGAGTGGTAAAGGTCCGATATCACAATACCTAGGTAATGTTGGAGCTAGTGTTTGAGTGGAGTCTTCGATACGGCTCGGTTCACGGTAACCTGTTCAAGGGATACCCCTGGGAAGTAACCATCGGCTCTGGGTGCCCGCGGAACCGAGCGAGGCTTCAAGTGCAGAGTGATGGTGGAGGCGAAGTGACAAAATGTATTTTTTTGTGATTCGGGCTCGGCGCTCTCTTTGCAAATCATGTGGCTCATAAGTTTGGAAGAGAATAAATCCTCATGCTATGCAATTTCATAGGACGACGCATTCCAGTATGGACATTTGACATAAATTGCTTGATGTCTGCAGCCGTCAACAAGCATTTGAATATGCAAGTACCCGGACCAAAACCTGCCCACTCTCGCTACCTTACACGTGGAAAGACGTGCCCACCGATCGCTGGCAGTTAGTTCGGTTCAGGCAGGTAGGAGGCGAAGTGAGCACCGATGAGTGCAGCATTTATGCGTCGTCAAGAAAAGATATTCTTGCCCTTGAGTGAATAGTCCAGAGTGTCCGCGGTCGCCGAGATACCACAGTACGCGGCCCAGTCTTCCGTCGGCCTGCTTCATGCGCCCAAAGCCCGGACCAAGCCGAGGTAATGCACTACCAAACTACGTTTTGTAGGTCGGCGTCCTCGGCGGCCGCGTTTTGCTGCATCATCGCATAAAACTTGCCGCAGGCCGACGACAGTCCTTGCCTGGCGCAGCCCGCTCCTGCTTTTGACGACCGTTGCAGGTGAATTTCAATTTGTTTCTAAGTACTAGTCTTACCACAAACCCGCGCATCAGCCTCCATCGCCTTTGAGAGCCGGTCAGTAAGCTGTTCAAGATGCCGGGCTCGTCGCGGATGCCCATCAGCCTGCGGGATGGCCTCAACAGTGTCAAGAAGTCCCGCCACGGCAACCCCATACAAATTCTCAACGTTGAACTGTGAGTGGTATTTCCAAGACTTGCGGTGATCTGCCACTGCGCGCCCAGATCGACTTGGGGTCTACGGGTCCATGGCCCCCAGCTGTTCCAAGTCTCTGGCCCGGAATGGCTGATGGGACCCATCCCTGTATGGCCCCCGTACGGCCCGGGGCTGTCGCAATCTCCCTGATGACGCTCACGTTGCACCGTACCGCACGCCTCAGATCACTCGGTCATCCGGCGCTCCGCCTATCTGTAGACCTCCGCCGAGTGGGAGCTCCGGCTGACCTGATTATCTGCCTCTAGGCTCAAGAACATAATATTCTTCTACTTCCTTCTGCGATGGACACGGCGGTCCTTCTGGAAACTCAAGGGCCGCGGGCTGGTCGGCACACTGGTCGAGCTGTACACAGATGCGCGGCGCATCGCGTACGGCTGGTTCCTTCAGGCGCCGGGGGTGCGCACCAAGGTCAAGGCGCAGGTTGACGAGGCCAAGGCGAACCTGCAGAAGAAGCTGGTGAAGGCCGACGAGACGCGGTACCTGTCGCTGCCCAAGCAGGGCTGGAGCGACGACGACCTTCGCGTGGAGCTCGGGCGGCTGGCGGACCTGGACCACACGCGGTGGGAGGACGGCTTCGTCAGCGGCGCCGTGTACCACGGCGAGGACGCGCTGATCAAGCTGCAGACCGAGGCATACGGCAAGTTCACGGTCGCGAACCCCATCCACCCGGATGTGTTCCCTGCCGTGAGGAAGATGGAGGCTGAGGTGGTGGCCATGGTGCTGTCGCTGTTCAACGCGCCGCCTTCCGCCGCTGGTGTGTCGACATCCGGGGGCACAGAGAGTATCCTGATGGCGTGCCTGAGTGCCAGGCAGAAGGCCTACGTGGAGAGGGGCGTGACAGAGCCGGAGATGTAAGTTTCGCGACCTTCAGCTCACCTTGAGTTCAAGCTTCCCCCGAATAGCCTTGCTGACTATCATGGTCCCAGGATCCTTCCTGAGACGGCGCACACGGCTTTCCGCAAGGCGTGCGAGTACTTCGGCATCAAGATGCAGCTGGTGGCGTGCCCGGCGCCGAGCTACCAGGTGGACACGCGGCGGGTATCACGGCTGATCAACGCCAACACGATCCTGCTGGTAGGCAGCGCGCCCAACTTCCCGCACGGGATCATGGACGACATCGCGACGCTGTCCAAGATGGCGCTGCGGCGCAAGATCCCGCTGCACGTGGACTGCTGCCTGGGGTCGTTCCTGGTGCCGTTCCTGGACAAGGCCGGCTTCGAGACGCAGCCGTTCGACTTCCGGCTGCGCGGGGTGACGTCCATCAGCTGTGACACGCACAAGTACGGGTTCGCGCCCAAAGGCAACAGCACAACGCTGTACCGCACGGCGGAGCTGCGAGCGTATCAGTACTTTGTGATCCCGGACTGGTCGGGCGGAGTGTATGCGTCGCCCGGGTTCGCTGGGTCACGGCCGGGTGCGCTGATCGCTGCGTGCTGGACGAGCCTGATGAGCGTGGGCGAGGAGGGCTACCTGGACGCGTGCGTGCGCATCGTCGGGACGACCAAGCGGATCGCGGAGCGCATCCGCGACTCGCCCGTGCTGGCGGCGGAGCTCGAGGTGATGGGAAAGCCCCTGGTGTCGGTTGTTGCTTTCACGGCGCGCAACCTCAACATCTACGACATCGCCGACGCCATGTCGCAGCGTGGCTGGCACCTCAACTCGCTGCAGGACCCGCCCGCCATGCACGTCGCCGTCACCATGCCCATCACCAAGGTCTGGGAGAAGCTGACAGACGACCTCGAGGCCGTCATCGAGGACGAGCGCGAGAAGGAGCGTGTGCGCATCGCGCAGGGCAAGGGCGCAAGGGGCAAGGCCATGGGCGACTCGGCTGCGCTTTACGGCGTTGCTGGCAGCCTGCCCAACAAGAGCATCGTGGTGCAGCTGGCTAGTGGCTTCCTGGACACTCTATACAAGGCATGATCCCACCAAGTGAGTCGAGTGAGGTATGAGGGCGGATTGGGTGGTGAGAGGCAGGAGGCAGCAGATTAGTTGCTGTCGCTTTACAGAACGGACTGGCGGCTACCAAGCATTTTGGGAGGGCCTTTGATTAAGCCAGGGACATCTGCATGGCACAACATGGGACACTGTCCTTCTTAGAAGGGTATTCCTTGAGGCCGTTACAGCTGTGTTTATATACATATATACACTCGAGGACACAACAGAGCAGGGGCAAAGGGGGCGGCGTTGTGCGGGCATATTTCAGTCTTGCCCACAGCCACCATCACCCTCACATGCTTTTTACGGTTCTGACGAGCAAGAAAGAAACTATTACAGAATCCATTGAGGACATGGCCCCGCACTTCACATGAGATGGTTCTTTCAAAAAGCTTGTATTGTCTAGCTCTTCCTCTCCTCTTGCTCGCACCTCAATGAGGGTTGGCTTGTGCCTGTTCCTTCTGGCTACCACCTGTAGATGCTGTAGACAACCACCCAGGCCCTGTGCTTCACCCATCAACCCCCAGCCCTTCAGCTATAGCTGCCAAGTCGTTGATGTGTTGTGTTGTGTTGTGCTCTGATTTGATCAGACCCCTTGTTTTTCTTTCCCCTCTTCAGTAGACCCTCACAAGGTCATTCATTTTGATCTTTGAGTACGGAACCCCCGTTGGATGGGGATGCTCCTTCCCTTCCATTGTGTAGGTGCCATCCTTCCTTGGCCTGGCGGCGATATGGATCATCCATCCCTGCCTTCACCTTTGCCCTCTGTGAATGGGCCTTGGTAGCCTGTTGTTCTTTCCAGTTGGGATGAAGGCTGACAATGGGAAGGATAGTAGACACTCCTTCCCTATGCCTGCTGTCCCCCCCCCCTCTTGCCTTTTCTTTCAACATACATCGTCTCTTGTCACGGCAATTGTCAAATGCACCAAACCTCACCCCACCACCCATCTTCTCCTTCTTTGAGCCCAAAGCTTGAAATCCAAACAGCCCTACAGATCAGCACCGCGGTCTCGGAAATGGCCCATGCCAGGGTCACTCTGCTTCACCGCGTCCTCCACATCCCCTACCTGTCGCCTCTCCGAGATCTCGAGCTGATGTGGGCTCTTCAGCCGCTTGTGTAAAATATATCTCAATCCCATCGTCAATCCTCGAGACCTTGCTTCTGAATCCCTCATGACTACTGATTGCTACTGCAGAGGTTCTGACGAGCTGGACAATCTGTTAAGATGCAAGTACACGTCTGTGCCGTACCTGCTCCAAGGGGAAAAGGAAGTTTGTTAGCGACCAGGCTCTCTCTCATTCAAACTGCCCCTCCATCACTGGGCCTGAGGGCCACAACAGGGCTGACTTACCCTTCCATGCTAATCAGTTTCAGATCACCTCCAAAGTATCGTGCGTACAGCCTCGATATGGGTAGGCCGTAGCCGAAACCCGCCATCGGCGCCTTGAAGTCGCTCTTGTCAAAGTCTGGGTCCAGGCTCGGCGTCCTGTCGACGGTCGTGTACATGTACGTCCACACTAGCGGTATCGCGCTGCGTGGAATGCCGCCGCCCTCATCTGAGATCTTGATGGTGATGTCCTCCTTGCCCTCGGCCACGATCACCTTGGTCACGGGGAACTCCTGCTTGTCCTGGCCGTGCGTCTCGACCACCGCGCGCAGCGAGTTCTTGAGGGTTTCGAATAGCATGTGGCTCAGATGTCCCGGCACATACATGAAGTTCAGGTTGGGATTGCACACGAGCTGGATCTTGGGCGCTTCGAACAGGCCATAGTGGTCCTCACACACAAACCTCGCATTTTCGATCGCCTCTTGCGCCAGATCCTGCACGTTGGTCTTGGTGCAGATGATGCCGACATAGTTTGGGTCCGTATAGTGGCTCTGGTCGGTCAGGGCGATGTGCTGGCCGATGAGCATGCGGATACCGATGCGCGACATATAAAATCGGTCCAAAAATGACTGGATCGTACCGTCGATCTGCATGCGTTGTCGCTTGCGCTTGTACTCAAGTATGCCCTGCGCCATGGTGGTCACGACGCCGTCATGACGCCGCTTGATCTTGTGCAGGGTTTGTGCAAACTTCTGGTTGTACAGCTGCAGATCCGGAGGCCAATCGCCGCTGTCGTCGACCATGGCGAAGTACCGTCGCGCAGCCTGGTATTTCTTGGCCCAGCTTTCTCTTCCGTTGCCGTTCGCTTGTGGCATCGACGTATACTGGCCCTCCTCGATGCTGGGGTTCGGTGTCGCCTCCGGCAGCATCTGGCCTTTTCCGAGAGACTTGCTGGGGCGCATAAGACGTTCGCGCACGTCATTGGGGAGCTTCGGTCGTGGGAGGTCGGTGATCTCCTGTTCCACCGTCGGGGCATATGTGAGTCACCACGAACTTGAACAATGGCCGAGAGGTTCGGACTGAAGGGGGCTGGACATGCTACATACTTCGAATGACTGTGCATACCAGTCATGAACTTTCTTCACCGAGGGCATTTCACTGAGACCATCGGGGAGAGTCTCGAGCTCCTGGACCCTGTGGGCCAGCCTTATGGGTAGCTCCTCAGAAAGAAACTGGGAGGCGCGGAATAGGGTTCCTGCGGAGAGGGGTATGAGCATTCGCCGCTGGATTGCCCTCGCGGGCGTGCGGACGCGAGACAGGTCTGCACTGTTGTAAGAACTCACCGACAGAGGGCCTCTCTCCGAATTGGACCATCTGGCGCAAGCTGACGCCGGTAGCCGGGAAGGAGGCATAATGACGGATGGTATCCATCAACTTCTCGGTCTTCCGCCACGACATCTTGACGGATTGAGCGTGGATGCCCACGATTGCCTGAGGGACGTTTGTCTGCCTATGATTGCCTCATCGACGACCGGTACTGCCTCAAGTGGACGCTTGGTAGTCCGCGGTGTGTTGTGAGGGACCTCTAGTCCTCCTCGAGTCTGTGCAACCGGGTTGACTCTTCAGGAAGAAGTGCGCTCTTAGCCGAGGCAACGCCGGGATTAATCGATACGGAGAAGTAAGGGAATGACGCAACGCTATCCTGTGGACGGACTGGGGGTCACGAGGGCTGAGAGCTATTGGGCTTAGAGGTCCTAAAGGTCCACGGACACATGGAGGTCCTCAAAAGACCGTCTGAGGATTGAGGGGGTTAGGTTAGGGAGGAATTGAGATAATTCCTAAGCCTTGTCGTTGCCCAGGAGGGAGGTGTATTGGATTGCGGTGCAGAGAGGGTCAGAAAGCTTAATAACGGCCCGCCTGGTTCGCTCGCAGACCACATACAGAACGGAGCTCACTACAGTGCACCGTCCACGGCAACCGAGCAGAGCAAGCACCTGGACAGTCCCGCTCGCAGCTCACGTCACGTCACGTCACCTCTGGCTATTACAGTACAGACATGCTCGGATACCCAGGCGATACGCCTGGGAGTGCGCCGAAGAACCCCTCGCATCTGTCATCGCACCTGGCCGGACAGTTATGGCCTCGTGCCCAGCTAGCACAGGCGCCCCGGTGCCTGGGTAGCTTCAGATCACCCCACAATGGCAGGGCGGGCGGGCAACCTCAAAAATGCCTGGGTGCAAGGGCGATGCGACCGGGACAGGGGAAAGAAGCTCCATGTTTCCGACTCGACCTCACAGGGGCAAGCGGACCCCACTTGAATGCAGTGCCGGCTGCCGCAACGCTCCCGAAGCAGGACCATTACATAACTACGCAGCGTGCAGCCAATGTCTAGCCCGACATGCTGTCTGGGTACACAACCAGCAGTCATGCTGCAGCCAGGAGCGGTGATGAGGACAGGCGAAACCACCAAGTAGCTGGCCACTGACTCAAGTGAGCTTCGATGGCTGCCCTCGAGCTCTATGTGGGCAACGGCCACTGACTGATGTAGCTGTTCAGGCCTTTTTTAGACCTGTGCTGTCCGGGGGACTCGCCCCGGTCGGACAAGACAGGGAGAGATCAACGAGCCTCACCATCACATGCCAAAAAGCCGTCCAACCGGTCCGCACCGACGCTCTTGGGCCACCCTGCCCCGGGCATAAAGCCCAGTACTAATGCGGCGGCCGTCTGTTAGATCAATGAGTTGGGAAATATGGGTTGCTAGTCATCACTGAGACGATGTCCTCTGTCCATGGCGTTGCTCTGCCGCCAATGTCTACAAAGTATCTGACAACAACAGTATTGCATTTACGGCTTACCGCAAGAAATACAGCAGATATGCAGTATGACACTATATTCGGATCCGACGCGGGCGGTGTGAATCTGCATGCACCAAGAAGGCCGAGCCGGGCGAAGAAACTAGACTCCATTTCTGTACCTACTTGGGTAACCTGCTCTCTTCTGGAGGATAACTCCTGGAGGATAACTCCTCAAGAATAACCTACCCAAGACTGACCTCGTATGTGAAACTACTCTAGAATAACCTCATGTGGTACGGCCTTTTGTAGAATAGCCTCCTACCTGGAGATAGGCCGTCTTAATTCACTACAAGATTGCACAACCAAGTTCACACTTCAGGTTTTCAGATAGTAAGCGCTCCAAACCTCTATTATAAACGAACACCTCCAGGTAGAGATAGCTTCCCCAGCTGGCGCCCTCTGTGTGTGTGTAAGCCGGCCAAGCCCGACGCAGCCCATCTTACCAGTCTGACCCACAGGCAAGATCTCGCAAGCTCCTGAGCAGACAGGCAACACAGCGTAAAGTCTTTTCCAAGTCTGAGGGCCCAACACGGGCCAAGTGAGGAAAACTTTTCCAAATGTCAGATGTCGGGCGGTCGGAAGTCGTCCTTTCTGAAGATGGAGCAAAGCTGCAGGGCTGCGGCTCCGACTGCAGAGAAGTCTAGACTCCAAACTCGGACCACATCAGTCAGTCCATCGCGCTTTGGGCCCTTCTGGAAAATTGACCCGTAATAATGTCGCCTCACTTAGAACTCAGGGGCACACTCGCCAATCTAGCTGCCATATTACGAATTTCGACAATGCCTCATGTGTTGACCTGCACAAATCCCACGGATTATGTCCGACCAAGACTCGTCGCATGGTGCTAGCCACTGCTGCTTGCTCGTGCATGGTCTGATTTCCATCCGCAACTTCCCTCATCGCGACAGCATCGACGTCACCGCAAGCTCTCTGTGCGAACCACCTGCAGGTGCCAAACCCCACTCACCACCAGGGCTTCTATTACGGCGACCATAACGACCATGCGCCCAGCGCGGAACCATGAACTTCCACATATCACCCCTCTCTCCTCTACGGCCGCAATTCTCCGGCTCTCTCAGCCCGAACTCCAGCGCCGCGCGCCGCGATAGCCCCTTCGAGCACGATGACACGAACCATGATACGGTGGCATCCACCGGCCGGCCCAAGATCGAGGTCGACGGTGTAGAGGCCGACGACGAGATGGCCAGTACCACAGGCTCCGACTCGGACATATCAGCCGACGACATCACGCAGGACAGCAGGGACGTGCTCGTGCAGCGGCTCAATGATCTCGCCCAGCGCCTCAGCGGCGCAAACGTGCGCACCGAGAACATTGAGGCCCTTCATGCGCAGGTCGATGCAATGGAGAAGGTGATATCGCGGCGCCATAGGAGTTCCATTCGCCGCACCCCATCCGCCTCCACGCGGCGCAGCGCGTCCCTGCAGCCCGGCGGCTCGCGCCCCAGGTCGCTGATGCTACCGGCCGGGGGCGATGGAAGAGATGCGCTGGGTATCATGGCGCCGATGAGCCCGTCGTGGCTTAGGTCGCACTTCCAGAGGCGCCCTTCTACACACGGCGACAGGCCTGACGAGACCTCGGAGCTCCACAAGGCCGGGCCTGTGCCGATGCCGGTATCGTCGTCGCGACACCACCAGCCGGCGAGCGAACAGCAGCTGCAGCCGGCCGAGGCGACCGCGACATTCAGCAGCTCGCCAAAGATCTCGTCCGAGATGGCCGATAGCATCGTCTTGGAGGCCGAGAACCTGTGCGCAGAGATGTCGACTGTAATTGAGAGCCTGCAGAAGCGGCGCGAAGAGTCAGATGTGAACCTCCTTCCCTTGTGATTCCCTTGAACTCATGCTCGCCCCATTCCCCCACCCTCCCCCTTCCGCCCCTATCGCGTGCCCTCAAGACCGCCCCAACCCTTACCAACGCCCATGCCTGTAATACGTGCTGACCCGTGTCCTTTCACCAAACAGCATCTACACGCAGTATCTGTCGAGCGAGAGGAAGCTGCAAATGAGCGACTGCGGCAGCAGGAGGCCCGCATCCACGAGCTCGAGGAGGCGGTCGCAGAGGACGAGTCGGAGCTCCGGTACCTGAAGATCCAGCTGCGCGCCATCGAGACCCAGTGTGCCGGCTACGTGCCGCCCGGCGCCGACCCGGAGCTGGAGCAGAGCATCCGCTACTGGAAGAGGGACTGGGCGGAGCTCAGGGACAAGTGGGCCGTTAGGAGGGGCACCTTGCTCCCGGCGGGCGAGGACGAGTCGGGCACTTTTTCTAACATGACGAGCCCCTCGTCGGGGCGATGAGGCGGAGGAGTTGTAGAGTGTTGGGGGGGGGAGGGGGGACGGCGGTCATATTGGTTGAGGCGTGGAAATTCATCGATACCCATGATTGCATTTGATTCTAGAAAGGGAGAATAGGGCAGGTATATTGGTGGTTTGTAACGGAGGACCGCATACATTTTACAAGTTCATCAAAGAATGCTGGCTTCAGGCGATTTCTGTCGCAATGCAGTCTCCCCGAACTTCGTCAGACACACTGTCCATAATGTGATGGTTTAATGATCATGCCGCGCAGGGTCTCGTACGCGAAATATCAGGTATGAGGAGCACATCCTGCACGAGTAGTTTTCTGGTGTGTTGATTTGTGAGGTCAGTCGGATCGGCACATCGCCCAAGGGAAGAGACCATTTTGAGGTATCATTGAAATAAGATTGACTCCTTGGCCGTATACAAAACATGTTACTCATGCGAAAATGGATCGTGGGCCCCCGCTCTCCTCTATCATCGTCAAGCATCAACATATGGTCCCATCAGCCGGGTCCACTATCCACAGGAACATGCGCTCTCCCAGTCGCTCCTAGACGCCCATCTCCAAATGCTGCGTGAACATGGTCTTAATGTGAAAAGGAAAGTCGCCTTAAACGCCAGGTCATCATCAGGCCTATCGAGTCTGTCTGGAGCTATAAATGTAACTCCCTAGAACGCCAGCGACAGAGGATGCGATTCACTACGCCGAAATCCGGGTCCCGCCTCTGACCCTCTTCTTTCATTGGGTTCTATAAGCCGATCTCCAGACAGATGCGTACGGCTCCGCCTCGGTCTCGCAGGTCGGTTTCTTAATCGACTTGGCGCATTTCGCGAAGCGGACAGACAGGTCGCCTGTGGAGTATTCCTGCCCCTTATCCGACTTGTCGTACGAGTTGATGAAGCGCTGAGGAACGAGGGCCAAGTTGGACAGGATCGTTGGGTGCCACTGCACAATATGTTCCTGCGACAGCTTGTTAACAGACGCTCTTTCTTCTGCAAATATGGATAGGCTCACCAAAGCATGTGTCTCCGCCTTCTGGAAGTTGTAGCTCCTGTAAGTGGGATCGAACCACGTATCGAGGAAGTAACGCGACCATTCCGAGTTGCGAACCAACCAGCTGTTTGTAGCCAGGCCATCCTTGTCCTGCGCCACGACGAAGTGCACGTCCTCGGCCTTGAGATGGCTGAACGTGTGAATGATGCTGTCAGGCGGCACGACGGGGTGGTCTACTATCATCTTCTGCTCGAGGTTCGCGGGTCCCATGATGTCGCGCTCGATCGCCAGGGCCGGGTTCATAATGAAGGTGTCGATGTCGACATACCAGAAGTAGGTGGCGTCGGGAAACTGGGTGAGAGCGTGGCGCATCGCGACGACCTTGGTCCAGGACACGGGCGCCTTTTTTAGGTTATATTCGCCGACTTTGGGGAAGAACGTTGCGTAGCCTGGACACGCCGTGTCAGTCAAACCTACTCTGTATGCCATGGCTTCTTCCGCCAGCAAAACTCCATGCCCGTTCACCGCTGAGGTGACCGATATTTAATCGCAACATACCGTGCTTTTCCGCGTAAAGTCTCCTGTTTTCTTTCACCAATTCCGTGTACCTCGCGCCGAACCTCCCCTCGTCCAGGACGGTCACTATCACCGCTGGTGGCTTTCCAGAAGGAATGTGGTTAGCCATCCCTGTGCTGCCGCCCCTGGTGCTATGCTGAGAGCTTCCGCCGCGTGTGAGGAGCCATATCAGGCCGATGAGCACGAGTGTCGCTACAGCGAAGGCTTGCGATCGATATCGCCGTGGTATCGAGAAGCCGACTCCATAGCGGGAAGAGTTGCTGCCACGCGGAAGGAAGGCTGGGGCGTTCGAGGATTTCCTCTTGGGATATGGAAGATGCATTATCTATTATCTGTGCTTTGTTTGGACCATATGGGTGTCGATGGGGACTTCGGTGGGAGAGGATCGTAGTCGGTCAGTACTGAATGCGACCACGGGAAGAGGAGCCAGCCAGACAGACCCCTGAGGGCTCGGCAGCAAAAGCACTGGTCTTGATGAACGAGTGGCGATTGCGAGCGAGGCGATGCAGCAAGCGGGTACACGATTCTGTCGTTTGTCAACACGATAATCGAAGGCGCCTTCGTGTTCGGCGGGACTGCTGGAAGATGTAAGCCGTGCAGATGAAGCCACTAGCGATGTAGCTCTCGCGCTGTCTTGATCAGGCGGTCTCCTTGCGACTGGCGCCACCTGGAGAGCAGTTTGTCAAATAGGCAAGCAAGAGCACTCAGAAAGAAGGTGGTGCGTGCAACGCGTATGTTGTCGCAGCTTCCCACAAAGGACGGCTCGATCGGATTGGAGAGAGAATGCTTGTTTGGAAGAGACAAGTGGTGGGTTTGGGTCTCACGGGAGGATGAGTTCTGGTCTAGACGGCGCAAGGGCTAAAATTGCCGAGCCCCTCTACACGGTGAGATTGCAACTCGGCCAAATTATGTACGTTAATGCCAGGTGCCCGTCATCGGCAACTTGCTGGCAAGACCCCTTCCCTGAGCCCCCAAACGGCTCAACTCTGGACAGGGCTGAGGCTTCTCTGGCTGTGAAAGTTCGTCGACTAGATGCGATCCTTGTTTCTGGACCTTAAGCTTCGTGCAGAGACAGACCCTCAGACCCTGGGTTCGGGGCAGTTCCACACCCACGCCAGTTACCCACCTAGTGGGGCCTGTCACCAGGTGGAGCCCGTAATGTCTACCAATCCCAGCTAGATTCAGCTTCGTCTTTGAGGTCTCTCATTGTTCATCGTAGCAAAGAGCAACCTGATAAACAAGTCCGGGTCACCCTTCGCTAGACTATTCCTACCTTATTACATCTGAGACTCGCTAGAAGTAATTCCTATTCCATGGCCCTCCGCTCTGAGACCGCCCCCTTTGACGCAAACGCCTGAAGGAATCACTCCTCTCAGATGACCTCTCCCAGGAAACCCCTCCATGGTAAACCCTTTGGGATAACTTGTTCTGAAATGATCTCCTCCCTCCGTTAGAATAACCTTCTCATTCCTGTAGAATGACTTTGCATGGAACAACTTTTTGTCGGACAACTTTCTATAGAATGGCCTCTACTGAGATCCATCTCTTAGACAAACTCCGGGGTAAAAGCTACACTTGATATCTCCAGATTGAGCAACTACAAATGTGATCATCGAAAAGTTTGGCTCATGGCGATGAATCCGGACGAGTGACCAACCAGTCTGGGTAATCAATCGCCTCTGATTATCAAAAATTTATTTCCATTCAACTGCATCTCCTGCTTGTCTATGACGGTTTCATTCGGCCAAATGACTAAGGTATTACAGTAGGATTTGTATCAGCAGTGGTCACCCTACGCCTTCATCAGGGTAACCGAGAAGTCTGAAGGGCAGGAGTGGATTCAGACGCGACCCAAAGGCCGGCCCGAGAGACTGAGGTTGACGTGCCCGTACTGGTCCCACGTTGGAAAATGAACAAGACGCCCAGAATCCTAGGTAGTAACAAAGCCTTGATCTCTGCACACAGACTAGTTGACACAGCGCGGAAGAGCAGGTCCGAGGCAACTTAAGAGTGTGCATGTTGAATAGTTCGCTGAGCTGTGGGTCTGAGAGCGCTGATAGACCTCACTGGTCCTTCTTGGACTCCGTCTGCTGTTCTCGACCCGCGCCCTCATCTCCGTCATGATTTTCTTCGGGTACATCGATAATGTCATCGCTGACTTGGCTGAGATACCGCGCGCAAGCAGCACTCACGCCCTTCCAGACAGCCTGTGCAAGGTCAGTATATGATGAGTATTGTGCGCAATGGTGTACAAAAGAAGTCTGGGAGGCTGAGTGTGTGGGCATACCGCTATGAATGTGGCGACTCCTACGGCCACGAGTACCCAACTGACGTTCTCGAGCCTGTCCCTGCCTCTCCCACGCCTGCCGCCACCGACTCTGATGTTCCACCAGTGAAGAGGGCCTAGGCCAACAAATACCTTGACGAGGCCTACCAGCCCCAGGGAGAGCACGCCTTTCGAGAAGTGCACGAACCAGGTGTCTGGTTCGTCATCAGGTATGTATTCAAGTATCTCTTCGAATCCATCAAGCCCTCCCTTGACGACGTCCACAACAGCACCGGCAGGGTCGATCCAGATATTAATGATAGGATCGGCGACAAAGCCCAAGAGGAACAGGGCAAAGACCATGATGCATGCGGTTAGAAACACACGTAATATGCTGCTGTTGAGCCATCGTGACCATTTTAAGCTGCTTAGCCTGTATTCATACTTGCAGGTCGGGCATTGCCAAAGGTTTCGGTCTGACGGCGAAGCTCCCCTCCAGGCCCGGAGGCAACCCTCGTGGACATATTGTTGCGATCCTTTGCACTTGCAAGGGCGCATGAGCCTGCCAAGCTCCGGGTCATCCGAGACGTATCTCACACGCGGCTTCCCTCCGAGATACTGAGTGGACAGGTTTGGGGTCTCGAACGTCGGCTCGACCTCATCGAGACAGATCCTGCATGTCCTGGGCGGGTAACATCTGTCTGTCTGCGACGAGTCCTCCTCGGGGCTTTGCGCACTGTCACCATGCGCGGGCTCCTCGCTAGATGATGAGGCTGGATCCGGTTGTGCGGCTTGAGGGCTATTCTCCCTAGAAAAAGACGTGGCAGCGTTTTCGAAAGACCAGGTTGGCGTGGGAACCGTGGGGTTGAGCGAGTCGGCCATGGTGAGGGAGGTACTTGGTGCGAAGTATGAAACGCAACGACACTGTGAGTCAACGTTGAAGTGCGTGAGAGAAGTCCTGGCGGGCCGTTTGAGCATTCAGTGAGCAGCCTAAGGTCATCTTCAACCGAATGAGCCGGCTGTCGACCCGAGGGTTGTGCAGTTCATAAAGATCGCGCGAATGGAGGAGTGGCTGGACACCCAAACGAATTCGATGACTCTGAATTGCATGTGTTTTTGTCTGAACAGTATGAAAGAACTAGCACCGTTGGGAAGATGGTCGAAGTTTTATGATCAAATAAAGGTTGAAGTTGTGAGCTTTTTCGGGAGCTAGCTTTGACTTAATTACTTGACACTAGGCATCAAGTGAATGTGGGTAGGGGCCAGACGTTAGGTAAGCCACGACCCATGAGGCCCCTGCCTAGCTCGCCTGCCCGCGGCCCAGGGCTGCGCCTGGCTGGGGGAGCTCCCTCCAGCAGGTTGACGCGTGTGGACTCCTGCCTGGGGTGTTTGCAGCTGCGAGTTCAACATCATCGAGCTTCAGCTGTGAGGTCGCTCATCTTTCTCCTCCACCAAAGACCCTTAAAGGACCGCCGCAGACCAGCCCGCCCACCATATCCAAACCTCTTTCGTATCTAATTAGCAGTCATGGCTGATAGATACTCCTTCTCACTCACCACCTTCTCGCCCAGGTAAGCTCAGTCGCATCCCCGACTGCATATACGTTTGTACTGACACACACGACAGCGGCAAGCTGGTGCAGATCGGTCAGTTTCGTCAATTGTCGAGCCACACTGGGCATGCGACTGGTAGAGAAAAGCAACCCACTTACTGACACCCCCGAATAGAATATGCCTTGAACGCAGTCAACCAAGGTGTTACAGCGCTCGGCATCAAAGGTCAGTTGCTATCCCCTCCATCTGCCCACGCAGCAGCTTTGCGACTGACACGGTAATGCAGCCACGAACGGGATCGTGCTCGCAACCGAGAAGAAGTCCTCATCGCCCCTCGCCGACCCCTCCTCACTGTCCAAGATCAGCCTCGTCACCCCAAACATCGGCATGGTCTACTCGGGCATGGGCCCTGATTACAGAGTTCTCGTCGACAAGGCGCGAAAGGTCTCACACACCGACTACAAGCGCATCTACAACGAGTACCCTCCCACAAGGATATTGGTCCAGGATGTTGCGCGGGTCATGCAGGAGGCCACCCAGTCGGGAGGTGTACGGCCATACGGTGTATCCTTGCTGATCGCCGGATGGGATGAGGGTGTGCTGCCCGAGGAAGAGGTAGAGAAGGCGGCCAAGTCGATCGAGGGCGAGGGCGGGGAGAAGAAGATCTCTGGAAAGACCGGAGGCATCCTCAAGGGAGGCCCAATGCTGTACCAGGTTGATCCATCAGGCAGTTACTTCCCCTGGAAGGCGACAGCTATCGGCAAGAGTGCGACCTCGGCGAAGACGTTCCTGGAGAAGCGGTACACGGAGGGCCTGGAGCTGGAGGATGCGGTGCACATCGCGCTGCTGACGCTCAAGGAGACAATCGAGGGTGAGATGAACGGAGATACAATTGAAATTGGTAAGTCGCACCCCGGAGGGTTGAGGTCATTACTAGTTGAGTGCTAACAGTTTCATGCAGGAATCGTCGGGCCACCAGCAGACCATCTTCTTGGAGTGGAGGGTGTTGAGGGCGCAAAGGGCCCCCGTTTCCGAAAACTGAGTCCTCAGGAGATCGAGGACTACCTCACGAACCTATGATTTGACACCGCCTGATGCCACTCGGACGTTACGATTGTACCATAGAACAGATGCATAGATGGCAAATGGACCGGAAAATGATGCCATGATATGGGTTATGTTGATCCCTTGTGAACCAAGAGAAACGAGTTCCTCGCTCCGGCTTGCACTCCAACAACTCTTCGATCGTCCTTCAGATCAAGCGAGGCTCGGCTCCATGAATTCACTGATTTGCTAGGTAGGCCGAGTTGCCCATTTCCATTTTCGCCAATGACGAACACATCACCATTCGTCATCAAGGCAATGATATGTGTCTCACCAACAGCAACATCCGCAATGTCATTCTCTTCGATGTCGACTGGTATCGGCTCGTCGGTGATATTTGCTGGGACGGTCTTCCTGCCGGGGTGGCCACCCCAGATATAGAGATCGTTGCCACTTGTCAGCGCTGCAAGCACATACCCGCCAGCGGCTATCTTGGAGATGGGTCCCGTGGGTAAGTCCTGGAGAGCAGTGACAGGGCCGGGCTCGTCCGCTGGGTTGGCCGGAGATGTTTCCCGGCCAAGGCACGCAGAGTATCGCTCATCGCCCAGCGTGTAGACATCGCCTGTGCGCGTAAGAGCCGCGAAGCCGGTCTCATAGGCCACGAGCTGTTGACATGGCGGGAGCCGAGGGAAGGTCTGGCATTGACCCTGGCTTAGATATTCGTCAAGTGACTTGTATCGGCGGATCGAGCCGGTGAGATCAAGAACTGCCTGGTCCATGATGTGAGCCTTGGTGATCCATCTGAAGCTAGGTACATGACGAGTGCTGTGCATACGACGGAACCATTTGATGCCTCGGCGAATGTGTACTTTGAAAGGAAGTCCGCGTGGCATAGCGGTCGGTGAGCTGTGGGTAGATAGCCTGCCGTTCTTACTTTACCATCGACGATCACTACAGACGTACAAGTAAGTAATCTTTGTATAACAATGAGCTCAGGCTAGCGAAACTCGATTTTCTGTCAAATTATCTTCACACAGCCTGATGGCCTGCATCAAGGCTGCTGTGCCTTGATAACATGCGGAAGAAGTGAGATTGATCTGAAGTGTCAACAACCTACCTGAGGTGCATGACATTGATGGTCGAGGTCGGTCTATGGCGTCGCCTGTGAGCACGCAGGTGAATTCGTGCAAGTCGTCTGGCTCGACATGGCGTTCGGGGGCTTGGAATTGGAGTTGGCCCCAGGCGTTGAAGCCTGACGTATGCAATTCCATTTGCCCGTCCAATCTGAGTCTGGACAGTAAGTACGTAGATGCTGCGAGTTGTGTAGAGGAGCTGTGCCATCGTTGGTGAATTGCGCCACATTAGTAAATGAAATGTCCAAGATCTCGGGAACGTTTTGTATGTAATGATTGCAAGTGCTAAAACAACAGTCTTGCTACCCAGCAGCACCAGACCAGCTTGACCTAAGGGCCACCCCTCCGGATAACCTTCTTCAAACAGCCAACTTCACATACATCATCACCACAACACAGCCACATTCAAAAAAACACGAAACCTCCATTGCGGTGTTACTATGACTTGCTTACCTTCTATCTGGTTATCCCATAGGAAATTGTTCCATAGAAGCTTTCCCATAGGAGGTTTTGCCAAAGGAGGCTAGTCTATACGAGGTTGTTCCATATTCTATAGTAGGCTATTCCATAAGAGATTGTTCTATGTGAGGTTATTCTGTGGGAGGTTCTTCCATAGGATGTCATCCTATAGAAAGTTTGACAGTGAGCACTGCTCAGGCGGTCCACTAGGCCGAGGTAGATGCTGTGGCCGTGTAGCGGACACCTAAGCAAAGCTCGTCCTCCAACTTCTTACATGTTTTGCCCACTTTCATGAGATCTAAATCCATATAGCAAAGTGCAGAGTTACTTGAATCAATTTAAATGAGATCTACTTACAACCTCGCGCCGGGGTCTTTCTAGTGTTTGCCGTACCTGCTTCGCAGCTGTACCTGCGCTACAGCACTATGTAGGGTACTCCAGGCCCCTGGCTCCCGTACGGTGGTATCCATTCAAACCTTGACCGTAACGAAATCTCCGACTTCCTTGCGAGTCTTATCACGGCGATGTATCTTCAGAGAACAAAGATATCCAGGTTCTGATATGCCTGAGCCGGTCAGTCCTTTCTGAGCTGTCAAGCGGCTGAGTGCAGCGGCGGCCACGGACAGTCGGCCTCGTGCAGAACCCACAACCACAAGGTAGGCCTCACATTTGCCCTATTTCTACCACCCCGCCTCCTTTCCCCCCTTTCGAAGCTGGGCGTCGGCTCGATTGTCTATCTTCTTTCTATCCTACTTGCGAATCTCGTATACTTCAGAAACACTGACCTATTTTCCCGCCCAACACTTAGTGTTGAGCGACGGATTCCAAAGCCTGTCCAGTCACTGAGCCTCACGTTCTGCGGCACGGCCGTTTGAACAGATCCGACAGGTGACAATCATGGCGCACTATAGCGATTCATCTGCATCCTCTAATGATCTCGGTGATGCTGTCAGCGAGACCTTGGCGACGGAGGGTCCGTTGACCTCATCATGGCTTGCAGAATCCGAGGTAGATGAAGCCCCCCAAGGAGAGCCAAAGGACCCTACCAGTATTGCTGCAAGGGCCTACCAAGTGGAGATGCTGGAAGCCTCACTCAAAGAGAATGTCATTGTCGCTATGGACACTGGTAGTGGAAAGACCCAAGTGTAAGGCTGCTCCCACGAAAAGCAGGGCTCCTCCTCCTCGGGCTAATATGTCGTCGACTCAGTGCCGTTTTGAGGATCAGAGCTGAACTCGAGAGAATGCCCTCTGACAAGGTATCGGAATCAACAATTTCTACCATTCGCTACTGCTAAGGCCTTGCTAATTCAAATGCCTCGTCAGTTGATTTGGTTTCTAGCGCCGACTGTCTCGCTATGTGATCAACAGTTTGGGGTCATCAAGACACAAATACCGTCGGTGCTTCCGAAAATTGTCACTGGATCCGACAAGGTCGATTCTTGGTCAAAGTCGACCTGGGAGAGTGTCCTTGTCAACGTGAGACTGGTGGTGACAACTCATCAGGTGTTGTTGGACGCCCTCCTGCATGGATTCGTACAGATATCATCTCTGGCACTGATAATTTTCGACGAGGGTAGGAACGTTTCCATATACTCCAGAAAGCTTCAACACTGACAAATTATCCAGCACACAACTGTACCAAGAGACACCCTGGCAGTAGAATTATGAGGGAATTCTACCGGGAAGCAAAGGATAACGGCAACCCGGTTCCTCATGTTCTCGGCTTGACTGCCAGTCCAGTGGTTAGAGCGGACATATCAAGCCTAGAAGACCTGGAAAATACACTTGACGCATCGTGTCGGAGCCCCACACGGCACAGAGAAGAGTTGTTGGCACATACACGGCGCCCGTCAATGTTCAACATCCAATACACGCCCTCGTCGAAGGTATCTCAGAATGAGTACACGCAGTCTATGTCCAAGATTAATCAAGCTCATAAAGGGCTGGACATCAAGGAGGATCCGTACGTCCAGTGGCTCTGCGCTCAAACCACCGATCGGTCTAAGAGGAAGCTCCAAGATGCCTTCATGAAGAGAGACACGTATGTTCAAGGGACGATGAAGAAATTTTGCAGGAGGAGTGTGGATATCTGTCGGGATATGGGAAGCTGGGCAGCGGACTGGTACATCTTCGAAGCAATTCGCCGGTTCCTGGACGGTGTCGGGAGACAAGGTGTCAACAGCCCAAGCTATAAAGAAGCCGAGGTGGTATATCTGGCCCGAATCTTCCAGAACGTCAGGGTCGATCCGCCATTGCAAACTTACGATGCGACGGTCGTTTCGGAAAAGGTGAGGCAGCTGATTGACGTGCTACTCGGATACGAAGGTGACGCGAGAGGTATCGTCTTTACTAAAGAACGAGCTGTTACAGTGTAAGGAGCTTCCTGATACAATCTTCAACCCCTCAAGAACAACCTCGCCCATCATTAGCCTGTCCCTCCAAGGTGGGCTGCAGGTGTCGAGACAGCCCTTGACCACGATTCGGCCTCTTTCTCCACATATCGACATGGAACCACTTCCTTGGTGCTTTTTTAGCTGACTCTGAGTGCTGCAGGATTCTTACGCAAGTCCTAAGAAATCATCCGGATATCAGTAAACGATATAGGATTGGTAAGATGGTCGGCACCTCATTTGTGCCCGGCATCAAGCAGGACTTTCTTGATCTACCGGAAAAGGACAACAGTCTCGCACTCGAATCCTTTCGTGACGGCCGCTTGAACCTTATCGTGGCGACTAGCGTCCTCGAGGAAGGCATCGACGTCCCAGCATGCAACTTGGTGATTTGCTTGGACAATCCAGCCAACCTGAAGTCCTTCATCCAGCGGCGTGGACGTGCCAGGATGGCGGAGTCCCACCTCTACCTTTTCGAGGAGACAACGGATCTCGGCTCGAAGAAAGAGTGGGAGATTCTTGAAACGGAAACGAAGAAGTGGTACGAAGATGACCTGCGGGAGCTGCAGAGCCTCAGGGAACTCGAAGACTCCGAAGCCCCAGACTATCCCGAAGTTCGAGTGGAGAGCACCGGAGCTCGGCTCACCATCAACGATGCCAGGTCTCACCTCAACCACTTCTGTGCGACCTTGTCTTCCAGGAAGTTTGTCGACTTTAGCCCCGACTACCTCATTGAGAAAGTTGTGGACGAGCACGCGCAGGCAGGCACGCCAAACTTGGTCAAAGCTACTGTACTACTCCCGGTGTCCCTCCCTCTAGAATTACGCCAGGCTACAAGCATCAGGGCGTGGCTTTCAGAGACCAATGCTTGCAAAGATGCTGCTTTCCAGGCTTACCAAGGTCTTTATCATGCAAACTTTGTCGATGAGCATCTTTTGCCACTCAGAGGAGAAAACTTTGATATTGAGATCCCGGGTCGTCCTGGGATGATCGTGAGTAATGAATTCTCCTTATGTCACACAGAGTCCCGAGCCCGGGGCGAAATCCCTGATCACATTTTCTGTCGAGGTTGTAACTTGCTTGGCATATGATGCTGATCAAATGTAACAGGAAGCCGCGGCCCAATTTATACCATGGCTTCAAGTTGCCCAAGCCTGGAAAAAGAACGCTGGTCTCCACCGACGGACATTGAGACTCCTAGACCCAAGCCATACTGTCAAGTGTGAGGTTGAGCTGGTCCTCCCAATGTCTCTTCCTCAGATGCCGCCGGTGACTCTGTACCTGGACCACAAATCTCATTTCATTCTTCAAATAGAGGAAGAAGTGACCATGGAAGACGCTGACGATTCCATGGATGTCACGTCGACTCTTCTCTCAGCTGCTTACGCTCATCGGCGCTTGGACATCAGACAAGGAGGTTTCGCCGTACAACTAGCCTCACGCAAAGGCACATTACCATCGGAATGCTCAAGGGCCCCATTTGATGCCGACTCTGTCGCTTGTGTCAGACCTCGTGGCCTCATACGAGACATCTACGGCCACCCTTACCTGTTTGAGTCTCTCCTTTCATCGAAACCTCCAATTGAATCTGTCCAGAAACACTACAAAGGCTTTGAAGAAGATCCCGAAAACGTCCAATACGTGGCAGTCAGCAAGTACCCAAGAGGACCGGGCCTTTTCCACCAGTCACTACCTCCTCACCAACCACCAAGCGCGAAACCCTACTCACGGGTACTACCTATGAGTACTGTTACAATCGATAATGTATCTACGGAATATGCAGCGCTCGGCCTTCTGATGCCATCTCTTATACACTACATCGAGATCTTTTTGGTAGCGAATGAGCTGTCAAGAACCGTTTTGGCGCCACTCAATCTCAGCGATATTTCGATGCTCGTGACGGCAATCTGTACGACAAGTGCTCGAACGCCAACAAACCTGGAAAGGATCGAATTTTTGGGCGACAGCCTCCTGAAACTCTGTACGACTCTTAATGTGGCGTCGACCAGTAGGTAGCATTTACTAGACACATAGGCGTCGTACACCCACCACTTGACCAGGGTAGAAAGATATGCCCCTATGAGAAAGATGCTAATGCACCTCCCAGATCTTCGAATGCCAGAGGGGCTACTATCACGTCTCAAAGATAGGATGGTATGCAACGGACGGTTGTGCATGGCAGCCTGTCACTTGGGACTTGACCGGTTCATTGTGTCAAAACAACTTGCAATCAAGGGAAGCGGCGAGCGGTGGCGACCCCCTTACATCTCGGACATGCTCGAATTGCCTGACCAGGGAGCCCAAAAGCGGGTGATGGCGACCAAGACTCTTGCCGATGTCGTAGAGGCTGTCATTGGCGTCTCGTACCTCGATGGAGGCCTGGAGAAGGCTCGGCAGTGCATGTCCTTGTTCCTCGGGAAAGGTCAGTTTCAAGACTTTCAGACCACCAGGGATGTGCTATTTGAAGCTGCGGAGCCCAAGAATATGGTTCTCCCTGCAATATACGAGCCTTTGGAAGCAACCATAGGATATGTTTTCCGCAATAAGGCACTGCTTGTTGAGGCAATAACTCACCCAAGTTACATCACCGCATTATACAGTTTCGAGCGCCTTGAATTTTTGGGTGATGCGGTCCTTGACCACATTATAGTTCAGGGTGCGTATACAAGCGTTTATGTTGAATCCCGCCAACCACTTCACAGACGAGCTTGCAGAAACCGCACTTGGTCATCAAATAGCTAACATGCTGAAGAACTCTTCGCCGAAAAACCTGAAGCGTTGGAGAACTGGCAGATGCACCTCCTCCGGACCGCGCTCGTCAACGCGGACATACTTGGCTTTCTTGTCATGGAGTGGGGTTCAAAGTTGTCAACCAACGAGGTCGTACTCGACGACGGAAGCGAGGATGACAATGCGACAAGGAAGCGTAGCCCAGCTCTCAAGCCCGTGGAGGCCACCACGCCGCTGTGGTCTTACATGCGCTACCAGTCAATCGAGCTGACTGTCGAGAGAGAGGCCACCTGCAGGCGCCATGCCGAGCTACGCGAGTCTATCCTCGAAGCTATACACTCCGGTACGCACTACCCGTGGGCGCTCCTGGCACGACTCCATGCGCCCAAGTTCTTCTCGGACCTGTACGAGGCGCTCGTGGGTGCCATCTGGGTAGATTCCGGCAGCTTTGACGCCTGCAAGGCTTTCGTCGAGAGGTCCGGGCTCTTGTCGTATCTGGACAGGCTCCGAAACAGTGATAGCAAAGTGCATGTTCTTCACCCGAAAGAGGAGCTGGGCCGGCTGGCTAATTCTGAGACGGTGAGCTATGAGCTTAGGGAGGCTGAGGAGGAGGACGATGGAAGAGGGAGGTTTGGTTGCAAGGTGCTTGTGGGCCTAAAGGAGATTGCGGATGTGGACGGCGCTCTATTCAAGAATGAAGCTGTTATCAAAGCTGCCACCGAGGGTGTAGCAACTTTGTCAGCGGCATAGTCGAAGATAGAGGCATTTCATGACGCTAATGTGGGTGTAATTCTTCCTTCGGACTATTGATTGCACGCTGCACTTCAGGCCCTTCTTCTGCGTCTCAGCGACGCCTGGAACTGGATTGCCATCCTGTTCCAACCCTGTGGCCGGATATACTGAACTGTTGCACATCAGAATTCCTCAGTGATTAGGGCACAGACAACCTTTTCTTTCTCTCTTGCAGCACAAGCACAATCTCTTCTAAGACAACCTCCTAGGGTATAACCACCCAAATGATAGCCTCCTACCGGATAACCTCTTTTGGGATGGCTTCACATGATAATCCCTCATAAGATGATGACCCATGGCATAGAGTCTCGCCTTCTAAAGGATTGCCTTAGCTTACTCTGAGGTTGCATAGGGCTGTTGGGACGAAGCCCGCATTGTGAGTTTTGGGACGTTGCCGCTCTGGACATGTATACTTGGTGAACCAGTGTAGTTGGTCATAGCTCAAATGTCTATGCTTCATAATGCTTCATGGTATACATGACAGTGGCAATACCACATGATTGGGATTCCAGGATTCACATAGTTACTTTTTTTATCCCTCGAGCAAATCACGATTTAGGACGACATGTCTGAAAAGTTCAATAGAAGAGACGACCAAAAAATCCGATATATGTGTATTAGGATACGCCAGATATTCTGAGGTAAATTTGACCCAATAGACGACCAATCTAAGTCTGCGCACCAAAGTTTTCGTGATAGCAGAAGGTCTCAATCATCAACATTCTGGTCCCATGGTAATGAAATATCAGAAGCCATTACCTTCCATTGCGCCGCCCACAATACCCTCATGCAGTCGGCGGGCCGCCCAGAGCGCCCTGCCTGCAAATACAGTGTCACGAAGCACTCGATAACTTCACGAATCAAATCAGGGAACCAAATAGAGGGTTTCTAACAGCTTATTCGATTAAAGGTATATTTATAGTGGGTATATATATTAAGAAGAAGCTATCTAGTACTATAGGTAACCTAGCTAGTATTCTAATTAGTAAACTTACTTAGTTAGCCCCTTAATATACCTCTTACCCTAAAATTATACAGCTATTCTTAATATATATATAAATAAAAAGATATCTAAAATATAAGAAAAAGTATTTAATATAAAGAAAAGCTTTAAAAGTAAAGCTGGTAGTAATATAATAGTTAGTTTTTTTATTATATTTACTAGTCTTAAGTAGTTAGGTTACTTTAACTAGTCTTTTTTTTATCTTTCTATCTACTATTATTACTAATTATTATATTATCTATATAGT